>JBBPCW010000139.1:6735328-6754506 GCA_037974425.1 Phenacogrammus interruptus | reverse complement strand
TGCTGTGTCTGCTTTGGTGCCAAATAAAAACCACAAAAAGAATTCTCTGAGTGTGTGTGTCGCCTTCCTCCACCGTTTGCTACATTGGTGTCAGAAGTGGGATGCGTGCCGTGGGGGAAGGCCGACACACACCACCAGAGCGGAGAAGAGAAGAAGGAGCGAACAGCGGTGCAGAGGAGAGAACCAGAGGCTGGGAACGCCAGGCCCTCAGAGAGAGACTCACAGCCGGTGAGGCAGAGCCGGAGGGAGGAGAGGCGAAGCCAGACAAGCCCTGAAGCAAGCCCGAAAGCAAGCCACCCAGTAAGCCTGCCGAGCGCCAGACAGAGCCATGAGAGAGACGGCTGGAGAGACCGTGCCGGGGGCCGGACTCGACGTAGCCATGAAAAAAGATGGCTGGAAACCCGCACGGGCCGTCGAGAAGAAGCCAGGCCAAGAGCCGGACTCAACAGAGCTGTGAGAGAGACGGCTGGAGAAACCCTGCCAGAGCGTCAAGGAAAGACCGTGCCGGGAGCTGGACTCGACGTAGCCGTGAAGAAATACGGCTGGAAACCCCAACGGGGTGTCGAGAAGAAACCGGACCGAGAGCCGGATTCGACGAGGGGCAGCGGCGAGAGAGAGGCGCGCAAAGGGCAGCTGGGACCCGAGGTATGTGGGTCGGCGAGCTGTGGCGCGAGACGGAGCGGAGAGAAAGAGAAGCAGCGCAAAAATGGCAGCTGTGACCCAAGGTGTGTGGTTGGCGAGTTGCAGCGCGAGACGGAGCAGAGAGAAGAGAGGCAGCACAAAATGGCGGCTGGGGCCGAGGCTGTGCGTGTCGGCGAGCTGCAGGGCAGGTCGGTGAGAGCTGGAGCGGAGCGGCCGAGCGAGGCGGAGAAGGAGAGAGAGAGGAGAGGCGCAAACTGGCAGCTGGGACCCAAGCTTCGCAAGGGTCCGTGACGAGCTGCAGCGTCAGTCGGAGAGGAGCAGCCGAGCGAGCCGCGGGAGAGAGCTGGAGAGCCCGCCGAGCTGCAGAGCGAGTCGGAGGGAGGAGAGGCCGAGCGAGCCGCGAGAGAGAGCTGGAGAGTCTGCCCAGCTGTCTTGAAACTGCCGTGTCGGAGAAGCGGGCGCCTCGGGGCAGCGGAGACTTCAGCTGTGTGCGAGTCGGAGCAGCTGTGGCGCTGGGTTAACTGGGTTAACACGTTCTTGGGTTAACTGTCCCTCCCAGGAAAAGGGGCAGGGTCAGAGCGCGGACCGCTGTGGACTGTGTGAGTGAACCGGGCCGGGGAACGGACGCTTGGGACACTGGGTTCCAGGGGTGGTTCTGGGAGGGCCCGGGGGAAGATGGCTGTGGCCAGATCGCCTACAGGACTGTGTGGGTTAGGTAAGTGGCCGAGGACGGCTCACGACCTAGCGGGGGGCTGTGTAGCGATCTGGCCTGGGAGGGGTTAACTGGGTTCACTGGGGGTCCATGCTCGGGCCAGGGGTGGCGTGATCAGCGCCATGGCAACTCGCGGGTTCTTTAGGGGATAATTGGGGGCCATGGTGTACGTGATGTGTGGGGGGGCGTCACCATGGCAACCCGCGGGCTTTTGGGGGAATAAGGGAGTAGCCCCTCAGTTAGAGTGCAGCAGGGAAAGAGTGAGGTTGGGCTGAAGAGAGACTGGGAGAAGGAGAGCAGGGGAAAGTGCAAGCCAGGCTGTGGGGGAATTATGCTGTGTTTGGGTGTTCAATAAAAACCATGAAAAAGAATTCTCTGAGTGTGTGTGTCGCCTTCCTCCACCGTTCGCCACAATATTATATCTTACCTGTATGACTGACCTTCCCTTTAGCCGGGTCTTGCCTAGTTTTGATGTATTTCTAATGTATATTTTCAAGAAATTAGTGTGGACAGATAAACATGCGTTGAAGAGGGGGGGGGGTTGGTAGGATACTTTCATCTGAACCAAGAGGTCATGGGTTAAAATCTTCAGCATACCACCACCTGCGCAAAATCCTTAACCCCAAGTTGCTCCAAGGAGACTTTGACATGTATTGTATTGTCAACTGAGAATAAACAGCTTCATTTTGGTCTGATTAGTTTATGAAAGAACGGAGGGACTAGAAAAAAGAGAGAAGGGAAATGTTGCAGATATTACAGTTCGGTAAACTGTGCAGTACTCATACTCATCAGTTGATTTATCAGTTATGTGAAATATATGTTTTCATTTTTATAAATGTTTTTTGCAAATATGACCACATTAAAATGTTGATCTTAATTAATGTTAATCCCTACACAGTCAGTATGTGTAAACGAAAAGTAAATGGTTGATGTCAGTGAGTGATTTTGTGTTATTAAACAAATGGCAATTCAGCGCATCAGAGATCAAGAAAAATTCAGAAGTTCAGCACATAAAGCATGTCATCTCCTTGTCATTGTCAGGGATACTACAACCCTCGAGTGCATTTTCGACAGGTGCCAGCAAAGAGAAGGCCTGTTGAATGGACTTCTCTGTCAAACCATACTGCTGCCTCTGATGATATGCAATATGAATCGCTTTGATCTGCTTTAGCTTGCCTGCTGAAATGAGCCTTTCGCTCACCTATTGTTCACCATTTAATTCGTATTCTATTTGCGTTGCAGTTCTATAGGGCTGGCTCTGGATCATTTTCACATGGGTTCTGTAGAGCTTATTCAAATCAATAAATGGCTGCAATTAAACATGAGTGCTGAATCTAGTCGATGCTTTCTCCCCCCTCTAGGCCATCTTTTATGCAAAGCTCGCCTGTGCGCAGTTATTGTCTACAGAAAAAGTACCATGTTTCTCGAATGAAACAAATGATGCTTTAGTCCCTTTGCCCCAGCTTAATCCAGCCTAATCGCTGATGCCCTAGTGGGTCATATCACCTTCCATCAATGAATATTTCATCCCTGCGAGATTGTTGCCTGGTAATTCGTTTCCTGTATTTATGGGTATTCTCAAAATCAGATCACTATTTGCATGAGTTATGATATGCCATAAAAACTGAAAATCTCATACATACTAAATGACACAACCATCTGTTTCTCTAACAAACACTACTTGGAGCAATGGCAGTGCTGGAAGAATGGGTGGGGAGTGTAGAGACAAGGCTCGGCTTGAGAAATGGCGCTAATGTTTTCTGTCATCCCCCTCGGAATCATTCATGGTTGTGTCAATAATGACTGGCAAAAGCAATCCGTACTGAAACTGCTGAAGCATGCGCTTCTAATTAACCTTTGTTAGGCTACCATACAACAGTATGGCTATTGGATCTGTCAAGACCTGATACATAAAGCTCTATAATTGGATTTAATATGTAAGTCAAACAGAAAAAATGGAGGGTGTGATAAAATGATAGATAACTACATAGATTCTCACACAACAGAGCTGCATATTTCACATAACTTGACTACCAGCCAAATAAAAACATTGAATGGTACTCCTACCTCGGCAATGACAAATGCTCCTCTCCTCCCTAAACACTGATAAAAGTTAACATGTTCTATCCCACCCTCAGCGTGGAAAAACTGATATTTTCATGTGGATTTGTGACTAAATTTACACAGCAGAATTCTCAATTAAGATTCAATCTCTTTCAACTGATGCCTGTAGAACCTAGGGATGATCCACACACTCTCTGGTGGCCTTCAATTAGAAAGTGTCACACTGTTTTGGGGAATCAGACATTTTTGAGCAATAATCTCACCCAATAAAAACCACCTTTGCGACACTGGATGTCAGAAAGGCATACAGCTCCAAGTAACATGACCAGCAGGCTCCATTTTAGCAGTCCATTTAAGTTTGCCTCCTCTATGTCCACTGCCCTCTTATGCTCAGAGTGAGAGTGTTTCATTACAAACGTTCCCCCTGATGAAATTCAGCTATTCTTGTCCAGCATCCTGTACCAATGATATTTTCTTTCCCTGCCTATGAAAACAGGTTTCTTCATATCATTCTAGTCAGTATTACCAAACACAATTTCACTTCTTGTTTCTTTGATTACTTACACTAATTGTTCCATCTATTATTGTTCTTGGGGGCCCTTGTGCTTCTCCATCAACTATAGCAACATGGCATGGCTGCTGAGTAAAGGATGGTCAGCCAATCAGCATTTTTAAAGCATTAAATTATGCATTATATTATGTAAAACTCACTTTAGTAGTAATAGGTCTATGGACTACACAAAACATGTCCATGTAGTTCTTTGCACAAAATCACTCTCACATAAGGAGATTTCAGCAGCTTTATACTTCACAGTTTCAGGCCCTTTCAAAATGAGTCGTTTGGACGGAGGGCCCAGTGTTACGTAACACTTGCATAAAACCACCCCTCATCTGTCGAGCCCCCATCCGCTAGATTAGCTGAAGATCCAGCATTTCTGTGAGTTTTATGAGTTTTATACTGCTATTTAAGGTGGAACGAAAAATTTGAATAAGGAGCTGTAAATAAGGAGCTAACTCCAGCATTGTGGGGGATCTGTACCTACTGTCCCTGACAAGTCAGCAGATGAGCAATATGGGATGGGTGGGGTGTGGCCAGCAACAGCTTATTTGCATAAAAGGGGCAGAACCCTGAAAAGGCTAGTTTTGAAAGGGACTGAAACTGTCAAAAATAGGGCAGGGGAGATCTCTTTATGTGAGAGTGATTTTGAGCAAAGAACTTAAACAAGTTTTGTACAGCCCATAGACGTATTATAACTTGCTTTTTTAAAAAATTGAGTTTTGCATCATATGTCCCCTTTGTTACACCAATAAAAAAGGAAGAGGTCAGACCACACCCTGTTGCAAGCCCTACATTTTGTCAGAGTCGGGGGCGCTAGCCCACGACCCTGAGCTTCCTCGGGGCACAGACCAGGATACAGACCAGGGATCCATGCTGATAAGTTTATTTGTGATCAGAAAAGGCAAAAAACAAAATGGACACGCGGGCCACCAAGAACAGGAACCAGAACAACTAGGAACGAGAAACAGGATACAAACTCTAAATGAGGCGATGGACACATGGCTAATGTGAACACAAACAGAACTATATATACAGAGCATAATCAGTGAGCAAAACACAGACAGGTGATAACCAAGAACCATGTGACACATGAACTGAACAGGACATCAAAATAAAAGACCCAAACACATGAACGGAAACAGAACAACAAACTATAAAGCAGCGACCCATAACGGCCGCTGACCGAACCGTGACACATTTGTGGATAATAATGATAATATTTGTCTTGTTTGAATTTATTCGCAAGTTTAAAAAACATCGAATAAAATTGAGGACAGTATACAGTATTCGTCCTCAAGCTGCAGACACATAGCTCTTTTCAGTTACATAGCATGGTCAACAGTCAAAGCCCAGTGTTTTCACAATGCTGCTCTACAGAATCCAGGTCTGAGTCCCTAGTGAGCAAGCCAAGGGCAACAGAAAGACTCCCTTAAAGCTGAAGAAGAAACTTCTGAAGAAACCAAGACCCAAAAGAGAGTCTCTGTTGGAAAAAAAAAACTAATAATAACGGGGAGTCAAAAGCAGACGAACCAGTCAAAGACACCTGGGCAAGGTGCCCCAGCGATTGCAGATCCAGGATGAGGTGGTGACCTGGGGTCCCAGTTGTGATCAGTCAGGCTAGGATACACTGGGATGCCCGAGAAGATTGCCTGGGCAGTACCCTTAATACTGAACTATGGAGGTCTTTGAGACACACCCTCAATTGAGATGTCATGGGAAATGTATTGCATGTGTCTTTGGCTCAGTTGTGGGTCCCTATGAATCAAAGTTGGTGGGATTCAGGATGCTAATGCTAATTACTCTTCGCAAGTCTTCTAACACCTTCATGAGGCAAAAGCACTGGAGGCTGAATTCTACCAGCCAATGTCAGCACAGGAGACAGGGCTAAGGGACAAAAAAACACGGTCAGTCTCCATGTGTTAATCATTTCCACTCTCCCCAGCCTAACTGAAACAGCCTGTATGAGAGTGTGGCAATGAATCATAATTAATTACACACATGACAAATACAGTCCGTGCTATAAGCCTGAGAGAGAGCTCTGTCTTAGTTAGAGCTTTTAGACTGGGACTCTCAGGATATCAAGTGTTAGTCACCACAACATTTCATAACACATTTTATAAGACAAGTCGGCAGCCCTCTTTCAAAGGCAAAACACAATCTGACAACACACCTTACTGAATAAAGTGGCATCTGAAGGGCTGGAGTGAGAGGATTTGATAAAAAAAAAAATAGACAATAAAAATATCCAAATCTACGTTCATTGATTGTAAATAAAACACATTAACATACAATGACACGTGATACAATGTATGTAGAGTCCAGTTGTATGCAAAAGTTTTAGAATCTTTACTGCGACCCACGGTTGTATATTTTCATGAAAAATGACTGTTTATTTGATAAATGTAATTCAGACGAAATATAAAATCTAACCTGTGAAAAGGTTTTAATTATGCATACATAAAATTCATGTTCTACCTAAAAAAAAAAAAACTAAGAACAATTCGCCCTATAAATGTCCCATTTAGGCTTGTTTCCTGTAGAGAACACATTCATGAGTCTTCACACATTTGTAAAATATTTTATTCATGTGGAAATAATCCAGACCAACTAGTCCTCACACATCTGCTTCATTATACCTACCTTCAGATTCATTTATTTAATCATTTATTTCTTTATTTTCTCATTTGATTGTTGATTTATTGATTCATTTATTCATGGGTTTACCACATATGCTGTGTGAGAACAGTTTATGTCCTGCTGTACTGGTAAAATGGGTTGACCTGAACTGAATCAAAATACATGACAAGCATAATACTGATATTATTAATAATAATATCAACAATATAATCTTTTATTTTTCTGGAAGTCCAATAGAAAAACAAGCTTAGAAAATGGATGAGACAAAGCAGCTGTAGTGAGATGTCGGATGAAAGGACGCCTTGTTTCACAGTGCTGTTGTTTTTGTTTTTTCTAATTTATTGATTTATTTTTATTTTTAACCCACTGGCCCGGTGTACTGTAACAGCGAGCAGACACCTGGGCATGAGCAGAGCCAGGAGCGCGGCGCTGTGCTGTTAGGCCTGCTTTAGTTCACACGCAGGCTCATAGCCGCGGGCTGAAGGAGGAACGGCGGAGAAGCGGCAGATGCCATGTTACATAATGCAGGCGTTCAGTGCACTCAGCCCGTCTGCCAGCCAACACATCTCATCACCCCGGCTTTTCTCCCTTCCTTTCCCTCTTCCCTGCTCGCCTGAGTGTACCGGAGTATCGATTTAGTATAAACGCAAAATGACACCTGTGGTAAGAGCACCGCGTCCTGTAAAAGCGCCCCCTCAACACGGCCGCCGCTCTGAGGCCATTAGTAGCAATTAGCATTTGTGCCAGAAGTGGCGGGAGGGAAGACAAACAAGGTCGAGGACGAAGACGCCTTTCCTTCGCTCTTCCTCCTCGTCCTTCCTCCAAAGTGGAGTCTGCCTGAGAGGGTAGGCTAGGATGATTAAATTTCCCTCTTCAGCCACACACAAAAGGCTGAAAACACGAGGGGGGTAATACACAGCAAGGTTGCAGCATACCCACCGTTGTCTCCTTGCCCGAGGCCTCGGTCGTGTTGAGGCAAGGGCAGCTCTGGTCAGAAGTACAACATGAACACGTCTGCCCCGTCATCCGCAACACTCCAGAGGATCAGAAGCAATGAGTGGCTGACTGCTTAATAAAGTGGGAGCTTACGCTGCAGCGCGGTCTTAACTATGATTCATTATTGTCACCGCATCCTGGATGAAAATAAAAGAGGCGCCTGAGGAGCCCTGCTCAATTCCAGGCCCACTAAATTGCTGTAAATTGCCTGTGCGTTACACGTCAAGACTTGGTATGAAGTTTCACTCGGTTTCTTTTTTGATTTTTTCTTTTAGAACCAATTAAAAATACATGAAAAGCAGAACTTTAAAATCCTCACCATGAGCTGCGGGGTTTACATATTGGAAATATAGGGTGATATTTTATTCATTAGTGTGTTGCTTTTCCTTCACACATATAATTAGAAAGGTAGAGATCTTCCCTAGTAATCCACACTCATTTCTGATTTTCCTTTGGTAATCAAACACAGGCTTAAGAGGTATTACCAGCCGACATTTCCATCACTGCAGGTAAGACTATAGCGCAAAACAAACTCGGAGCTCATGCTTTGCAAGTAACTGGATAACACCTTGTTTTACAGAGCCCTTATTAAGGAGCCATGTAACTGCAATCCTGACCTGCTGATTAAAGAGTAGTTACATGGAAATATTACTTACCACAGCATATCTCCATTTCTCAATTTGGAAGTCATATTTGCATAACAAGACACACACAGACACAAACTATAAATATGGTTTGTCTAGTGTAACACCATCAGTATATGAGATTTAAAATTTGTTTTGGTAGATATGTTTTTTCTTTAAAACTATGTTTGGGGTTTTTCCTCATGTTTGTGATGAACATGTGCAAAACACTTCAAACATGATGTAGATTGTAGTTTGCTTTAAATCTTTTAACAAAGTTGTTTAAAAAATACAAACAACAAAAAATCACCACAAAAAGAAAAAAGAGTTGACTTTAAACAATTCAGCTCTTCATGGACCAAGTGTCAACCACATCTCCCAGATACGTCAGAATTCAAGTCTCGGCATTGACTACCAAGTTTAAAAATGAAATTATTCTGTAATTATAATAATAACGTACTTATTTTAAAAGGGCCATTCTGTTGTACCAAACTGTAATTACACAGAATTTTCACTGAATTAAGATGCTATAGGCCTCTGTCTCAGCACCAAACAAATGAACTGATGTTGATCTTAATGTAATCAACATTGAATATGTAATACATACCAAGTTCTATAATACATACCATTCACATTTATTTTTAATGACAGTTTCTTTTTGCTTGTCATTATATTAATAAGTAGCACCTCCTGGGTTTAGTTCTCAGCCGGAGTGGATAAGGGCCATTTCCGAGTGGTTTGTTCTCCTTGTGTCTCCATGTCTTTCCACCTGAAGCTCTAGTTTCTTCCCACAGTTTTACACATCGGGTGAACTGGAAATGTAATATCACCCCTAAGTGTGAGCGTATGTTTGTCTCTGGTTTGCCCTGTGATGGACCCGAGACCTGTTCAGGGTGTTTCTCTGCCTTTTTGTCTCTCGGACAGGCTCCAGCACACAACTGTGATTAAGGATAAGCAGCTCAGAAAATGGATGGAAGGATGGAAGAATAAGGACACATGAATATGCATATAGTGTCAAATGCATGGTTCGGATAAAATAAAGAAACATTAATAGTTTACTCCGATAGCACTTACATTAAGTTACATGCAAAGCACTAATGGTCTGCAGGCATTTAAACAGCAGCCCAACTCTCCGCATATTTAATGCATTTTTAATAACAATTAATGAATGCTAAATGCATAGCATTTAAATGGGATGCTGTGGCAAGTTTACACTGGCTGCTGTTCCAATGTCTTTAAAGTACAAAACAGTTTTTAAAAAGTGTGACCTATACAACATGCAGAGGGTTCAGCACAAATAGCTAAGAGGACAAAAACGTGCCATGTACTCTATATGGACAAAAGTATTGGGACAAACAAATTTTTTCTGGGTTTGGGCTAGACCCCTTATTTCCAGAAGTGTCCAGCAGCATGCGGACAATCCTTAAACAAAGCAGGAGAAAAATATAAGATAAATGTGGCCAAAAGGCACAGTTGATCCGTAAAAGTCTTGTTTTGCTATGTATGCTACACTATGTTCAGTTAACTTCAAATATGTATATCTTTACACCCCTATGCACAATGTGCAGGGATACATTAAAAAAAACCACACAGAGACAGTGGGGTACATGAAACAATAGTATTACAGTGGAGAAGTATGGAATGATTGTTCTCATTTGTAACAAAATACTATGTGTTTATAGTTTCAATTCGCAGCCCTGGATGTAAGGTGCCCTTCTCTTACCACCAGCCCCCAAGCGTCTCTGCATGAAAACATATCACTCAGAGCCTCTCAGAGTGAAATGGAGAAGTATGAGCTGACTTTGGAACTGAGATTCACTGTATGTCTTTTCAATTCCTTGGTGACCACCACAAAGCATTCTGGGAGTGTCAGCAAGATCATAGGTAAATGCCCTCAAAACTTCTCTACGTAATAAAGTCTTCATATTATTCCTTGGAGAATGATGTGATCTATTATTCATTCAGCTGCATTCATTATCATCCTTGAGGAACAGCCCAGTGCAAAGAAATGGTGCCAGAACCACAGCATTTATTATAACAGCTCATCTCTTGAAGATGACAGGAAACTGAAGATTTGGAGTCTTATGTTGTGATACAGTAACAGAGTGTTCAGTCATGAGATGTATTGAAAAACAGTGTATAGGTTTTATATGAACAATTAACTGAAATGAATTTCAGAGCAGGCAAGTGTTTAACATGTTGTTAAGTCCCCCTAGGTTGTGGGGAGTGACTCTATAGTTCCTTAAGAACTTGTACAACTTTTGTTTCCATGATTTGCGAACTACTGTTGCTGTTTCAGCTGATGATAACCTGCACTCACATCAAGGTTAGAAAACACTGCAGCAGTACTGACATCATGTTTAATATCATCCACTGTTAGTGAGCTGTGTAATTCTCTCACTATAGCAGTGTTTTGTAAACACATGTCTATGCAGATGCACACCTTTGCTACTACTGGAAACACACATGGCAGTAGACTTTCCACCTTCCTAGTGATCACTTCATCTTCTAAGAATTTTAGTTTGTGTCCTAACTTTTCCTAATTCCTTTCCTAATGAAATGACATGCAATGGTAGTGTATGCTTCATCAAGAACACTATCTATATCAGTCCTAGCTCAAATACAGTCGTGTGACTGTGTGGGGAACCAATACTCCCTTGCACTACATAGAATATAGCATGTGCTGACTTGCCATTGGCAGATATTTCTGTGTATTACTTGTGTTTGCATGAATTATGGCAAGATCTTCTTGTTGGAGTGTGACTTTGGACCCAAACAGTCCTATGCAATAGATTAACCATGGCTCCAGTATCGATTATGACATGTCTGCCACAAATTCATATTTTGGTTACTAGTTCTTTGTAGATTTATTCATCATCTGTGCTAAAGTCACATGACCTACTGGAGTGGTTTAGCCCATGTCTTTTCAGTCCATGTTCAATATCTGTGGTTTATTGTCTCTTTCTTTTTGTCTTGGATTGTTTTGTGTTTGTGAACCATATTGTTCTGTGTGTTGTTTTGACCAAATGACTGAGCTTGACACACACCTTGCGACTGAATTCCCTTGCTGTGCAGGCTGAATGACGACCTTCAGGAGGAATTGTACCCCCGCTGTTTCTGCATATTGTTTTTCCATTTTCCATTTATTAGTCCATTGTTTGTTCTTATTAAACACTGCTATCACCTGTTCATTTTCCCTTTTGTTTTTCATGCCTGAAGCCTGATGTCTCGAATGCCCTGGCGAGGTCAAGGAGCGCTTTAAGAGTGAGATCTGCATCTCGAAGACCTCTCCTCCTTAGACATGATGATGTGCACTTGAGTATGATCTGAGACTGCACCCCCCTGTACATATAAGCAAATGTACAAGTCTGAGCAAGTTGTCATAATCTTTTGGCATAAGCATCAACTGTTTCACCTGTGTTTTGTGTTCACAGGTTAAAAACATAGACTTCGTTCTCCACAATGAGACTTGGCCCCCATGTGCAAGTCATTCCGGACCCAGTCTACACATCTTATTAGGAATGCACTGATATAATGCAGTTAAGTGTATGCTTCAATAAATTATTTTGTAAAATATAACTAATTTTCGATTTTTATGGCGATCCTGGCCTGAGATTAACTGAAGCAACGTTGGTGCATTTCACTTCTCAGGCTTTGCATCCACACTAGCAAGTCTGCTAAGGCTAATAGACATTCACTTGCGGTTCTGCGAGCACAACTGAGTGAAATACCTGCGTCATTATGAGTCGCCGGAGAAGGAGGCATTATGTCCCTTCACCACTTTATTTGTTGAGACATAAAAGTAATCAAGATTATTGTTAAATCTTTGGCATATGACACTTTACTGTCAAAAGTGTGAGAGGATTAGCTTCACAAGCAAACAATTATAGGAAAACAGCGCCATTTCTTTTGATTGTAGGTCGTAAACTAATTTAATAAAAGGGATTTACTTATCACTTGTCGTCCCGGACGTTTGACTTTATCTAGAAATAAGATTTGGACCTTTGAATATAAAGTTTGTGAACCTCTGGTCTAAAGTAATCAGGGAGGATCATAACGGCTTTTTTGTTACCATTTTCTGATAATATCTCAAATATATCCTGCCTCAACAATTTAGCTTCATCTTAACAATGAGATCCTTGGTAGGCAAATGTCAGGTTTCATGAATTACAGTTGTTTTCATTCACAGATCCATATTGTTTTGATGCTAAGAAGCCTCTTGGAATCTTTACATACAAGAAAGCTGTGTCACTCATCGCCAATGTAATAAATCAGATGTTTCCTCCAGGGCAGGAGTTTTACATCAACAATTTACTGTAATAAATATCACCTTGCAAGCAAGTGCATGACTTGTTACTGCCTCATCTTACTTTCAGCCCACCAAAGGTGATGATGCATACATTCTAAAAGGGTATGTGCACAAACGCTACAGAAGTTGCTCTATATTATTATCAGTCTCCCTGAATGAGATCTTGAAGTGCAGAAGCAGTGCATTGTTCTCTGGAGAGAGTCATCAACAGCATGATCACACCTCTTTCCATCTGGGTCTGTATAATAAAGGGAAAACTAAAGTGCGAAAGCTTTTCAGTGCTATGCCTACCAATCAATCCAAACCACGTTTATTTTGTGGATAAGAATAAGATGTGTCAGCTCTCGGCTTATCGCGGTGCTAGTTAGCCTGTTGCAGCTTTTCTGGCTATCTGAAGACATTAACCAGGCCTGTGAGATTAAACTCCTTCTTCAGGAACATGACCTGTTATAGAAGTTGAACTAAAGGAATGGCTTCCTGAAAAATCAAATTTATGCAATTTAATTCCAAAATTCAGACAATTACCAAGACATGCATTTTTTTTTTTAGTTTTGTACTGTGGTGGAAGTCTATATCACTGGAAATCTTTTGGGGTGACAAAAGTCCATTTCAGATTCAATTTACTTCGAGTAATTTACTTTCCCAGGTGCTACTCTGTGTTTTTAGAGAATAATTTAGGGGAAATTACACCTACCTTTCTTCTCAAACAGTAGTGTGGACAGCATCATTTTCAGTAACCACCCAGGTCAGTAGTAATAGGCTTGATTTAGCAATTTGGGCTGTGGCTGGTGCTGAAGAAAGTAGTCATGGATTAAAAGTATTCTAACTGGTATTCTAGTCTGTCCATAGTTGAAGCGGACTTTAATATACATATTGATTTATAATAAAGGAATCCCCTTTGGAAAGATACCAAATTCTGTCTGAAAAGTTCCTTGTGGTAAAATTACTTGTTTGAGATATTTCTACACGATTGTTGGTTTGGGGCATTGTGTGCATTATGGATGTAGTTACACAATAACTGCTCTGACATTAGGCTGTTGTGCGCTTATTACCTGGGCCTGTTTCCGCCTCATTTGCATACAATAGAGAAAGAAAAAAAGCATAAATTAAACAAAGCCTTTTGTTGTTGTGCTTTTTATTTATTTATTTTTGTTCGTCTAAAACCAGACCGTAGGTAAGTATGACAGTGCTAATGCAGGCTGATTTATTGTGAGTCTCCGTAGGTCACTTGCTCTTGTTCTTCTTGTTGCTGCAGTAAAAAAGCCGACAGCTGCATCTTAATAAAAGTAATGAGAAATCCCTCTTGCTGACAAATCTATTAAAGTACCAATTTACTTTCCAGAACTGCTGCTGGTTATATTTATGATGCAAAAGTACAGGGGAACGAGAGTTAGAGGGGAGCGGGATTGGTAGTCTCTGACGACATAGTCATTAACGGGAAATGGGTCTGCATTTGCATTTTGAGTGTCTCTGTTTAAAGACGGGGTTTGAAGACCGTGGGCTTGGCTATACCTCCTTAAACGTATCGTCCAGGCAAGAAATCCCCTTAATGACAGCATCTGGACTATAACACTATCCACCTTTATGAAAGGTTATACTGAAAAATACACAGGCCTCATCTTCAGGCCTTACACACAACCTTCAGGCTTTACAGCAGAACATCACCATATACTAGAGCATATTAGGATTTTATACAAATATATCTAGATAAGTCTCCACATGGACAATGCAAGAAGCATAGAGCTATAGCTGTTAAGTGAATAATGTAAGAATAATTTCATTGCAGTCCAGGACATCCTAAATGGCCATAAAATTAGTCTAATACCCAAAAAGGATGAAAACTATGATGCACTATCGCCTTAATCCGGTCGACAGTTTATAATAAAAAAAAGAGAGAGAACAAAGGATGCACATGGCCATTAGCTCCCGCTCCAAAGCTCTTAGAAGTATTAACACAGTCTGAACATATTCACCCATAAATAAATAATGGTGAGGCGGCTTATGAGGGCATCTGGCTCCATGGCCCTGTATTAGCGCTCGAGGAGCAATGCATCATGATAAAAGGGATGTATGCTTTTTTCCGTTGTAAATGCTGAGCAATAAACCATTCTATATGCACCACAGTAAAAAAAAAAAAGAAAGAAAGAAAGTGTGGTAACAGTTTGGCTTTGGAGAAAGAGACACTGAACGGAGGCTGTGTGTTATTTGTTGTTTGGAACACTAAATCAATGTATGTAGTATAATTACCTCATTCATCACATAAGACAAAGAAAATACATTATCTGCAGAAAACGAGGCAATCAAAAGCCCACGATATTACCTTAGAGCTGGTCTAAACCACAGACAAAAGTTTGGGCAACGTGCCACGATACACAGCCCACACTTTTAACCCTTTGAGGAGTTCCTTTACGAACATGTGTCTGGAAAGAATGAACACATTAGAATGTTCGAGAGCAGAGATTATAGAGGTTTGGAATGAAATTCTAGAATGCTAGTATGGTATTCTAGAAGGAGGGGTGAAAAGTCCATCTGTAGGGCCTGGCACTCTAAAGATCTCACTCTGTTAAAGACACTCTGGCATTTTTATTTCACACACTACGTATATTGATAATGACTATAATGACTTGTCCTCTGCATTTCACCCATTTACCTGAGTTGCCCAGGGAGCAGTGTGTGGGGACGGTACTTTCCTCAAGGGTACCTCACTGGAGTCGAAACATGACCTTCCAAACACAGGGTCAACTCCCTAACCACCAGACCACCAGCCTACAGCTAATTAGCCAAGACATAAATTCTCTTGTACTTATTGAGCATCCTGGCAATCCATTGACTCAAAACACACAATTTAAGCCAACGCGCAGATACAGGACCTCCCCATTAGCTCTTTTTATGAGCATTTTTCTGTCAAGAGAATTTCACTTCCTTTATTAGGTACAAGTGAATTATTGTCTTTGCTAATGAAGCGTATGCAATAGTTGTGGGAGATTAGGTCAATAAGCGACGGGGCATTCACAAAAAAGGGAAGCGCTGTCTTTGCTATACACAGAGGGCCTGTTTACTGAACAGCTGCGATGTAGTTTATTGCATTAAACCTGTTGTCAAAGTAATTGACATATTGAATTCCAATCACTCCTAATTGGCAGGTGCAGAAGCTTCCTCGGATTTGCGCAAAAGGCTTCACAACTCTCTGTCAGGTCGACAGACACTTACTGTCACTCTAAATGAATGCACATCGAGAGCCGGCCTCCTGTAACATTCCACATTCTCAACCGTGAGCTAAACTGGGTTATTACACGTGGCTGATCAAAAACAGGTCCAGCTCACGTGTTTCACGCACGCACACACACACACACACACACAAAGACATGAAGTGGAAGAGGGGGAGAGAGAGAGAGAGATATTTGACAGGAT
Source organism: Phenacogrammus interruptus (assembly GCA_037974425.1). Classification (NCBI taxonomy): domain Eukaryota; kingdom Metazoa; phylum Chordata; class Actinopteri; order Characiformes; family Alestidae; genus Phenacogrammus; species Phenacogrammus interruptus. Next base: position 6,738,553 of record JBBPCW010000139.1, on the reverse strand, counting down.
CATCACATCGCTCTCTCCAAGCTGCTGCTGACATTTGATCTTCATCCAACGCTGGCCAGATCTAATGAGTAAGGCTGGTCCAGCATAGATCACAGCTTGAGTGGCAGTACTGCATCATTTGATTACTGATCAAAGAGCAGCTAATACATAGATGCAGAAAAGCCTCAGATTTGATCGCTGCCATCTACACGCAGAGCAAATAACTAAAACTTGCACTTACAGAAGAGACAGCTTCCAAAACGTAGCACCATGGGTAATGACAAAGCCTGCCCTTGCCGTCTCGAATTGAAATACTGGACGTTAAGGACTAGTGAAAATCATTAAAGTGGATAATGCTCTTTAGATGCAGTGAACCATTGATTGAGTAACACTATCTTGGAATAACCCATCCAGAAAGGTGCATGATAAATCTATGGCACGCTGCCATCTGAGTTCTGCTTAATGGCTTGCGTGAACTGCATGAGCAGCAGATCTATATTAAAATCAAGCCAGCAGTTTGAATTGCTCAGATAGAGATCACGGTCAAACATTGTGCCTTTGTTTCTGTGCCAGGTAATCTCTGTATTTGTTTCGACAGATAGAATCTGTGGGGGGCAGAGAGGTGAGGGGGGGTGGCAGGGGCACAAAAGAAAATTATACAGATGCATCTCCGCCGGTTGCAGGATTTTGCAAAATGAAATAAAGAACATTATTCCTCTCTGGCGTGCATTAGTGTCTTTTCAAGTGTGCCCTGTCTTTGATGCTAAGAGCATTTGGATAAAGGGTTTAAGAAAAGGGGAAAGCCCTACAGCAGTGATGAGCACTCGGTGGGGCTCCAGCCAGGCCAGGGGGGAAAGCCAGCAACCTGATCTCCCAGCAGGGGGTCTTGGTTGACTGCTTCTGTTGTCCAATGGTTTTCCGCCTGGCAGACCCCAGTGAGCCGAGAGGATCACCGGCATCAATCTCGGTGCTGTCAACCCAAGCTAACCCCAGCCAAAGGGAGCGAGGGATCCAGACCCTCTTTATCTGCAGAAGTGCTTTGGCCGGTGGGTGTCTGTTGCCATTTTGCTCAGCTCGCCATCCTGAGAGACTCAGACCGAGTCGCCGTAGGGGAATGGGGTCAACAGGCAGTGGAATGAGGGGTGGAAAAGTTTGGCTCGTGAAAAATACATGGTATTTTAAGGAGGTTCAGCGGATACTGGCGGGAAATGTGCATTTTCCTCATGTATTTAACAGTTGCTGAAGTCCTCTAACAATATACTCTTCCACATTGTAAAGCGTTCCAGCCTTCTAGACATAGATTTATTCTAGACTACATGTCAACTTGCCAACCCTAGTCTTGGAGCAAGCTGCCCTGTACGTTGTAGTGTTTTCCCTTCTTCAGCTCATCAGTGGCTTGTCAATACTTGATTAGTTGGGCCAAGTGTGCTGTGACAAGAAAAATACTAAACTATGCAGGACAGCAGAGCTGGATTAAATACTTCTTGGTTCCAATTTAGGTCTGAGTCTGGAAATAGTTGTTTAAGTTGTTTATATAATGGTTTAGTCATCCAATAGGTCTGCAAAAAAGACTTTTGGTTTGGGGTCCATTAATCATCTAAATAATGCAAATTAATCAACAAATAATTGATTTATTGACCTAAATGCAGCCTGTTAACAGCTGTAACAAAAAAGATTGTTCGTGATCGTTATTTTCATCTAGATACCAGGTAGAAAAAAAGCATCTGTCACAAACTAGCACCTGTCACAAGCCAGTTCATAATTCTAAGATACAATAAAAGATATCAATAGTTCATTAATGTAAGTATGTAGATATTATGGAAAAAAGGACTGGGATGTCTGACCATTTTACTAACAGAAGCTTTAATGACACTGCATTCAAATACATAGACTATAATATGGAGTTGCCTGCCCCCTCCTCTCTTCCCTTCCATACCCTACCCTCCTTAAGATTGGGCTTCAATGGAAGGAAGAGCCCTTGCCCAAAGCATGAAAATTGAGGTTTGTCCCAATAGTTTTGTCCATTTAGATTGTAATAGGAACTCTTCAGGTTTCAGCACCATCTAACATGTAACAAGCTTGTCTGTTATTCTTATTTGGGCAGATGTGTGAATAGATTTCAAGGACAAGAATGGTATATGTGAGAGCAATCTTTACAGAAGGATATGCACCTTAAGCTGAACAACCAGTTTTACATAGTTATGTATTTAACACTGAGACAGAAGGAGCTATCAATCATTTTTGAAGCAGCTGTTAAATACTTCCAATGAACTGAACTGATCTGAATAAATGCTTTGAATATCCCAGTATAATCACTCACAGCATGTTCAGACAGTCCTCAGAGTAGAGGGAATAGAGAGTCCTTGAATAGAGGGAAAGTTGTTTACTGGGTGTTCCCGTGCTTCAGTTTTCTTTTCAGCTGGACATGCATGTTTTGTTTGTGACCGAACCTAAAACCACAACTGTTCTTCTACTTCCTACTCATGCCAAGATAGGCACAGCCCCAAGTGATGCGATTCTAGGACGATTGCCAGTGGCAATGGAAATTTTTTTCAAATGAAAGTATTGGCAATGTGCAAAATACCTGGTGGCAATCGAATGCCCCCCCAACCAGAAATGTCTGTTGAGGGGTGAAGGTCAAAATGGATGACTGAAAGGAGGAGGTCAAAACAAAAGATTTGTTAACCGTTTTCTAATGAAAAGACACAAATGATTTGTCAATGATGTTGAAGTAAGGGGGTTTGGACAAAACCAGATATTTGTTGCCAGGGGCATGGTCACAGACAAAACAATATATTTGCTGGCAATTTTGTGTCAAGCGGGGGTCTCAAACAGCCTGACTGCCTGTATCATCAGAATAACTGTCTCAGTCCCAGCTCCCATGCACATGAAGACACACAAGCACATAAGGTAGTAACCAAATACGGGGACTCTCAGAGCCTCATATTTTGCTCCCTTACTGTCTGTATAAACATTTTCTGAATAATAATCATGCCGCTGCTCTCAGGCTTATAAAAAGACAGATTAGTATCGGAGGTTGCTGCCCCAGACTTCAAGTGATGATGCTGAATTTTGCATGATTCAGGATGGCTAATTTTTTTAACCTTACTATATTCTCCTCTTAGTATACTTTATTACGGGTGAGCTGTACTACTTCCTTTATTAATACATTTCTAGTCTGAGTATATTTATTATATATTCAGGTATTTTTATTCTGTATTGTTATGTCTTGTCTGAGTGTGCAGT
>JBBPCW010000139.1:6719096-6735261 GCA_037974425.1 Phenacogrammus interruptus | reverse complement strand
TTCTGATTCTGATTCTGATTTAATTGCTGGACGGTGGTACAACAGGGCTAGGGTGGTCTAGATCAACTGAAAGAAAAGAGCATAAAACGTCATACTGGGCTAGAGCTGCCTCATCAAAGACGCAACTTGTGTTCGCCGTGCCTCTTCACAAGGCTGTAAACAGACACTTGCACCAACTGATCATCTGCTGAAAAATGCAGCACGTTGCTAACCTTTCCCAGGCTTCGCAGTGAGCATATTAAGCTCAAAAGTTCTTTCACCCTCTTTCTCCCTCCCTTATTCGCTCGCTGCCTCTCAGCAGCTCTCGCGCAGTGAACAGTGGCCTCTCTAACGGCAGCCTTGGAAAGAAGAATCAATTACTATCGATTTTCTTACGAAGTTCCCTTGCACTCTCCGGGGCCAAGTCAAAGGAGGTGTGTGTGTGTGTGTGTGGATGGGGGGTTGGAGTAGGGACAAAAGGAGATAAAAAAAAAAAAAAAACACAGGTGAATTACAAAAGAAGCCCCACTTTACCGTGGGCAAGCACCAAAATAATGGAGTGTAAAAGAGAAAGAGAAGAAGAAGAGGAGTAAAAATGTTGTCCACGTGTTTGGGGCCTCGCGAGGTTTTCACACCCACAGCGTTGTGTTTCTACAGGAGACTCAGTGGCACAGGACTGGTTAGAAGACAGAACACACACACACAAACAGAAAAGCACTACACAGATAGATAGCCAACGAATGACTAATAACAAAAAGCCAGAGTCGTAGCGTTTTCCAAGGCTCTTTACCGCCCCCCCCAAAACACAATTATGGAGACAATGTTATCTGCTTGTGTTGCTTTCCCCCCCTCGCTAATGAGAGCCGCTTGCTGTCTTTCCCGCTTTTCCCGCAGTCCGAGCTCGAGGGCAACACACACAGGGGACGAACTGGGCTGATCAGTATTCTGCACGTTATTTTTTTTCCTCTTTTTTCCCCCCCTCATTGTTTCAGCGTTCTCGCGCCCTTGACTAGAGGCCTGGAGTAACTGATGAAAATTTGCACCTCAAAGGTAAATAAGCATAATTTGATGGGTCTTGTTTATTTTCCAGGCCTTTATTCAGACGAGATGGGAAACAATGAAGGGTGTTTTACTGTTTTTGATTTGGAAAGCCCCCTCAGTCTCTCCACCCCATCACCAGACACTAGACAAACACGCAGAGAGCTGGATACAAAGCACTGATCTTGACCTTCGCAAAGCCAAACAGTTAAAGCACCAAAGCCAGGAAATGGCATCACCTTCACTTTAACGTGTTGATTGAAACCAGACATGAAGGAGAATCATCATATGCCACAGTTCTGGTCCTGGAGGGTTGGTATCCGACACAGTTCGATGATTTCTCTGCTCAGACACACCTACTCATAAACAGCCGTACTCAAGGTGTGGTTGAATAAAGAATTCACAACCATGCAGGAGTGGCCTGGTGGGTAGAGAATTTCCCCTGCGATCAGAAGGTTGAGGGTTTAAATCCCCAGACTGCCACCGAGCCAGGTACTGACCCCACACCTGCCTGGGTGCTGGGTCGCAGGCTGGCCGCAGCAGAGAAGAATTTCACATTGTTCACGCTGTGTGGTGTGTTCACTTGACAAAAACGTCCACGTTATCAGCCCTCTAACTCTGGGGGTGGGAGGTGGCCATGTGGGTAGGACACTTGCCTTTGGACCAAGAGGTCATGGGTTCAACCCTTCAGGATACCACCACTGGGTTCCTGTGCAAGACCCTGAACCCAAAGTTGCTCCAGGGAGACTGCCCCCTGTAGTTAGGGAATGGATGTCGCTTTGGATAAAAGTGTCTGCTAAAATGTCATAAATGTAGTCCAAGACCCCTGGCTGTGTCTGGCCATGTTCTGGTTTAGAACCTCCCCTGCCATTACAAAAACCTGCTGCTGTGAACCTTGGTTTTGAGTTTGGAGTGATTGGGTAGGGAATAGACAGATGCACCACAAGAGATGTGGATTCCACAATTACAAAATGCTGTCACAGTCTAGTGTAACTCTGCAAGAGAGTAAGTGCTATTGGCAAGGGAGTGAGCTTAACCCACTGAATCTTGGGCTTAAAATTCAGTTTTTGATCATCAATCCATGATCTGAACAGCGCCTGCCCCGGCACTGAACCCTCTGCACCAGTCTTTTAATACACTTACCTGATATATCTGTTAAAATTTTGTACATTCAAGTGTAGTGATACGGATCATTGCGAGGCAGTTCGTCACAGAAGTTCTTATGATTTCAACATTCTGCACGACACACCTGAGCATCCGAACTCCTGTCTCGTTTTCCTGCTCCGAGACATGATGAGCTTAAGGAGTCAGCCATTTGTTTAATGAGGTCATTTGTCTACAGCAGTGGTTCCCAAACCGGACCTGCAAGGGAAACACTGTGCTAGTTTTTATAGTGAGACTGTAATGGAGGAAAGAACATTTTAGTCTATCCTGTGGAGAGAAGGGGAGGAAGGAGAGAAGACTTACCTCAGGCTGGAGAGTCTGGAGGAGGACTGCACTTACAGAGGCAGCCCAAATCCAATTTGTGCAGATTATAATCTTATTGTTGTATAGTAGAAACAGCAGGAAAGAAAGGAGGAAAGACAGAAGAGAAATAAAGAAAGACAAAGAAAGACATTTACAAATAGAATTCAAGCCACTCTAGTATGCGGCCCAGGAGGAAATTCAAACATCGTTGCTTTTTCCAACGTCATAACACTGCCATGCGTCATCCCAGTGATGGGGAAAGTCGTTACTAGGCAGCGTGGCCATGCTTACGGTATCACTATAGCAACCAATGCCAAAAATTAACACACTCAAACAAAATGAGCAGACAGGCCTGTCTGATGTGGAGTTTGGGCCCCAACACTGCAGGAGAGAAGAAACGAAGGTTATCATGTTTCTCCAGAAGTACGAAAGCCACCAAGCGCCGCATGATAAGTGTCACCTGTCCAGACTATAATATATAAGCACCGCTAAGCCGTGAAGACCAGCCTTTCCTCCAATCTTGTGAAGGGATATTAGCGATGCAAAATATGCAAGGATGCATTTGCACCCTGCCGACATATATGAAAAAGCTGCTAATGATAACTCCCAGGCTTCTCACATACACACGCGAGCTGCTGTCAGGAATCTATAAAGGCGAAAAAAAAGGACACGGCCCTTAAGAGAGAATTTGAAATGCTGCTCATGGAGGAGTGTAAGGTCCGCTGCGCCACTGCTGAGCTACGAGAGAAGAAAAAAAAACGAGTGAAGTTAAACTAAAAGCAGGCGATAAATATTCCAGTCGTCCCTTAAGGTTTGAGATGACACAGAAGTATTAGCTCTTGAAAAAAATAAATGTTTGTAAAAGACAGCGTCAGGAAAATGAAGCACTTCACTCTTTTGGTCAACAGTTAAACTACTATTTAAGGTAGAATGTGTTTGTTTTATATTTATAGATGAGCAAATCAGTTTTGCATGAAGATGACTGAAACCAAACACTGTCTGAGCCCCATATGAACTATTAGGTTGATGAACACGACACTGTTGCATGGATGGAAAAAGTCTATCTTGACGCAGAGGTGGCTGAAATAAAACGGGCTAGACGCGCCACCTGGTGGTCAACTTTAGCTAATACAGTTTTCTTCTGACCAAGAGCATGTGGTGGAAAGCCTACCTGCTAATACCACTCACTGACAACATGTATCTTGTAGGACCACCACAGAGGTCTAAAATTACAGGCAGGAGTTGATAAGAGCATCAAAATCTGCTTCAGTGTGGACCGCCTCTCAAAAATACCCGACCTAGAGTGGTTATGACCCCAGAGGGACAGTAAAAAGTAGTCCATAAAGACGATAAAAAAGATGAGCAAGAATCTACAAAGCCTGCAAGGCGGCCTTACAAGGCAGCCATTTCTAATAAAGTGACCATCAATCGCATCTGTACACCAAAATCAAGCACAAGCAAGACAAAAAGATTACCCAAGCTGTAAGGCACAGACCAGTCTGAGCTCAGACCTCTAATTGCAGGTCTATCTTTTAATTACATCTTAACGTCTGTCTTACATTGGTGAACCAATGTCATGAATAAAAACTGTTTTCCCAAAGAAATGCATTCTTTAAAAAAAAAAAAAAAAAAAAAAAAAGGTTTATGAAAAGTGCATACACATTTAACAAAACATACAAATAAATTAACAAAGCCATTGACACAGTCTCATGCAACAAAAACATTAACATGGTATGTTTCCCCAAATATTATAATATTTTGGTCAATCTTAGACTATTGTACAGGTAAAAAAAAAAAAAAAAAAAAAAAGGAGCCCAAGTTACTCGCAGCCAAATGGGCACCAGCTTATGTAGTGTGAAGTACGCAAGGATGGTGCAAGGTTGTTTTTTTTTCCTGTGGTAAAATAATTCAAGTCCAGTGTGTAAACCAGGAGTAGGAACTTCATACAATAATATTGGTAAGACTTAAAGCAATAAACAAATCTGTTGTAATCGAATGCTTGCAACCCTGCTCTTTACACTCGAGACATTTCAAATGTCACATATACAGACGATCTAAAAGGGCCAGAGTACTTTTCCGAAGTGGAACCACCGCCACACACATGTGGCTTTCCAGATATGCTGCCATATGTTGGATATCAGACATGACTTATAGTATGACATAAATGGCACGGGGACTTTGTAATTAGTGTCACAAAGAATAGAGTGGCAGACGAATGAAGATGATTGATGCTAGCTGTGTGTAATAAATTTGAGAGGGAAGGAATGAAGCCACAACGCTAATCGCTCCTAGATACAATATTCAATGTGTGAGCATGACAGGAGAATGTGATACTAAAGGAGATGTTAACAAGACTTCAGTTCATTTACATGTGAAATAAAAATATCCTCACAAAATAAATGGAAAAAAAAACTCTTACAAGCTTATGAGTGTAAAAAAATAAAAAGTAAAATTCAAGAAGAAATGGATAAACAAAAGCATACAGCTACAGCCATTGGCCATTAAGCTTTTTGGAAATTTCATAAAAGAAATGGTCAAATCCCTAACGCTCTTCCATGACAATCTTTTAAGAAACCAAAGGAAAAGACAAGTGTGCAAAAAAGCAGTAAGAGGAAACAATCCATGCTTGTCCACTGCTGAAGTTTAGAAACACAGAAATATTGGTAACCAGACCTAATTTTTCTCAGCAACATACGCTTGCATAGATATGTGCATGCATCAGTGTCATCATGCAATACTGCTTGCCATAATTCTTCCAATGGTAGGTTCAGGGCACAGACAAAACAGACCCCTTGCAAAACAAATCATACTGTTATCAGGCCCTAGTAGAACAGAAATACTCGCATTAGGTATTGGGTTCATTTTTCAGTGTAAGAAAAGGAATTGACACAAATTGGCTGTCAACTGCATGAAACTGTAGCTGTTCACTTTTAGGGTGCAGGAAAGGCGAATCAAAACTTGTGTATTGCCAACCCAACAAACCAAACTGCCATCAGCCATATTCTGCTTTGGCCAGCACTGCCAATAGAGCACCTGGTACTGATAGGACCTTTCACAATGTAGTGTTGATGCACTCATTTGACAGTAATTTTCAAAATTCTACAAAGCAACCAATTCCCAAAAGTTTCACAAGGTCACCTTATTATGTAATGACTTTCATTAACCTTTGAGCAACAATGCTTTTAAAAAACAAATTCTATCCAGCAGAGATGATGTTTAAATTCCTGCATCAATATATAGATACAACTCATTAAATTGGGAAGTTCTGTATGACCATGACTTCGTTGTTAAGAAACTTCTGTCAAAAAATAATCTGATTGGACCGCCTGAGAACATAAAGACTAAAAGGCTTAATTCTGCGGCAGCGAGCCGATTAGCTACAGTGAACATGACGGCATTATTCAAGGTAACACATTTCCTGAATTAAGCCAGATATCAAGGCTTTAGAGGGGAAAATGTGTCCCATAATTTGTTGGATGGCATAGCACTCCAGAAGAATCTTTTAGAACATACTTCGATTAAATGTTTCTGACTTCTATTGCATACATACAGCATTTATCCTTTAAAAATCACCAGAGAGAGAACGCTAAAGCATTTCAAAATGGTATACAATAAGTTCCATGTGTTATATTTTTTGAATACAGAAGTAAATATTTTGTTCCATCTACAAAGATCTGAAAACTATTGCACTGGTAATCCACAGATTAATATGGAGATACGATCTGACACAAAGGGGCTCAACCCTGGTTTCAACGCAAGCTAAGCTAAAGCTAATGAAAAATGTTGCCATTGGATTTGGCAGGCATGGAAATAACAGAAAAAATGTTTCAAGTACAACTGTGCATTCTTCAAAAACAAAAAATCATGCAGAGTTAAGTTGCCTGTATCTGTCTACAAATGGATAGCAAAGCACGCACAGCAACTCCCACGAGGAGTTAAAAAAAAAAAGAAAAAAGATTGTCTCATTTCCATTCAAAGGAGCTCTCATTCAAACAATTCAGCTTTTGGCCTACAGTTGGCAATGCTGTGTGTTTCTTAGGGCAGTTTCGCTACTGGAACACCACAGCACATTCTGATGGGTGCCTACGAAAGGATTTACTGCTGACTTCCTGCATGATAACTACATAGGGTGGCATCCAATTTTCCCTGTTAAGCCAGAGAAACATTGCCCTTTAAATAGCACCAAGTGTAGAGGTGGAGCAATTTTGTTGGGAGTACTCCAAGGAATATTAAGACCCAACTAACTTCTCAGAAAAAAAACAAAAAACAACGTAACGGAGTTAAAAACATACATTACATACAGTCTCTTGATGGTTGAGCATTGTCTGAAACAGAAAACAATATATACAAAGTGCTAAGTTAAAACATTCCTATTCAGAGTTGTGAACAGTAGTATATTCGTATACCACACTTTGCCAGAGGCAACAATTTTGGTTCCATGGCAGGATATAAAGGCGCTTCTGATCACGTACATATTTTCTTTGAGAAAAGTAAAAGGTATATCCTATATAATTTATATATACTTTTATATATAGAGAGAAAGATTCATCTTAGGCACATCAAAAATAGCTGCATTACAGAAAATAATGAAACTGCTATCCAAATATCATTGAGGCGTCTGTGTTGGGTGTGCAGAAGATTGCATGCTGGAAGAAAGCTTTCTAGAAGAGGGCTTCTTTTCGAGATGCCTCTTCCCATTGACAGGAGACTGAAGACTTGTCTCAGAATTGGAAGACTTAGACTTGCCTACAGGTAACAGAGAGCGTTTGACAGGGGTGGTGGATTTTGATGACTCCTTGTCCTCGCTGCCAGCCTTACTGGAGAGTGAGGCAGGGGATGCCTGCTGGGAGACAGTTCCCTCACCCTCTTCAATGCCGAGTTTAGTCTGGCTGCCGGACCTGGCTGTCCTGTCGCCAGCCTTCTTCGTGAGGATGGTGGTCTTGCCCAGATCTGCTGAGCGGCGTGTCTCCTTCTGTCTTAGGGCACTCTTAAAGAAGGAGAGGCCTTTGTCTTCAGACTTGCTGCTGCGCCGCAGGTCCTTGGAGGACACGCTTGGGGAGCGCAGGCTGGTGACAGAGGAGCTGCTGCTGGAGCTCCTCACAGGTCTCCTCTCTATCCGGCTTCCCTCTGCGCTCCTGGGCTGAGAGCTCCGAGGAGTGGCACTGGCTCTAGCCTTGTCCACAAGAGGGCTAGCATGGAGCGAGTCCCGGCTTGAGCTCTTCTCCGCTGGCTTCTTCTTGCTGGTGGCTGAGCTTTTATCTGCCACCGAGGAGCTTTTCTTGGCAGTAGGTGATGGCGAGGCCGAGGACTGTGGGGTGGAGGTTAGACGCTGTTTAGCCTTCCCAGCTCCTGATGATGGTGCCTCCTGTGCCTGAGAAGACACTTTCTTCTTGGAGGGGGATCCTGAAGAGACCCCTTTAGTGGTCTTGCTAGGGTCACTCTTCTCTTTTAAATTGGTTACTTTGGCACCCTTGCCTTGAGGGCTGGAAGACGCTTGAGAAGAAGGAGACTTTGGCACAGAAGTGCTCTGGCGTTTCTTGGAGGACTTGTCTTGGTCCCCCTTTGTCTTGGTCGAGCTCTTTTTCGTCCCAGATCCCTCTACCTTGGGTGCAGATCCACTTGAGCTCTTGTGCCTCTGTTCTTTTGAAGGAGTACTATGCAGGTTTTGGTCCACAGCAGTGATCTGGTTGTTGTTATCAAGGGGCTCTCCTTTGGAGCTCTTCTTGTCAGCTGGCGTGGGTGCCCTGCAGTATGCCTCATCTATGATCCTTTTACCATTTCCATCATCGCTGCCGTTGCCCTCCATCATGGCAAGTGGAGCCTTACTACTAGGGTGACGCTCATGTCTGCTGTAGCTGCCGAAGCACGACGTGGACACCTTGTCGTCACAGGCTTCTCCGATCCTCTCCAGGGGCGGGGAGGAGCGGGAGTCTAAAGAGAAGCGGGAAGGCGAATTGGACCTCATCTGGAGCTTGGCAGACAGCGGCCAAGAGAGCTTTGTGCCGTTCTCACTAAAGGCTAATGGGCTGGCTATGGAGGATCTGGAAGATAAGCTCTGACGTTGAATGCTCCTCACAAACGGTCGGGTGGAGAATCCTCCTTAACAAAAAGGACAGAGATTTAAACTAATGCGCTGATACGAGACTGAATGGAAAGAGCAGCAGCATGCATTTTTGGCTTAACTGAGCAAGGCGACAGATCCAGTGTTAGTGCTACAGTGCTAGAGAAGGAAAAGTAAAGAGAGTCATCAAGAGACATCAAGATTGCATGTAGAGATTTAAACAAGTAACTGTTTCACAGTGTTTCCATTTTCCCTGGTTTAAAAAAATCCTGAACAGGACTAAAGTTTACTTACAGTTGGACGGCTTAATTTCTTTACAGAACACATTGAATACTGAGTGGGGTGGTGAGTCACTGTGGAGGTTTGAGCACAACACTATCCCACTCTTGTGCAAACAGCAGGAGATGACAGATGTGTTGTGATACGAGTTATTTATGCAGTTCAAACCTACTAAAAGTTAAACTACTCAAGTAGTGTTTATACATATTTTGTGGGAGATAAAACAGCATGCAGACTCGCGCTGCTTTTGTCTTTATTTTGTTGCATTCTATCTAGCAGCTGTACATACATTTTGAATATATCTGCCTTTTAGCTCTGTCTATGGTGGGTTATTAATGCATACATTTTATGGACAAAAGTATGTGGATACTCCTAATGATTGGGCTCAGGTGTTTAAGCCACACCAAACAGATGTATTAAATCAAGCACATTGCCATACAGTCTCTGTAGACAAACACTGGCTGTAGAATAGTCTTTATTAAGGAGCTCATTGACTTTAAAATGTGCCAAAGTCATATGATGCCACCTTTGCCACAAGTCAATTTGTGAAATTTCTACCCTGGCCAACTGTAAGTGCTAGTATTGTGAAATTGAATAAACGAATAAATTGTGAAAATGCTGTTAACCACTCAACCTCCCAGAGTTGAGCAGGCAAGAGAGAATCTATTCTTCCATCACTCACTAAAGACTTTTAAACTGCCTCAGTAAGAAACACTGGCATAAGAATTGTTCATGAGAAGCTTCATAAAATGAGTTTCCATTGCTGGGGAGCTGCAAACAAGCCTTAGGACACTATGGGCAATGCCGAGCATGGGTTGGTGTGGTGTAAAGCATATCACTACTGGACTCTGGACCAGTGGAAGTGTGTTATCTGGAGTGGTAAGACAGGCTTCATTATGTGGCATTCTGATGGATGAATGTGGGTTTGAGGAGTGCTAACGGTAAAGGTTTTTTTTTTCCCAAAATCACAAAACAACAAAACAAGTCTGTTTTGGAAAAGGTCTGTGACTGTGTCCTTGTGCACAAAGTGATGTCAATAAAGATATTGTTTGATAATTTAGATGTGGAGGAATTCCAGTATCCTGTAAAGAGCTCTGACCTCAACCAAACACCACTGGGACTGATTTGGATCGTCGAATGTGAACCAGGGCTTCCTGTCCAACATCAGTGCCTGACCTCACAGACGCTCTTTTGACTGAATGGGCACACATTCCAACAGAGGTGCTCCAAAATCTTGTGGAAAGCCTTCTCAATAGTTTTGGCCATACTGTGTTTGTAATATATGTAATTATATGTAATTAAGTTATATATATTTTAAACTATTTAAATTAATTTTGTATGATACTGACCATGTTTACTAAAAAGACAGTTGAACCTACACAGATATATTTCTTTTATTTGTAACCACTGAAAATTACACAGAAACACTGTGAAAGAGTCTTATGATCCACAAGAAATAGAATAGGCAACTATGCGGAGGTTAAAAGCCCAAACATGCTCCTCACCGTCGTCCTCACTGCGATCCCCAGGGAACTCCACAGACTCAGCCAGAGAAGCTAGGGACGTGCGTCGGGAGGAGGCCCCTGAAGCAAGGCTGGGCGGTCTGCTGCCAGTGAGGCGGTTAACCCAGTGTTCACACAAAGATGAACTGGTGGAGCCTGACCCAAAGAAAGTAACACACAACCACAGTCAGATCCCTCATAAAAAGGCAGGCACACTTTGAGTAACCATTTAGCTTTCTCTGATGGGGAAAATAAGAAATTGCTGAGACGGCAAAGGCCCAGAATTGTGTCTGGCACTATCGTGTCACCGGCTCAAAAATATTTATGCATTTGAGCCACAGGCAGGCAGGAAAGAGTCACACTCAGATTAAGTGTTATCCCAGGGCTGGAATGCCACACAAGTCAGCTAAAAGTCAGAGGCATTCAGATCATCTGCCATTCATCCAGTTCAGGGCAACAGAGTGAGGTGACTCACCCGCCACAGAACTGTTGGCAGACCATGAGGGAATAGCTGTCCTCCTCTGGTAGAACAGAATGTAGGCTGTCTGCTGGCACACATCCTCATCGGCTATCGGTTGGACCTCACTGTCATCAAAACAGTACCACTGTCCATCAACGGAGTTCTTACAATATGCTGCAAATATATATAAAACAGAATTACACTCCAGGTCTGGAAATCCTCCAGGCTGTTCATTCATATCTTGTTTAACATACAGTACTAAAATACCTAAAAGTGGCATTTAGTATGAATTAATACTAACTGGCAAAATGAAATGAATTTCACTTATTATTACGCTAGGGCATATTAGCACTGTGCAACAAATGATTTATAATATTCCCATTAGGAGGATAGGATATGGATATGGTTGCACCACCTGCTCAACTGAGCATATGACTAGACTTACAAAAATACCAGGGGCTGTATTGCAGAAACTTCCTAACTTGAAAACCCTATCTTAACTGTGTAGTAACCATGGTAACAGCAGTTTAGGATCTTATTTAGGAAAAAGCCATTAAAGGACAACTGTTCCTAAGTCCATTTTCCTATCCAAACTTGAATTAAGAAAAGTGTATTACAGAAGCATCATAACCTCAAACCCTAACCCTAACCCTTCCGCGGTCCTAACTGTCGCCAGCTGATTGTTTATACTACGGGCCGTGTGATAATGCTGTTAGCCGATCAACTCCGCCCAGATTTGGAGAGGCCGACCCGTCGGCACGGGACTCATTTGTTTTTTTTCGTTACAATTAACAAATGCGCTTCGTTTTCGTTTTTTCGCTAAAGGTGATTTTCAAAGCAAAGCATGTGACTCTGTGTGTGGAAGTGTGTGAGACAGAGAGAGAGCCTATACTTTTGTCCACATAGTTGTGTATGACAGCTATGTCCCAGTACCTTTGTCCATATTGGCCAGTTCGTCTGGTTTAAAGTTCAGAGCAGGATGTTGTTTAAAATGTAAGACTTTTTTTTGAAGACGATACAGTGTTACAGACTGTAGCCTCGTAAAGTAGCAGGTAACAGCAACTTTGCAAGATCACATGTTGCGTTAGTTGCTAGGTAACAGACATAAAAGCCGATCATCGATGGTAGATTGCTTATTTAGGATTCCTAACTCGAGAGAAGATAGGATTCCTAAATCCAGTTAGGATTTGCTTCTGTAATACCAAATTGAAAAAAAAATCTCTTACATCATCATATCTTACCTTTATGCTTAAGATAGGAAGTTTCTGTAATATGGCCCCTGCACAGTAACCTCTGCCTTCTTACACGTTACCTGTGTAGTGCCCTCCATGCATATTGCCATGGTGATTGCATACAGCATACAGGTCATAATAATAGTCCTCTGGATTACGGCCAAGGCCGTACGGTCGTCTCCAAGGGGACCAGTGTGAAGGGAGGCTCCAGCTGCTCTGGCTTCTCTTCACCATGTGGGGGGCCATGTCCATGCCAACTAGTGGGAACCGTACCATGTTCTGCATCTTTACCCTTCTGTCTCCTTCCTACAGGATGTTAGCACCATCAGAACACTCCCATTTAACATATTCACTTTTACACACGCATTAATCAGTAATTCAACCGGAAGGCTTTAAGCATGAATGCTAACTGGAGTCAAACACATAGTAAAGACACTCAATTGACTGGAAAATCTACAGCAAAGTCCACAGTTGGAAGCAGGAATAAACATGCCTGCGTTGTGCCTTTTTAAAAGAAAGTAATATAAAATAAACTGAATGCCAATTGAATGAAAAAATTCTAGCACCTTCTACATTTTTTTAATGTACAGACAATCAAAAAATTTGGTTTTTGCTTGGCTTATGCTTATTAAAAAAAAATGTATTGATTGACTTCACTAAGATTCATACAGAGTGTTAAAACTGAGAGCCAATAAGACAGACCTTAAAATGCTATCCACTAAGCCAAGATAAGTACTGTTGGCAATGCTTATTCCCAGGCAACTGTTTTTTCCTAGAATACTTACAGTTAGCAGTTTATAGAATCAGTTAACAGAAAAGAAAAGCTAAATGCAATTATAAGTGATTTTTTATACATTCAGTTCAGTTGATCAGTATCACTTTGATGTGGAGTTAGAACACAGCCCCCAGTTAAACTGCAACTTTGACTCAATTTCAGGTTTTCATTCCCTTTCACAGACATAAACACAAGCACAAACCATGTGCTGAATGCATGCTTGTCTGCGTGTGTCATAGATTTCAGCTTGGAACTCCAGGACTACAAAGCCACTTCATAATCAAACAAAGTGTTTTTATAGACATTATAAACCAACTATAATAGTGACAGGATAAAGATGCATATTTTTAGTAAAAGAGGATTTTTTCCCTGAACCTTTCACTCTCATCACAATGTTCCAGACAAAATGTCATATGTGATGCTTATGAGGAATAAAAACAGACAATCAAACGGTGGATTCTGGGTCGTTTTGGGAGCCGTATTACTCAGTGATACTTTCCACCTCAAAAGAACTGCTGTAGCAACAAGGGGTCATTTATGCCGACTGCTGCAATGTGCATCATGTTAAAATGACTTAAGCTGTGACATCTGCCCATGTGATGCAGGTTTTGAGTCCTAAGATTTAATTTGCTCAAGGTTGAATGCTGCTTTGAACATTAAAATGAAAAACTACAAGAAATGTATGTTTGAAATTACTGATATCAAAAACTGTTTCTGCTCCAATTCTTCTCAAAGACTGTACCTGTCTGAATCTCTTGAGGTGCAGGATGAGAACATCAGGTAGAGTCCACAGGCTGAGCTTGATGCGGCCTTGCTGCAGCTGTTTGCAGTGGGGGCAGCGCCAGGCATCATCTGGGGCCAGCTGGAACACCACAGCACAGGAAGCAGCCATGAACAATTGAATGCACATGCTCACGTCTGCAGCACTTCTCGATCAGGCTCACAGGCAGTGATTTACAAAACTCACTCTCACTCACAAATATGCCTTCATTCCTCTAAGACCACACATCTTCAAACCACTCTACCAATGGCCACTGCCAGCTCGGGCCTACCACAGGGCATATTTATACCACACGTGGCACTGTACCAGAGTTAAAGACATGCCTGCAGAACATAGCAATTTAAAAAACAGCACGGACAGCAGAAATCTGTTTCCACCATCATTAAATGTCTGTTTGGGTAGATCTGGCCTTAAGGAAGTGAAGGAAAAGACAGGGGCAAAATGAACGTTTTTGAGCATTTTTTTTCCCCCTAGGACACTGAAAGACATTGATCAGGGACACTAGGCCCAGTCATTACCTGTTCCTCTTTGGTGTAGAGCTGGAAGCACTGAGCGAGGGTACAGGCCTGGGGCTGATGGTGCTGCTCGCGGTGCAGGTACACGCTCTCAGCGTCAGGAATGTACTCTTCCTCAGTGTGGCCAAACAGACTGTGGGGAAAGCCATGACACAACCTCTTAAACACATCAATGCATGCCAGCATTCTCATCATATATGCTTACTTGGTTTCTCCAAAGGATTTTAATTTTGACTTTAAGGAATGTGGTGGTGTTGAGGAATTCCAGCAACATAGTACCACAGGGGAGACAGAGACTTCCAAATGCATTTTGAAACCCTCCTTATAGACAAATAGAACTCTTTGTTCCGTATTTAGCAATTTTGGGAGATCACTAAAGACTGAATTTGACAGCACACACTTTTGAAAGCACAGTCCATCAAGAAGCAGCAGGCTAAAATGATTGTAATTCTGGCTGCACTCACTAATCCTTGGTCTCTTTGTCCCACTCCACCACAATCTTGACGTGAGGAGGGCCCCCATGCCCGCAGGATTTGTATGCTCTGCAAAAGACAGATTAGTTTAAACAACCAAAATGAGGCTCCTTCAAAATCCTGCCCAACAGAGTTCACTCTGTCTGCTGTAAACAACAGAAAAATACACGACACAATTGAACAACTTACGCATGTGCTCTAAATCAGTCTGACAGATGCATGCAGCATTAAGTATATTACGGATAAAGCAAGGTCAAAAAGTAAACTATAAGATCAACCTTTCTACAGTGGGGTGACACAACGGATGTTCCTCCTGAGGCAACAAATATGTGATGCCCACTACTCCAACCACTCGTAGACTAAAAGGTCCCACCTGAAAATTAATCCATCAGATTTTATGTCATTAATATCTTATACCACAAAAAAAAATTTTTTTAACTTCACTCCACTTGCTACTCAACCACTATCTCGTTCAAGTAAAACAAGGGCAGTATTTTATAGGCTATAGCGCATCATTCACTGACCTGGATATAAACCCCTTGTCGCAGCAGGTGCTGCATCTTTTCCAGAATTGCTTTCTGAAGTACATCCCATGTCACAGTGCGCTCCATGTACAGTACAAACGGAAGACCAAACCTTGAACGGATAAACAACAGCTAAAAAAACATGTACTTTCTCTCAAAAAAGAAAAAGATCATAGTTCTTCTGTTATTTACATGCTAAAACACCCAAACCATGTCCATTTCATTAGTCAAAAGTCAATTAAATCTCTGGATGTATCATTAATTTGTACTTGGAATATGGCCATCACCAACATTTATAAAAGTAATCAAGCATTCAAATTCATTGCGAGGTCTGGTGCCTGAGTGGCTACCTCCGGCCTTGGTGGCCAGTGCAGGCTCTATTGCAGATCAGCAAGATCATCTTGTCGGCTCCTGTGTTTTTATTGGGTGATGCTGGATTCACAGCCCCTTGCATGAAAGACGGTGTACGAGTGCTCTCACTGCCGTACTTCAGATTGTTCTGATTGAGGTTGGCGAGAAGACTCCCTGCAAATAGTGACATGGCTTTAGTAATGTTGCTAATGAAATTTGTAAATTCATTTATTTTACTAACCGCTAACTCATCACAACTTCTATGTTTACTCAGTGCCGCTAAATCAAAATCATGTTTCAGTTCAATCAGTTTAATTTTACAGTCAAAAAACGCAAGATAAGAAACAAAAGATATACCTCTTTTAGAGCGAATGTTTTCTAATCTAAAAGTCTCAGGGGTTTCAAATGCAAAAATGGAGTCGCTTTCTTGAATTATATCAAGGTCATCGTCGTCATCACAGAAGGAACGGTGGAAACCGTCATAATACATTTCTGTCAGGACAAACTGCAGAAATAAAGACAACTGTCACAACTGTTTTACATCACAGGAAACAGTAAAGCAAGTTGGGATCATATTCTTCAATTCAGACATCAAACATACAGTGAACATACACACATTATATATACACACACATATATACATATATGCATATGTATTGTGTGTGTGTGTGTGTGTGTGTGTGTGTGTGTGTGTGTGTGTGTGTGTGTGTGTGTGTGTGTGTGTGTGT
>JBBPCW010000139.1:6689678-6703399 GCA_037974425.1 Phenacogrammus interruptus | reverse complement strand
GTGAAGCAGGGGGCAGCCATGAACACGGTGCCCGGGGAGCAGTGCGTGGGGACGGTACCTTGCTCAGGGTACCTCAGCGGTGCCTAGTGGTCTTGGGAATCGAACCTAGACTTTCTGATCGCAGGGCGAATGCCCTAACCACTAGGCTACCAGCTGCCCATATCATCATATATTCAACTAAAACCTTGTGTTATCAAAAGTCACTTTACAGGAGAAGATAAAAGGTTAATGAAAGTAAGTTATGGTTATTGGTTTAAGTTACATCACAGTGTGCTTATTTCCTGTCTTGCCGTTCATCAGGAAACATGATTAGGTGACCATGTTTTGGACCTCTTCCACCTCTCATGGGACTTTGTTCTCCCTCCTTTGCATTGCTCTCTCTGAGCAATCCAGTGACCACACTTCTGACAGAGTGGAAGACACTAGTCTGGTCTGTGCCATCTCAAACAGTGATGAGTCTACAGGCTGTTGTCACACCGTGGAGATCTCAACCTGGAGCTGAAACCCAAAAACTATGAAGATGACCACATTCAGAAAGGAATGTTCCCTCCTGCTCTCACTGGACTTAAAAGGCTCCAACAGTCAGCAGAGTCCTACTGGAGTTCACAGCTGGTCCAACTCTACACTACAATAGAAGAGTTCACCGTCATGTACAGCATTTAGCTGACACTCTTATCCAGAGCGACGTACATCAGTGCTAAAGTAATCCACATCTGTGTTCAAACCTTCAAACCTGAAAAGCTACACTTACATCAACATCTGCTATTCAACCAAGTTACTCCCAGCAAAGTTCATACCTTCATACGTTCGCAGATCCTGGCAAAGAAAAGAGGTTAAAGCATAAGTAAGGAAAACGTGGAGTTAAGAGTGTAAGTGCCCGGAGGTTTTAAATTAATTACTGTATAGGGAAAAAGAAATTAACAAGAGGCCTAGTTAGTCGCCAAGGTTCTCCTTGAAGAGGTGGGTCTTCAGACAACATTTGAAAACAGCAAGGGACTCTGCAGCTCTGATCAGAAGGGGAAGTTAATTCCTCCACTGGGGCACCAAGACTGAAAAGATTCTTGACGCAAGACTTCCAACTTTGCCAGGTTCAGCTCTGCTTCTTTGTTTCCCAAGCGTATACATTGGAAATCGTCGGTTCTGCTCTCCACCGTCGAAGACCTTTAATCATCACCGTTAGCGAGAACCCCGCATGTCTGGCCATTCTGGAGATGTACCATGTTTGGCTCTTGTCAAAGTTACTCAAGTTTTTGTACCTGCTCTTGGGTACAACATGCCACAGTCTAATCTTGTTTTGAGGTAGCTTATCCAGTACATCCAGAGCTACTCGATCAGATTAAGATGTGGGGAATTTGGACTCCTTGGACTCTGTCGAATGAGGCCAATGCCAATAAAGAACACTATTGCCATGAAAGGCTATTCATGGTCTGTAACAATTTTAAGCAGGTGGTAGGTGACATCCACACGAATGCGTGGGCCCAAGATTGCTCAGAGCTTGCCTCAAACTCATAGTGCATTGTGAACCTGTCTGGTTCCCAGGTAAGTGACACACACCCCCGACCATCCACACAATGTATAGAAACAGTGACTCATCAGAAAACACCATCCTTTTCCATTGTTCCATGGTAGGTTTTCTAGTGGAGGGCAGGGGTCAGCAGGGGCACTTTGACTGTTCTGCGGGTAAACAGCCCCATACTCAGCAAGCTGTGCTGCGCTGTGTGTTCCGACACCTTTCTCTCATAGCCAGCATTACATTTTTCAGCAATTTGTATCACAGTAGCTTTTCAGTAGAATCAGACCAGACCAGCAGATCTTCGCTCACCACAGGCATAAATGAGCCTTGAGCACCCCTGACTTGGATCATTTCTGCAAGGACAATCAGTGCCTTGTAACTTGCTGTGTAGGGGGCAATGTAATCACAGGCTGATCAGGTCCATGTTCTACAATTAGTGCATGTGTATCAGAACGGGTTCAGATGGGAAAGAGATGGAACCAAGATATTCTGTGGGTAGAAGGCAAGTTAGTGGAAGCGGTGTGATGTTCTCTACAAAGCTTCCATAAAGAACACCCTTACATAGTAGTGGCCTCTTTTGGTGGCCATAATTCAAAAATTGTTCAGGAATGGTTTGACAAGCATGACAGTGAGTTCAAGGTGTTAACACAGCCTCCAGATTTCATAGATTTCAATGAAATTGAGCAACTGTGGGTTCCACCCAGAAAAACACATACAGCCTTCACCGTTTCCAATGAAAATATAAAAGAGCGGAAACTTTTTGAATGTACATATATTTCTTTTAATGTATATATATATATAAGTATATATATACACACACACACACGCGAATAGGACATCTACCTTGTGTCAATACTCATTGTCCTTTTCATCAGTTCGACTTACCATACACCTTGTAGTTTACACTTACAGATAGTAGTCCATTTGTTTCACTGCAGCATTTGTTAGCCCCTTTGCCATTTTCAGGATCCCACAGGATGACCCGTTAAATGAGGCCACTGCCAATAAAGAACACTGTTGCCATGACAGGATTTAGATGGTCTGTAACAATGTTGAGGCAGGTGTTAGGTCCATATGAATGCATGGGCCCAAGATTTCTCAACAGAACATTGCTCAGAGCTTGCCTTCATCCCATAGTGCATCCTTAAGCTATCTGTTAACCAGGGGGGTATTCCAGAAAGCAGGTTATGCTACATAACTGGGTAAGTTCAAGGGTAAGTTAGTGCAGACCTTACCCGGTTATGTAGCATAACCTGCTTTCTGGAATACCCCCCAGGTATTTCGGTGATTATCAGAAAACACCACCATTCTCCATTGTTCCATGGTAGGTGCTTTTAGTGGAGGACATGGGTCAGCAGGGGCAGTAACACTGACATGTTAGTGTGTATGTTGCACAGAGTGGATCAGACACAGCAGTGCCTAAACCTACTGATTAACCACGGAGTTGAATGAGAACAGGAAAATCAACTGCTGGACTGCAGTCATCCAAGATTAGAATTGATGGTCCTGAAGCAGAGGGTAGGATTCAGACACTTTACATATTACTTTGTTTGCCCTTTTTTCACTGGAGTGTTTTTGATGATTAGAAATGAATGCCAGTCAGTCATTAAACAATTATGAGTATGAGCTATCAAAGAGTGAATATAAACATCAATTTCTGATGCTTGAATAATTAAGAACAATAAAAAATAACAACCCAAGTATGCCCTCTACTGTTCTAACTGGATCACTGCAACACCTCATGCAACACAAAGCATCATGAATTGCACATTTTTGTTTTCCATCCTCTACACAATTGATCGTCACAACAAAGAGCTTGTTAAAGCACAAAAAGGCCAAAGGGTGGAGTCGCCAGGACTAGGATCGAGAACCCTCTGGACTAATCCCATTTCACTGATCATCTCTTGCAAATTGCAAATTCAGCCCTGGACTAAAAACCTAAAAGCCCTCTTCTGTTTTACAGTGGCTTACCCATGAAGGACAATTTTCATGCCATATTTTAAAAGCTTACTTTAAAAAAAAAACAAATGACAAACAACAAAAACACCACAAAACAATAGTGTTTGAATTCAATGTTTTATTTAAGTTGACCTGGTTCTAGCATTACCATTATACATTTTCCCCAGTTGTTAACTTGCAATTACATATATAATATACTGTGTGTATACACAAATTTTAAGCTTAAAAAATACAAATACAAAAAACTTTTTTATAGGATAGTAGTATAGGAACAGCAGTGACAAAATGGAGCAGAAGGCAATTGGGTCTGCTTCTGCTCGTTTTCTTTAAATACATTTTGCAGATTGCACGCTCAAATGGAAAAAAAAAATCTTTATAAGTATCATAAACTGAGACAACAGTCCACAGCAGCCTCAGTACAAAAATAATTGTGCCCGTTAGTTCTATACTCCTCCTCCCCTTCCTCTAAAAAATAGGAGCACTAACTGAAATGTCACTGTGGACTGAAATAGTGTCCTTCAGTGGAAGTGGTAGATCAGAGCGCACATGCTAAGACAGTCACACTTGCGTGTTCGGCAGACACGAATGAAAGAAGTGTAAAAAATTACAGCGCTGCGATGCCTGATGCTGTCTAGCAGACTCTCGATTGCTCAGCGTGGCCTGGACCTTGTGCGCCGTGGAGGCACATTTCACAAGACACTGATTCTGTGAGCAAGCCACTCATTACTCCACTGGTGTTTAAAAAAATTAAATAATAAAAAAAACTCTGATTGCGAAGACTCAGGGGTCAACAGTAACTAGCTAGGGTGTAAAGAGAATAATGTAAACATACAGGTATTGAAAAACCAGCCAAACTACCGTGGTGCCACATAGTCAAGGTAAGTAAACGTGAAAGGTTATTGATTAGAAAAAACACTAGCCATGTAAACGTAGCCTTCATCAGGCAATATAGAGAGGCCAGATGGACCTCTGCAAAAGTTATAGCTTGTATTCCACTATTAAAAGCCCTTTGTGTGTTAAAGAGAGACTTAGGAGAAAAAACAGCATGCACTTATAACGTCTGAATATCACGCTCTTTAGATTATTTACAGTGTAACGATATGCTAAGAGCCCGGCAAAGTGATTCGCTTTCTATTTATTTATTTATTTGTCTGTGTTTTCCCTGACCACTATTCAAAATGAAATTCGGACATTTTGTTGGTCAATAATTAAAGGCAACATTGTCAAAAAATATGTTTCAGAAACAGACAATAATATGTGGATTCCATAAGAACATTCAACTACAAAAGAGTTGAACTGAAGCAAAACGATTGTGTATCTTACAAAAATGTAGCAAATCATAAGCTTAGAGCTTTAAATCTATTGGATTGCATACTGCTACAGTCTGGAGTCACCATACAGTCGTGGTCATATGGTGTGTAGATCTTGTGTAAATATACTATAGAAGAAAACAGCGCGTGGGTGACGAACAGTGGTGCACGGATGCCATTTGTCAAAAGCCCATTCCAGTACAGTGACAGTACCGGTTGACACGCACCGATTCAAGTTCTTTAAAACAAACAAACTGCTCGAGTTTCCCCCGAAATCACACCACCACACACACACACACACCCCGCTAAAATCGTTAACACCATATCAGGCTAGTATCAACACCAGCCAGTGATATTGATGCACCCCTAGTGTGAATGTGCCTTGCACACCGACAGAAAAAAAGTTTGTTTTTTCCTTCTGGTTCACTTAAAAAATAATAGAAAAAATGTCAAGACCACCTGATAACAGTCACTGTCGTATCACTAATAAAGCAGTTTTCTAATGGAGCCAAAAAAATGACAATAAAAAAGGACCTGATTCAGTAATCTTAAACGCAAAGCTTGCCATGATTTTGCACTTACAAAAAATGCTTCAACTTCACATAATCCACATTAATTCCATTAGTAATAAAACATCTGAAGTGTTTCCCCTCTTCAAAACTACCAAGAACATATTTCATTTATTTATATAGATATATATATATATATATATATAGTTCCAGTTTAACTGCAAACCATTTGGAATGAACCCAAGTATGGAAGACAAAGTTAAGCACAGCCTTTCAGCATTTCCATCAAAAAGGTTCAGTACTGTCTGTAATAGTCGATATAAAGGTTTTCTCTTCTTCCCGGCAAAACCGACTAACACTGCAGGCTGAAAAGAAATTTGATCACATCTAGTCCTACGCGCACATAAAAAAAAAATCTTGTTTGTTTTAAAGCAAGTACTTCAGTACTGGTCAACACCATTCACCAGACACCCTGGTAACATGTGTAATTCACAAAAAAGGAACAAAAAACCCCCAAAAATAAAAAGAAAAACACCAAAAAAACAAGTTCTACTCCCTTCTGTTATGGTTACGACCACTGAGGTTCATCTTTGACATAATATACATATCTTGATATATTTGTGGATATACAAATTGCTCATTGGAACGCAAGTTTCACAATTAAAATATTTTCAGTAAGTCAATGAGACCCTGAGTTTACTGCGGACCAGATATGAACGAGGCCCTCTTTTTTTTTTTTAGATCAGTCTACAACTCGTGTCATGCACTTTCCTGCCTTTCAAACGGCCAAAGAAATCATTTTCCTTCCATAAACATTAAATAAAATAAAAAAACAGTCCAGTTTTGCTGCACAGGGACAAACGTGTCATTTACCCCAAATAAACAATTAGAACATCTTTCCAAATAATTTATCACCCGCAAGTCAAATTTCTCTCGCTGTGCATCGTCAGGACCGAACCGCCTATAAGCACAGCTGTTTCACATTCGAGAGCCTTGTTCTTGAAGGATCTGTTGAAACATAAAAGCAGCAACTGTTAAGTAGGCGGTAGGGTGAGAATCATGAGGCAAATAAATAAATAATTTGAAACACCAGCTCATCAGTCATCCTGAGCATTCGTTTTCCATGACTGGAATGTCTAGAATCATTATGCGCTCACTCTGTACACTGAAGGACAACTCAAGAGCTTACATTCTGAAGCTACTCTAGCCTATGGCATTAAACGACAATGATATTAAACATTAATGATGCATTAGACAAACCTGAATTCAAGAGAGGAATGGTGTAAGGACATTTTCCAGAGAGAGATGTTCTTGCAATGCACAAGCTGCTGATTGGAACGGGTGGTTGGGGGGGGGGGGGGGGGGGTGTTAAACCTTCAGGAGGTTTTCCACCATTAACTCAACCTTGTTTCAGATAACGACAGGGAGAAGATCGGCCAAGCTGCCAGTAATTCTAGTCTAACTAGAACTAATAGGCATGAGCAAACAGCAAGTGTGCAAAATC
Organism: Phenacogrammus interruptus; assembly: GCA_037974425.1. Classification (NCBI taxonomy): domain Eukaryota; kingdom Metazoa; phylum Chordata; class Actinopteri; order Characiformes; family Alestidae; genus Phenacogrammus; species Phenacogrammus interruptus. Next base: position 6,696,604 of record JBBPCW010000139.1, on the reverse strand, counting down.
AGGAAAAATAAAGAAAAGTGTTTTTAAAATAAATAAATAAACAAACAAATATAAAAACAATCCATAGAAACCTAAACACCTAATAAGAGCTCACCGTTCCTCATAAAAGGGTTACATAAACCGTCTCCTTTTCTTCTGGATGTAGCATGCAAGAATACAAATGCACTACAGAGTAAGTATATAGTTTGCACTGGAACATTTCTATAATCTTCGTAGAAGAGTCCAGCTGTCTGGGCACAGATTAAGCAGAACACTATTAAAAATCGGTTCTAGAATGGCATCTCTTTCTTTTTCAGTTAAGATTCATTTGTGTTTAAGGAAAACTGACCGTAGCTACAACGAACAGTACCAATTTCAGAAGTAATGTCTGCTTTATGTGATTCTACTCTTTTAGAACTAAAAAGCCTGCAGCCGTGTGACGTGGAGATGTTCACCTTGGCCTTTTCACTTGGTTCGCTGCTTGTGCCGTACGACTGATTATGCAGCTCCTTGGAGACAACGCAGAGGAACTCTGCCTGGTCTTCATTTCCATAGTTGTATGATGACCCGATACTGACCAGCTGGTAAAAAGAGCGGTAAAACAAATTAGCACTGATTCATTTCTTAGATGTGAAGGGCAGACACAGAAAATCTGAAATTATTATTTTTTAAAAAAACACCACAAAAGGATCTTAGCCACAGTTTAATTATTTTAGAACCATTTCTGTAAAAGTAACACGTCAATGTTTAAACCTTTAAAGGAAACTTTCTCTAAATGTAAAGGAACTTTAACTCTTAAAGCTTCTTCCACAAACCTGTTCGGTATAGGAGGGTTCTTTTCACTTTAAAAGGGTTCTTTACACAATAACCTATAAAGTAACCAATAAAATTATTATTTATTTATTTACTTATTTTTAAAATGACACCACACTAACTAACTTGCTCTGGAACGCTGATTTTCGAGAGTGTATGGTGTTTTAATATAGTGTCTTATTTGGAAACAGTGCCGCAAAAATAAGTCCTGTAAAACGAGTGCGTAACACCGTCCTTCACGTCAACTTCTCAAGCAGGAACCTCCACAGATAAAGGCATTATTTTTGGCCTACCCGCAGGCAGGTGAAAGTGTACACACATCTCAGTGGTGATCCCAGAGGAAGAGCCTAATGCACAAAGCAGCTTAGACATGCCCGCCCAACCTTTCCACTCCAAACAGCCACTTCCTCCCGCTCTCTCTCTCGCAAACATCCCTCTCATGCATTTCACGCTTCCAGAAGACATACCACACCCAAAGGAAAAAGCGGTTCTTAGACTTCGAATACACTGTGTCTGAACGAGTTTTCGAATATGTTCTCAAAAGTCATTTCTGTTTCTGCTACACATTAATCCCAGCTGTTTGTTTACTCACTTTACAGTTTAAAAAAAAAAAAAGCATATTATCCTGTTAAATGTTTTACATGCACACGCATGTTTACAAAGCTGCTGAGAAGAATATCACAATGCTGTATGTTATGTTTCATTGTGGATGTAGTACTTCAAGCTCATTACCACCGTTAATTTTTTTTCTTTTCCCACTTTAAATGGTGCAGCAGTGAGAACACATTAATGCAGAGCACCACAAAAACATAAGATTCCATTTAATGCGAAAATGAAAATAAAAGGCCAACTTCAGTTTCATAAATAACAACAGAGAGAGGTTTTATACTCAATTCTAGGTGCTATACTCAATTCATACACATTTAGTGATTAGCTGTGCTGATATTTTTTAAAGATGGATTATCCTACAGAAAACTTGAATATTTAAATGATTTTAGCCCAGTCCTCCAACTGAGTATCGACTGTTTCCTGTCAGGGGAAAGCTAAAAAGAGCTTAATCAAAGACCACAGACTGAAATTTCAGTACCATCATATCAATAAAATTAAAGGAATGAGCTAAACTTAACTGATCCTCGACAACATACACAGCATGTGTTATTGTTTACAGACAAACTGGCCAATAGACACCACTTCTGAGCACCAGTGATACATCAGCTTCACCAACCAGCGAACGCAGACAGTTTTGCTTTGTGGTTGGAATATGGAGGCTCTCAAATTCCTTTGATGCCAACATCACTTTTCAACAGCTTGAAGCTACGACTGCCCAGTCAGTGTTTGACAGCTCATGCTCACCTGTTCAAACTTCCAACCATCAGACATGGTGGAGACCATCTGAGTTAGTTCCTCCTCTTGGCACTGCAGGACTCTGTAGACATGTTTCACAGGAAGCTGGGAAGAGATTAAAAAAAGAAGGAAAATGAGCAAAAGCATCATTTTACTAAGCTATCTTCTGAATGGCATTAAGTCTTTGTAGGCTGTTAGAACTCATCAAATGCATATTATGCCCATGAGTATACTCTAAAAATGTCTCCCACTGGGAAGCATTCCAATGGAAGAGATTAAACAGGCATCTACTGACCAAACAACACTGCTTTGCTACTAATGAGAGGTCCTGCTGGATTCAGGTGTGGTCAGGTCCTGTGAAACAGTTCACTGTAGTTCAAATGCATTACACATTCCACACTGCTCCTATAGGATGCTAAATCTGTGGCCAGACCTTGGAAATCACTGACCTCAAAAGACTAAAGAAACCAGCCAAGGCTGATATCCCAACAGCCTACAAAGACAGTGTGGCCTAAACACTTACATAATGACACTTAAGAAATCCTTTGCCCTCATATAACTGCAAGACAAATTTTACCCACCTGAGCTGTTTTGCAGTCCCGCTCCCTGATTTTGTCTTTGACTAGTTTTATCAAAGACGTGATGTTGTAGAACTCAGCCTCTTCAAGAACACCTGGCAGGCAATACCTCAATTAAACATCAGTGAACAGTCTTATATGGATCCCATATGTTAGAAATTCAAAAGGAAAAGCACCCTGAGGTATCTTGTGTATGCAGAGAACAAAACTAATTCGTAAATTAGTGGCCAAGCCTATACTTCATGTCCAGACATGACAGCATTCCAGACATACCTTCTTCTGCAAGGCCTTTGTTGAGCACCAGCTTTCCATGCCTCAGATAATTGAGTATTGGACCAAAGTAGGTTGGGTCTCTGTCAATCAAATAAGCACCTGTTTCATCCTAGTTGGAAGAAGTTGAAAGGACGGACACAAACACACACACACACAAGTCCGATAGTAAACACATGTTTAACAATTCATTCTCTTCCTCCTAAACACTGCGTCCCAAGGCTTAAGAAAGCCACACAAACTCTCCCTTCACAGATGTGCTGTCTTCAGTGTATAAACAAATCACTTCACCAAAATACCTTACATGCAAAGATGCTGCCATTCAGAGTCAAAGCACTCTTCTTAAAGAGTTCGACACAGAGTTCTCAAAAACAAAGTTTTCACTGTTTATTATTTACAATAATCTGCAGCTGTGGTGTTTTAACTTGCACAAACCGTCTGAAGCAAAATTAATTTTAAGACTCATAAAATATCGTCAAGGACAAGTATAAGTGGAATGTGGAAATAGAGAACAGCAAGTTAAATTTTAGATGTTTAGTGCAAAATTTAGCACTTTGTTATATATTTATTTCTTTATGTTACTTTTATTATTTTTTAATGTACACCATGAGCTTTTAATGTAAAAAAACTTAATGCAAGTGGACACGGCCTATGCAGTGGGGTGTTCTACACAATAGAAATGGCAAAACAGAATAATTCAAGTTTGAATGGTCATGTTTTGTTGTTTCCTAACATCAGCAGTAAACAACAGAGGGTCCTGATCCTTTCCTTTGGGGCTCATCGTTTGTGCTTTTATTTTTCTTCAAATATTACACTTAAATGAGTCACAAATTAGTCTTAAATAAATGTCAATGAGTAAAATATTACTGTCTGCAATTTTTTCTGGAGCATCATTACTGTTTTAGTCAATGCCTGCTGCTACCAAGCAACTGAGAGACACTCCTATGTATACCTGTAAAGTCACAGTATTCATACAGTATGTGCATACATACATATTTCCAAGGTGTACACACACAACTATTCATCTGTCCACTTTGCTGCTGTAAGAATGCAAATTTCCTAATAAAGCCTAATCGACTGATCTTATCTTAAAAGAAAATCTACTACATGCAAACAGTGTCCTAGTTTTCAGAGCAGGTTAGGAAAACAGGCATCAGAATAATGTATCAGCAAAAGACAGCAACACAATGTACTTAACACCCAAACAAACACTACCACACACCTCGGATTACATTACAGACAATAAAAACCCACAATGGTTGTGTCCTCACTACTTTAAAGAAGTAGCTAACATTACCTATGTCTACGTTTAAGTTAGTTTGTTTGCTAAATAAGGTGTTTTAACTGTCTGAATGGCCACCAAAGCTTAGCACTGAGCTAAAAGAGTACAGCTTACTGGGTTCTCAGAGAAGCTGGTTTGCCTGTAGTGTGATAGTGAAGTTTAGATATGGTGTTTGGACTTGCTAAGCTAAAGTCCGGAGTCTGAGAGAAGTGGCTAACCACCGGTTCACCATTCTCCCCAGGAATAACCGGTGCTAGCACACCTTCCACCAGCTCTTGACAACAATTAGCAAATACTTATAAAGTTTCTGCTTCATGTCTCACTAACCACGTTTCAACAAACAACAAATAACTGAAAGAATTTACTGGTGTTAGCCTGTCAGCTACACGATAACAGCACAGCTAGCCAGTGGGCTGGCTCTTTTGTTTGCTCTGTTTTAGTAAATGTCGAGATATGTGAGTAACTCATGGGCCCAGGAGAACCAGGTGAAGAAGACCTGGCTCTGCCGGGTTTACTCTCTTCGACCGGGCGAGCAGAAAGGAGCCCGGCCGAGGGCTTTAGCTCCAGCCCGCTATCCTAGCTAAGCTAACGCCTGTGTGAACTCGCCTTGTCGGAGTCGAGGTCGGGGTCGGCCTGGCACAGTCGGTAGAGGAAAGACTTGGGGTCTCTGCACAGCGTCTGTCTCGTCGTGAGAAAGTACGTGCCCCCGACGTTCAGACGGACCCACTTGGACGAGCCGCTGCCTGCCGCCTGCATCCTCTCTCCTGGAGACAGGGCGGGACACCTCCGCCCCACAGAGCCGCTCGGGTCGGGGCTCTTCTCAGCCATCCCTCCGTCCTCTCCGTCTCTCCTTCTCTCCTTCCTCTCTGCTCCTCTCCTCCTCCTGTCGGGCGGACTGAGAGTAAAGCAGGAAACGATCTGCAGCTGCCTGCCCGAGACCCGCCCCGACCCGACGCGCTCATTCGACTGTGTAGAAATCATCCCACTATGGAATGAATTTTTATTTTAAGTAGAAAAAGAAATTCAAGTTTTTTGAGCTTTGGGGTCTGTGATAATATATCAGTCATAAAATGTGCCCCCAGATTTTGTCTTGTTGCCTCTAGCGTACTAAAACGTCAATGTTTTTTATATTATATAATAAGTAAAATGAGGAGCAAACAAGCAATACATACATTAGATGAGGTTTTATTGCAACAACAATTTCAAGAAGTTTTATTTCAACAAACATCAGTCACAAATGTTTTATCCATTTGTTTTATTATATTTTTTATTATTCTGTATGGAACTCGAGGAAGCAGTTGCTGGTGGATGTGAAACACAGGTGGACGTCACATTTTTGGCACATAACACGTAACTGCACCTTTGCATCCTTGTACCCTGCAGCTCCCTTTCTATTCATCCATTACCATCCAGTGGCATGAGTGTACTAGGTCCTCTTCTGTTCTTCTCCTCTTCTCTACTTCTCTTCCTCTTTGTTTGTTGAAAATAAAACTTGTCGAAATTATTGTTGCAATAAAACTTCTTCTAATGTATTTATTGCTTGTTTATTCCTCATCCCATATATTATATAATATATAATTTAAAAAATAGTACCCTTGTCGGGCTTGGCGGGAAGGAACTGCTCAATTATTTCCTTACACCAATCCCTTTCCTGCGAGTAAGAGTAGATGGTACAGCAAAAAATATTATAGTGATATTATAGTGATGTTATTGTTCAAACAAAAGTGGTCTAACTGCACAATGTTGCCCCCAGGCAACAAATGAAATGCTACAATTTTAGTATATAAATAAATTTTTAAAAAGTATCTTTACCCAATCAAATATGCTTCTTCACAGATATTTTTCATACAAAATTATTACAATTTAAACTTAAATTGTGAAATTTATCTTACTTTCTACTAGCAGTGTGTCCAACCCAGATATGGCCTTAAAAAGGACTGTACCACTCACAGACCAAAGGTCAAACCTATGCCCACCTCAAATTTCATTGGTTTCATTGGAACTTTGAATGTAATGCTTTATTTAAAAAAATAAAGGGACAGTGTATGGGCCAGAATATTTTTTTGTTGCCTGAAGGCAACACCATGTCACAGAGGGTTATATATGTAAGCTCTATACAATAAAGAGTATTGGGACACCTGACCATTATACCAACAGGGACTATATTGACTCTGCATACAAATACATAGGTTTTAATATGGAGTTGCCCCTCTTTGCAGTTATAACTGCTTCCACTCTTCTGTGGGAATTCGTGCTTATTTAATTCTGTGCCATTCATGAGGTTAGGCACCGAAGTTTGATGAGCAATCTCCGCTCAAGTTCATCCCAAAGCTGTTGGATGGACTTGAGGTCAGGGCTGTGTATAGACCAGTTAAGTTCGTCCCAGTGGCGGTTCTACACTGAATTGCTCCCCAGGCGAGACTGAAATGTGCGTTATTTGTAATAAAGTCACTGACATGGTTTATCTCACCTCCTGTCCGCTTCATTTGGGAGAGGTGAACTGTACTCTGCGCTAGTGATGTGTCGTTCGCCAACGAGCCGGCTCTAAGAGCCGATTCTTTGTAACGAACGAGAAGAAGCCGGCTCCCGTCGGGGAGAGCCGAATCTTCTGTCGTAAGTAGGGGCGGGGCTTCATTTGGGAACACCATGCGGCTAATCAC
>JBBPCW010000139.1:6665225-6675504 GCA_037974425.1 Phenacogrammus interruptus | reverse complement strand
GGTTGTCTCGCCCTCACCAACGAAAAGAAAAAAGCTTTGCTGTTCCTGTGGCTGAGAGACTGGTCGGATGAAAAGAGCTTAATTAGAGTAACGCGCCACATGTTATTGACAGTAACGGTAACAGCGTTGTAACGATGGAAACAGTAACTGGTTAGCTTACCCGTTACTGAAAAATTACTTTTTACAGTAACGCCGTTACTTTAACGCCGTTATTCCCATCACTGTTTATAATAACTTCCTGTGATCTAGCTTCAAGACTATGTTTAATCCATGATCAAACTAGCCCTTATGAAAGTGAAGTGAAAGTGAGCAATCAGTCATACGTGAACACACCACAGCGCACAGTGTGAATGGTACGATATTATTCCTCTGCATTTAACCCATTCACCAAGTGAAGCAGCGGGCAGCCAGGAACACAGCACCCGGGGAGCAATGTGTGGGGACGGTACCTTAATCAGGGTACCTCAGAGGTGCTTAGCAGACTTGGGAATCAAACCCACGACTTCCTGGTCGCAGGGCAAACCCCCTAACTTCTAGACTACCAGCTGCTTATAATGTTCATTTAAAGAAACAGTTCACTGAAAAATCTAATTATCCTGTACTGGAGCTACAAAACTAACAAACTTTAACCACTAGACGTATTTGGGGTAAAACAAATATGATTTTTTGCCAAACTGTTCTTTGGACAAGTTTTTTTACGTCCAACTGGCATCGACTAGTAAACTCACTAAAAGCTTCTCCACCAGGTCCTTTGCTTTGGGAAAGAACTTCTCTGGAAATTCATACTCCAGTTTTATTATCTTCTGGAATATCAAGTACTCATTCCTGTAAAAAGATAAACAAAAAAAAAAGATAACATGAAGGAACACAGACCAGAAATCATCCATCATTCACACACTGGGGCCTTAATGAATTCTCTTCAAAGCGTTTCAATGAACTGGGTGCGTGTGCAGTCACATGGCTATGAGTGTTATGTTTTTAACTGCCACCCAAGACAATCTCCTGGTTGTAGTATAACCATGAGGCAAGTGGCCCACGTGACACAGTGGTTGGGGTTTTCTCAGAGCCTTTAGACTCTCTACACAAACAAGTCATAAACACCAAAGCCATTACTTCCTGTTATTTCACACCATGTTTCTCATTTAAAAAAAAAAGAAGAAAGAAAAAACAGATTACAGCAATGGTCCATCCCTAACACAACAGCCAAAGTGCAAAGTCATAACATGTTTGGTAATGTAACAGAGACATTAGCAGGTGCATGGAAAAGGAAAAGCAAGGTTGGAGGCACTTACGCTGCTCTGAAAGGGGGCAAACCGGCAACCAGCTGGTAAACTATACAGCCCAATGCCCAGAGGTCTGAACTAAAAACGTGCAAGGAAAACAAAATAAGAATGTTATTTAAAAAAAAATAAAACACATGCAAAAAATTGTGTCTCCAGATTCACACTTAACTCACTGATAATTACTAAAATTTATATTTGTATATTTTGTTATACACAGTATATATTAATAGATTAATTTCTACCCAAACATATGTTATATGTTATGTATTCTTTTCCAGCCACATATTTAAGTTGTGTTGATTGTTAAATTCACAAAGAAAAAGATAGTGTTGAAAAAAAGGTTAAACTAAAGTGGATTGTGTTACAAAGGACAGATTCGTTGTGGAAAAGTACCTTTTACATGCTGATTTCTGGGTCAGCAGCTCAGGAGAAACATATTGCGCAGTCCCGACAAAAGAGTTTGCTCTTGCTGGGAAGCCAGAGAAATATCAGTTACACCCAACGTACGGGACAAATTACAGCAGAGCAAAGACTGTACGCACGACACCTTCACTGACAAATGAGCATGCACAAAACTTCGGGTCATCACATATTCTTTTTTTTCTTATTATTTAAAATGCATGCATACACTATATATGCAATATTTATGATGTTTTAGTGCTGGGGTGGGAGGGGGAGGGTGTTGTTGTTGTTGAATGTTTCTATAAATAACAATGTCCAGCTTATCTCTGACCTACAGCGAGGTTAATGAAAGTTAACCAAAACAGTGGAGTAAACACCGGCTGGAGAAGAGGGAAGTTGAAGTGGAGAAAAATAGCCTTCACAGTGGATGACACCTTACTTTGAGTGCTATCAGAGGAAAACTGTTTCGCAGTGCCGAAATCCGTAATCTGAATGTGCATTTCCTCATTCAGTAAAATATTCTCTGGCTTAAGGTCCCTAAGAGAGAGAAAAGCACACAAACACAGTGAAAAATGGCCAAAACAAACAAAGAAAACATGTATTCTTTCCGTAAATGGTCAACATGACATTCATGGAAATCACAAAACGGTGAAATACCTGTGAATGATTCCTACCGAATGCAGATATTCAAGAGCACAGACTATTTCTGCAGTGTAAAACCTTGTGCAAGTCTCATCAAAGGAGCCTGTTTTGCGAATGTATCGAAGCAGTTCGCCATTCTTTGCATAACTAAGGCCAAAATCTGTTGGGCCAACGTTAAGGATGGTGAGAGTGGTAACTCATCATGGTACAGTATTTGTCCCAGCACAGCCATGAAAAGGATACATAATTTTTCACCATCTTGGAACGTGAAGTAGAGCTTTACAAAAAAGGGATGGTTCAAACTTGACATTATGTCCCTTTCCCTTTTCACATAGTGTGTTTTATTCTCCTTCCTGATGTGCGCCTTCTCCAGGATCTTAACTATAAACAAATGAACCAAATTTTAATGAGACAAATTAGCCTTCAGTTTGACAAGTGTATGTACAGACAAATTACAAAAACTGTAGAAAAAATGAAACAGCCATTACTTGCATATTCCTTTCCTGTAGATAGCTCTTTAGCTAGCACGACCTGGAATTTTTTTTTTTTTTTTAAAAAGGAAACATTTTTATTTGGCATTTGATCCCAAGCATAAACAGATTAGAAACATATGGAAACATTTCTCGTATTAGGATGTCTTTCTACTGAGAAACTGGATTCAAAAATCCCAATCACTTCTTTATCCCTTGACAACATGAGCCTGTTTCCTCACACTTTACCGACTGCTGAACAAAACTGCAATATCAGCAGTGATTTACTATTAAACTCTTTCTGGCATTCATAGCCTCACCACTAAACCTGCAGTTTAGTTCAGTAGGAAAGATGAGTAGATACATAATCAATGTAAGTAAGAAGTAAGTACATTTTATCCTACAAATGAAATGCAATCCCCTGAGTGTGGAATGCAAACTGACTCACAGTTGAAAACGAGCCCTCCCCGAGGGTCTTGCCAAACTTGAAGTCCTTGGGTCGTTTCTTGTGCTGAGGCTGTGGGCTCTGTGCTGCTGGCTCAGCAGGACCCTCCATGCTGACGGGGTGAGGGCAGCTGGGGCACGGCCGGACCCTCAGCATGCAGAGAGGAGCCTGGGAGCATGGCAAGGCCACGCTGGGCTGAGTGAGAGCAGCATCACACTGGCAGGGCAGAGAAGAGAACCGTTTCACACACAGATACACACACACACACACATATACAGAACCATATGCATGCAGCAAGAGGAACAAGTGCACCTTCGAGCGTCGAGGCAGCAGCTTCCGCACGGGGCAGGGCTGGGTTTGTTTATGTGCGCGCTTAGGCTACAGGTGCTGCTCCAAGTCAGCCATTTCCGCCGGCCTTTTAAGGAGCAAGGACAGCCTGAGCTACGCTGGGAAAATAAGGGCTATTCAAGGGTTCTTATGTTTGTTTTGGTTGTTTTTTTTTTCTTTTCGCAACATGTCAAAGCTTCCAAAGTTCAGAACACTTACGCTCAGAGTTCATAGCCATCTGTGCTCGTTTTGCAAAATGAAACCAGAAACAATATAAGCTCTCTATTATTTTGATTAACCCTTTAAACTCGTTTCACCGCACACTAAATGACACATAATAGTTACTGAATAATAAGTCTTAGTACTAATAAATAAATGATAATCAAGCAAATAAATATTTCATAAATAAAAAAAAATTTGTTTTCCATTTACACAAAAATGACACATCTGGAATCCAAATTTTCTTTCTTTAATCTGGAATTGCATATAGAAAACTAATGTTGCTAACATTCAACAGTCACCCAAATCTTCTGAATAAACTAAAACTGCCTAAAACTCAACAGGGTCTGTTTTCACAAACCACCTCAGAAGCACTGATTAAGAATAAGTCTTTGTGGCAATAAATATCATAAATACAAAGAAATCTGACCCAGGGTCAGTTCTTTTAGAGTTGTTGTGCTTTGTGAATATCATTCTTGAGGTTATCGGAAATTGATAAGCTTTCTTCTTTTGGTTCAGAGTACATTACACTGAAAAGCTGGATGAAGTTTTGGTGATTTGTTATTACAGAAACAATTCAGATGACTATTCACTACTAGCATAAGTAGCATGGAAAACTGTATTTAGCCGCTTTGCAAAATCATTTGTTTATGGCGTTTCCCGACACTGATCCTGGAGGCAAACTGCTTTACACATTTTCACTGTTCCCAACACACCTGATCCAACTAATCAGCTCATTAACAAACTCTTAATGAGCTGCTATGGGTGTGTTAAGGCAGGGAAAGCAGAACTCAGCCTGGGGAAAAACTGCTTTAAGGATTAATATAATTTTTATATGATAACATGAATGGCCTGGACTGAAATTGCAGTGAAATATGGATATGGATACGGTTATAAATCATAAAAGTAGATGGAGCCAAAAACACACTTAAGCAAAAAGTCTACTTGCAAGTAAGTATTAGGAGTAAAAGTAAAGGGTTTAATGTATAATATGGATACGAGTCACATATATATACACACATATTTTGGTCTCAAAAAGAATGTAGAGGGCATTTTCATTTAATTTAGTTGGATGTCATTAAAAGCAATACATTGAATTGCATAAATAATAGGCAACAAAAAGAAAGAACAATTCTAGGAAAAGAGAAAAATGTCTACACTTAAAACACTTCTGAGGTCTAAAAGAAAATGTAAAAAGTAACACTGTACTAAGGTACAAAATCATCCCTGTAGACCACAAGTTAAAATATCTCATAAGTAACCAATGAAGTAAAAAATTAGCCCTGAGGTATGTTAGGGCAGACCAGAAGAGAAATCTGATGACAAGAAGCGAGGAAGCATGTGATTCCTCCCTTTCATTCACATTAAAATATTGCTTGCAGTTGGACTATCAAACAAAGACTGGTCTCAGGGTAAGAAAACGGCAATAGCAGCTTAAAAAGTAAAAGCACTTTAGAAAAAAACAAAAGCTTTGACCTGATGGCTATGTGAATTAAGGAAGCACCACTTCCCTGCATTCACTCGATCAGTCCTCATTTGTTTTTGAGCGTAGCAAAACAAGCTGCATTCTGAGAGGGTTCTGTTATTAGTGTGACAGGCTGGTACTTTCCAGACACCTGCCACAGAGAGCACCGACCTACAACAATACTAGTCAAACACACTCAACCACAGAAACCGAAGGGGCTTTTCCCACCCTAACTTGTAACTCCCAAACACAAGGCTGGCTTCTCACTGAACAGAGGGAGTTCCTGTACACAGAACTGGATTTAGGCTCAACGGCAAGACAGTCTGGGTTGTTTACCAACTTCACTCACATCTTCAAGTGAGCTTGGTATCAAGAACAACAGAGAACGATCCGTTATGAAGCGTTAAACATTTAAAACAACGGCACAAGATACAGAAAAAAAGAAACGTCACAATACACAACTTATCATGTTCATATGCAAAGGTTTGGATGCCCCAGGTCAAACGACATGTTTGACTGATTTTCTGAAAACAAACACACCCTCCACAGACACACCTATGCATGTTTCAACACTTGCTAAATGTTTAGTTGCTAAATGTTAAAACATATATATATATATATATATATGTATATATATATATATATGTACATATATTTATATATGTATATATGTATATATATTTAAAAAAAACAAAAAAATTTTACCTGTGGTGTTCACAATATTTGACATTTTTAGCATCCATAAATGAGAACAGATAAAATTGACCAAATATATATTTTTAAATGTTATATTGTTTTTCATAATGAAATTATAATTAAAATCCAAAAAATCTGTATCGAAATAAATAAAATTTAATTAAATCTATTTAAGGAGTAGGATAAAGAAAATCTAAACAACCTGTGAAATCTTACTGGCAGTTTAGGCAGATCCCCAGTTTAAGCTGTACAGAGTTTTTGCTATTGTTCTAAAAGCACCAAATATATTTTAATAGGTGTGTTGTCATAAGAATTAAGCTATATGTCATCCTGTTACCCAGCATAAACATGTTACAGGCGCCTAACTCTGCACACACACACACAGCAGAAAGAACTGAAACGCTGACCAGTCCAATTATCTCGTACTACACGCTGTTTTCGCAAACAAAACAAACATGTGCTGAGTCATTCCACACCATGTCATAGATTTCAGAGCCACAGCGCAAGAGGGAGTAAATGATAGTAAATGCAGCAGCTGATAATGTAAAAGGGAAATAAGTGAAGGAGAGCTTTGGATCCTTTTACCCAGAAGACTCCAACCTTTTATCAACATGGACCAGTTTCATGCAACAAAATTTTACCCCAGACCCAGATGTTTTGTTGTGTCTAACAAAACACAATAAAGTGCATAATATATAACTGAATCATTACATTATGTAAATGCAATTATGTGGAAAAGAAAATGATCAGTTTGGTTGTAATTTTTTATTCAATAAATTATTTTTTAATCATGTAAATGCACTGTAAGAGTAATGTAAAGCAAAGAAAAATTTGTAAAAGTTTTAATCTGTCTGTGCAGCCTGGTACTGGTTCTCATTCCAGCAGTTGAGGACTCACAGTTCAACCAATCGGAGTTCAAATGTAAGAAAATAAAACCTGTTCAAAACCACTGCCTCTTTTCTCACAAAATCTTGGGCTACTAAGGTAGGATTAGTATCCCAACATTTGCTTTAAAAATGTATTTCTGACATGAGACTGATGCTTAGATTTAACTGATTTTTTAAATATATTTATTGAACTTTAGAACAAGGTTCTCAGACTTTTCAACCACGGACACTTTCCAGTGTAAAAAAGACACAATAGGCAAATATACAGTTATTTCAAAACATGGTCTGGGGTGGTTACCCTATGGTAATAAGCAGGTCATTTAGTATTTAAGAAATGCATGGGAAATATAATCACAATCTATCTAAAAATATATTTATTTTTATATTTACATTAAAAGCTGCAAGTTTTGTTATAAAGAATGCATAAGGTTAAGCATGAATAACTCCTGTTTGACTGTATTTATCTCAAAATCATTGAATCACATATTTTTAAATGTGGCATTGATTTTCTTTCTGTCTTTTGTTACGTGAGAAAAATTAAAGTCATACATATTATGTGCACTGAAAAAGTCTTGTGATGTTTTATTTAGCCATAAAACATCACAGTGACAATTGTGAGGGCAGAATATATGAAGAATGCTCTGAAAAATTCCCAACTTAATTCATGTCATTTATAAAATTACAAATAAAATCAGGGATCCCCTGGTTGTACCTCCCAGACCCTAAGTATTCGGGTCCTCGCATGCTGGGCTATTTTGCTAAAATAGCTGATTTATGTCCATTTAACTACAATTTTCACCAAAATGTATTTCTCTGTATACTGCTATTTCAGATCATGCAAGCTGAATTAAAGTCCTCATTTCTACACTTCATAAATGTTTACGTATCCGCATCGGCAGATCTGCACATCGGCCCACGTTTCCCATAATGGCACAAACCTAGAAAGTCTTGAATATTTATAGAGCACTCTCAGAATTTGCACATAAAACACAAAATGTTATATTTTGCATAACAAACCTAATAATTCTGCCTTTGTTCAACAAATATAAGGTTCAGTAAGTCAGCCAGAAAAGGTAAAGATGCGAATGATCAAATGCAGTTCCACTATAATGGTGAATTTCATTCATGTCTTTGGGTCTTGAATACATGTGTCAGTTTATACTTCATTTTTTCTAATTTTACATCTTTAAAGTTGACTGCGATCCTTTACTGGGTTAGGACTAGCACTTCACACTTAACACTTTATATAAACTTTAATTAAACAACTTAATTCAACAGTAATCTGTGATTGTGGAATAACATCAATGGTGTAATAAACTTCACAGATCATTAATGAATCCCTCATCCACACTCAGCTGCTTCAACATACATTTTAAAAGAAGTAAAGGCAATACGTTTATTCATCCATTTATTTTTGGAATAAAAATCCTGAAAATCTGGTGTATTTTGAATGAAACTGAAGGCTACAGCTAAGTGTAACCATACAATTTGGCAAAACATTATATACCAAATTAATTTAAAGTAGAAACTGAAAGTAATTGTTCCAAGATAAATCAAACAGATATACTAACTACAAACTCAGCCAACAGGACAAGGTCAGGGTCCTTTACCACAACTAAATCAACCAGTTTAACTCACATAGGCTCTGGCTATGAGTAGGCATGAGTGATCAAGTCAAATCATACATGTTATGAAGTTAAATGTTGGGAACGAATCAATACACCACGTCATATTGTCTTGTTCTGCAATGACTAGCATGTTACCTGAAGCTCCACCTTCTTCAGAAGGACCCAGAGTGGTTTAAAAGCTGTTTGTAATCTTAAACGTTGAAGGTTAACAACCTATGACATTAAATCATTTCTCAGACTTTTTGGAATATATAAAAACACTGTTCTGAGTTGCAGAAGCAGTCAACAACAAATTAACTTTTTTTTTTTTATTTACTTATTCAGCTTGCTACCCCAACTGCTTTTTGATAGCCAGTTTAGAAAATTGTGACATTAAAATAAATTCATAAAACAACACATTGTCTTGAGGATACGTACCCTCTCAACTGTCCTGGAGCAGGCTGGGCAATTACATAAGTTGCTATAGTGAAAAAGTGATTAATGTTAACTGTCTAAGTAAGGGGATTCCTCTCTCTACACCACACGGCTGTCAGGATGGGAGTTCCAGTCCATTTAAGAGGAGCAAAGCTGACACTGAATCTCCCCACCTTGACTTCTACCCCCTCAAGCAGAGTGTGTTCAGGTTCAGGCACCAGTTAGATCAAAAAAACACAAAAACTCACAAAACAACTGGTGGCCTAGTAGTTAGGGAGTTGCCCCTAACCAAAGCAGTGTGTTCAATTGCCATGACTGCTAGTGGCATCACTGAGGTACCATTGAGCAAGGTACTGTCCCCACAGACTGCTACCTGGGTGCCCCCTGCTACACTAGGTGAATGGGTTAAATGCAGAGAAAGTTGTTCACATTGTTCATAATATGTTTTGTGGTGTGTTCACATGTGACCACAAGATGTCATCTTAACCTAAAGCTCAGCTTCAGCTCATGACCATTTTTATCCCAGAGACCATATACTGTATAATGGATTTCATCTTTTTTGTCTCCATTTTATATGCACAAAGACTGATCAGTACTGCATTTGGGGGTCTCTTACTCGATACTAGATCAAAAAAAATTGTCAGTGGGATTGGCCATCCACTGGTACCCAGTGTCTGGACTTTAGTTTGGTGCAGTGGCTCTCAGACCTGGGGTCTCATTTATAACCGCTGCGTACGCACAATTCGGGACCTAAAAGATGCGTACGGCTCTTTATACGCAAATGTTGCGATCTATAGAAAAAAACTTGACGGCAGAATGCGCGCAAATGTACGCCAACTTTCATCCATGCGTACGAACATTTTGGAGAATGAAATTACGACCGCAGGTGAAGTGGGTGAGCAGCAACGTGTGTGGCATCAGTACATAAATAATAATTCCTTGCGCTAGTGTACATACACCGTACATTTTTTTCACTTATTCAGTCACATATTTGTAATAGTAAATAAATATATAAGGTGTACATATATATATATATATACACCTTATATTCTTTATTTGACCTGGAGCTCAAACTGGCCACACTGCATAAAACCAAAGAGAGCACCGAAGCTTTATCTCCAGCATTCGACATAAAAGCACACCTTCGCCAGCCGAGCCAAACTCAGACTGACGAGAGTTTTCCCTTACATCCAATAGAGGGCGCTCTAACCTAACATCACATCAGTGACCAGCTGTGAAATGGCAGTCACCTAATAGATTTTGGTGAAATACATTCACACTATTGTTCCTATAATTATATTAAAAAAAAAACATGTTTCTTATCTGTTACATATATATAAATATCGCCGGATCTGGGTTTATACTACGCAAGCTATGATGAATTTCACCTTGATATTTCAG
>JBBPCW010000139.1:6644610-6665125 GCA_037974425.1 Phenacogrammus interruptus | reverse complement strand
AAAACAGTTGTTTTGAGCTTTTTGGCGAAGGAGAGATGAAGGTTCCTCTGCTTTAACTTGTCAGAGGCAGTGGAACCATTAGGAAATTCCCCTTGAGATCAAAACATCTATATATAACTACCCACCTAATCCGAGTTTGGGTTTGAGCTCATAGTACTTTCCATCTGGGGGGAGCAACCACGACTTTCATTTTGCGCATGTAACAAGTCCACCCAGATGTCGTCTTGACAGCCCTCCCTGTGCCTTCTGAAGCCCCTTTATACTGACTCATTCGCAAAATGTCAGAGTCCCTTTGTGTGTGTGGTGGAGGACAAGGGTTACGCTCAAGATATGAAAGTCCCTCTGAAGCCCATCGTCTCTCTTGTGAAAAACACTTTCTGCTAGAGCATGATACGTCCTGAAATCTTTCTGTTAAAACAACGGCCACCATGCTGTGATCGGTGAATTTATTTCTGCTGAACTGAAGAAAAAAACCCCCAACAATATCACCGACCACAATGCCTTTGCAACGCAGATGCTGTTTTCTTACCTTGAAGTCCCCTTGGTACGTGTGGTACAGGGGTTTGAAGAAATACTGGGGGTTTGGGATATACACAAAGTGGACCAGCTTCTTAAGCCATCCTCTAAAGATGAGGAAACACAAACAGAGAAGTCCTTTACATCAACTTGTTTTCGCCAACACACTTCAAAATAAAGGGGAATCAAAGAAGAACATGAGAGCTTAAGGGATGTTTTGGGTTTCAATGGATGGATTCGTTATTTTGCAAATGAGAAAGTAAAGTGAAGATCCACATTAAAATAACCTTCACACTGATTCATGTTTTTACTGTACATTCAAGACAAAATGTACATAATTTCAGACTTTTTTAATATAGCAGTGTTTTTGAAAGCCACATTTAACTAATAAGACGTGCAAGGTCATGTGATGCGTCTGCAGCTGGGGAAGAAACAGCAGAGCAATGCCACTTTCACATGCACTGATGGTAACTGAAATTCAGATCTGTGTATTTCGATGAGAAGTCAGTGCGCTGAAAGGTTAGAACGTTCGATGCACCAGAATTGCGTGCACGTCTGACTTCCTCCACTTCTTTGCCTACATGAACCGAAGCCTGACTGCAAGCAGTACTTTGTGCTGCCATTGTGGTTTCTCTGAACGTGGGAGGTATGAAGGGACGATGCACGTACGGTAAAAGACGTGATATCAGTTACTGGAAAAGGTGTAGGCATTTATCAACATTTCAAATCAGCCGAATTGTCTAATCCTCAACCATGCCTTCAGGCAAGTAGTTAAAAGAGTGCTCAGTTCATCAAAAGAAAGATATCTTGGAGATTCATGAGATGGTGTGTATCAGTTTCATGTGAAGGGAGACAGAGGTCAAAATATCAGATCTAGAATAGTACAATTCTATATAAGTCTTAATGAATTAATATCATCTTAAAAAATAAAACGGAATGTAAATCCCATTATATAAAAACGAATTAGTGCTAAAAGTACTCCAAATGAAAATAAAAGAATCACAATAAAGGGGTAATAAAACAATGACATTCAATAATAAAAAATATTTTCACTCACAGCTTTCCAAAGACGAATAAGAGGATAAACAGGAGAACGACCAGCAGCATGAGCCACAAAAGGTAACGGTTTTGCCACGAAAGATCAAGAGAATCTGCAATAATGAGAACAGATGTGTCAGAATTCTATAGAATGAATCATGTTGGACCGGAGCGTTCTGTTACTTTGTGGATTATCATAAGAGGGCCTACCAATGTAATCAGTTTCTTGGATGTAAGAATGATGGCCCCGAAGTCATGGAATGGCTCATAAAAAACATACACCATATCTACCGTTGTTTAAGTCTCACTTTCCACAAAAACAATCTACTTCAAACTAACTGCACTGACCTTAGTGAGTTGAAATGTTAGTAAAGTTTCACAACCTGAAACTTTCATGAACTGAAATCGAAATACAAGCTTCAACTTGCTAAACTCTGCTTCTCATGGCATAATGTGCCAGTAATAACAGTCACGAGGAACTGCTGATTTCCAGAGAAAAACACAATTTCGCACATGCGATATGTTTCAGTAAATCCTGTGGCGGGGTGGGACTAAGCCTAGTCCTGCATTCTGAATGCAGAGCCTCTGTTGAAAGGTGCAGTCTAGAAATGAGCTTGATCCCTATGTGGGGAAATTGAGAATTTGTTTTAAAAAAAAGAAAAAAAAAAAGACTACAGTCCTGAATCTTGTTGCATTACCAGTGTGGGGGCAGGTCCACGCAGAGCTGGCGCTCCTCTCACTCCATTCATTCCATTCACTTTTTGGAAAAATATGGGACTGGGGATTGACTTTGGCCTGGATGGAAGCCACATATGCCTGTCCTGGCAAAAGCATCTTACACGGGATCTCCTGGTGCCGGCGGTCCTCGTTGATATAGAACTCTTTGCAGTGCGTCTGTGTGGTAAATTTCATGAGATGGTTTTGCATTTCTCAGAAGATATTAAAAAAAAGAAGTTTACGTGTTCAGTTCATACTTAAGGAAGTTAAAAAAAAAGAGAACAAAAGCTTTTACCTCATCCAGGTCTTCCTTCGGCTTTAAACACACCTTGTACATCAATTCTTCATCCAGATCTGTTTCGAGCATTTCCCAGGTGAGGTTAAAACTGCCATTACTTTCCGTAAGAGCTAGATTGAAAGGCTGATTTGGCTTAACTTTAAAGACAAGAAGAAAACAAATTGGTTGGATTATGAGAAAGTAATTCGACTGAAATGAAGAGATGAACAATGGGCAATAAATTAGATACGTACTGACAAATTCCAATGGCACGGTCGAATTGCACTCCTCTTGCTGGTTTGATTGTTTTAATTTTATGACGCACATTGTGTCAGGATTAGCCAGTAAGTAAAACTTTTCTGGTTTTATTATGCACCAAGTTTGGGGTGGTCTAATGACACAGGTCCCGTTCACGTAGCCACGCTCATCACTGGGGGGAAAAAAATAAACAGGGATGATGACTTCCATCAATGCAAAGTTAAGACAAGTCTGCACAAAGTCTGTTAATACAAAACCCATATTCTGGCTGAGCTTTTTTTAGTCGATGCTCTGAAAATGGGTTCTTGAGCAGCTAAAATACAGTTGGAAGGAAAAAGTCCAACCTGTCTTGTTTATAACCTGGCCCCAAGGTGTTGGACAGACCTTTCATAACTGTGTGCCACTTTAAATCTTTAAACTTGCTTCAACAGGCAAGAGTTTGAACATGAGGTGAACTGTTACCTGCACGTTGCCTCCACATCAAACGATGCTGGTCCTGCCGAGGCTGAAGTGGAACAGTTGAGCATGGACAAGTAGTCTGTGGTGCACTTTACGTTGCATGCATTCACTAAAAAAGCAGGAGCAGTCACAGGTCATCTTCCTTCCCAGATAATTGCACAGAGAGCAGATTTGATACAGATAGAAGTCAACACACGCTCGAGGAAACCGGAGGAGCTCATACTTACCGCCCTGAAAAAGTCCACAGACCACAAAGAGGAAAACGGCTTGGTACGCAGCAGCCATTACGAAGATGCACTGGCAAGATCAGCGTCCAGTTCAGCTCAGCCTCATATCACTCAGCGCAGAAGCGAAATCTATAAAAAAAATTCATTACAAAAATGAAAGAAGAGAAAAAGTTTTTTTTTAAACGACACTATATAAATGTATATATAATATACTAATAGAATCGTTCGTTTATAACCTATTGAAGTACAGAAAACAAGGCAGTGTCAGGTGCAAAAATAATGAAACGCTGCCGAACGAGCAAGACATGAAAACATTTTCACTTCCACCAACTTCACTTCTAATGAGGAAGGGGAGATGAAAAAAAGAGGAGGTGAAAGAATGAGCAAGAAGCAAGTCATCTTTTAACTAGTCCGTAAGCCTGTTCAGAAACAGGAATGAAGAATTTCTCACTTACCTGGATAGGCTTTAGCAACAGCCTCAAAGAATGTTTACCAAAGACATTTTCAGATTCCAGTAACAGGCTTGAGAGCTCCCTGCCTTTGCTCTACCAAACATTACATTATAAGCAGGACACTGAAACACTGCCACTGTCCCGACACTGAGATACATACTCATTCAGCAGATGACGTTTGGGACAGCATTCATCAAGGATGTGGTTTTGTGGTGCAGATCGAAGCGCCGCCTCTTGTTCGGTCTATATTTTTATGCCTGCAAAGAAAAAAAAAAATGCAGCATCATCAGTAACAGGTGACAGGATGATGCATTTCAACAATACTTTCATTAAGTGGCCCCTTACAATCATGTGTGAATACACCACAGCTCTCAGTGCGAACAGTGGGTAACTCTGTCTCTGCATTCGACCCATTCACCAAGTGAAGCAGTGGGCTGTCACCAACGTGGGGTGCCCGGGGAGCAGTGGGAAGGTACCTTGCTTTAGCTTTCCTTAGTGGTACCAGAAGCAGTTCTGGAATTCGAACCCACTGCCTTTTGATCGCAGGGACAACTCTCTAACCACCAGACCACCAGCTCACTAAAGACGTCGGCTGACATACACATATATGTCAACGGATATAAATACATTATATTTTCCCAGGATCATCATATATATGTACATATATATGTGTATATGCGTATATGTATGCATGTATTATATGTGAGAATGTGTGTGTGTGTATTCTGACCTGCTCAATGCCTGGACAGAAGGATGAAAAGTTTCCAAAGCAGCTGCTGCAGAAGTGGAGGATGAGGACACTGCCTCTCTAGACGGTCCCGTCTAACTGCTCTCTGCCTCGGGCTCCGTGGTCCTGCGGGTCCTGCTGGTATTTGTAGTTCTTTGAAGTTCTTTCAGCACCACACAGCGTTTTTAAACACAGCCGTCCAGCACATCGCCTGTCAGAGGCGACAGAACAGCAGACGGTCCTCTCACTGTATCCACCGTACCAAGAGTACATTTTGAACCATATACTGAATTTAAAAGTCATTTTCTTTTATAATTAGTACTTAAACTTTCCAAATAACACCTGTTCACTAACATGATGGTTCTTCACTTTTGTTTATCTTCTTCCATGTTTTCTATTATTTCTTCCATCTTTTACTCTATTCGTTTTTCCTATTCCTGTAACATGGTGGTTCTCGTGGTGGTCAGTATCATCTTCACTTTGTTCTTTTTCTTTTTGTATTCTTTGATTTCTTACATTATTTTATTTTATTTTATTATAATCATCTAAAGCACATTGAATGGCATTTTTGTGTTGTGCAAAAAGAAATAACCTTTTCGTCACAAACACATTTGCTTTATTTCTATAAGCTGTATTTTATTTTATTTTATTCTATTTCTGATAATGGGTGTTTTTTGTGGTGGTCCTCGGGATTACCTTCACTTTGGGGTTTCCATAATTTAATTCTACTTACATTTTTTTTATTCTATTCCTGTCACTTGGCGGTTATTTTGGTGGTCTCTCATTCTTATCCCCTGTTTATTCTATGGATTCTTATATTTCTTTATAATTTGATTCTATTTTATTTTTTTATTTTTTTATTTCCTCCACAATGTTTTATGGCGACAAATACGTTTTAATCACAGAAATACGTTTAATCACAAAAACGTCTTCTGCTTTACTTCTAACAGCTGATATAGTATTCCTTTAACATGTTGGTCCTTTGGATTATCATAACTTTTACTTTTCTGTTTTCCTCTGTTTTCCTTTATTTCTTCAATTATTTTTATTCTATGTTATCCTATTTTCTTGTAAAGCCTATAGAATGGCCTATTTGTGCGTGATAATGTGCCACAGAAATAAACTTGACTGGACTTGGTTTGCCTTTTTGTGTGACTACAAATACGTTTAAATCACAGCAAGAGGTTTAAATCACACATTTACGTTTTAATCACTTTTATTTCTTTCAGCTGATGTGAATCTCAGCTCGATCTGAGCGCCTGTGTGTGATGAGAGTTTTGATCAGGCGGATCGCTCTCTCGCTCCTCGCGGTCCTATTTATTCCGTGTTTTTACAGGAGGGAAACTTCTCCGTCCGGTAGCTTTACAGGGGAATTGCTTCGAGTTTAGCTCTCGGAACGGCCGTGCCATTGGTGACTACAACAACATCACATTTTATCTTGTCGAGGGTGAGTATGAGGAGAGTCTGAGGCCGTGTTTACTCCTGGTCAGGCTGGGCTGAGAGGGTCTGTTTTTGTTCGGGGTGCCGTTAGCTCCTCTATTAGCATCGGCTAGCCCTGATCGTGCGGTATTATCAGCTTCTCTAACAAATATTCCAACTTTCTAACTGCTTTTCTCTATAAACAATGCTCTTATTTGGTTTTTCTTAACGTTGTGAGATGATATGAAGCGCTATTTCAGTCCGTTGCGGTCGAAAAGGCGAGAAGTGCGCAGTGAGGTTTTTTTTGCGCCAGATGATGGAGGCTCAGCCTGCTCAGATGGGTTTGCGCCACTCTGAGCAAAGTAGACGCAATAGATCCATGCTAGGCGCGTTCGTGCGACACCTAAGAGCGCCTTTCTTAACAAAACAGACAAAAGTGCAGTTTTGCCCTATTTAGCATATTAAACTTTCTTTTTAAGCTCATGTACTGTCAGGCTATTTCTTGTCAGATTGACACATGGGTACTCAATTATGGTTCTGGAGCCTTTTTAGATCTGATCTGTTTTAGATGCCTTTTTACATTTTGTTTTTTTAATCTTCTGCTGTTGAAAGTGTTGGTACAGAGAGCCTTGATTTCGGTACATGCAGTTTCCAGCACTGACTGTCATCTACTGTTCTCCAGGTTTGTCTTCATCGTTTTAAGACTGTAAGTCATGTCTGGTATAGCCTTAAGTCGTCTAGCACAAGAACGAAAGGCTTGGAGGAAAGACCATCCGTTTGTAAGTATGAGAGAATTCTATATATGTTGCTTTTCTACCCTTGCAGCTTAATATGCATATTGCACACATATGATTTGAGAAGATCCTTTAACCTTTTATTAGTCACACAAGTGGGGAATTTGCATGGGAGCTGATGGAATATGGGCCAATAAAAATACACCAAACAGGTATTAAAAAAGCAGTACATTAAACAACTGTTTAGTGGGTATACCTGTCTGTCTCACTCTCAGGTATGCATTGGCGTGTCTAATAGACACTCAAATGGATCAATATACGTTTATACATAAATATTTAAATATGTATCTATATTGTGTGTGTGTGTGTGTGTGTATATATATATATATATATTTTAAACATGCATGCAAGAACATTAATTATCTAGGCCATGGGTTAATCAGTGCAAGGTTAGTCATCAAGATGTTCAGTAGAGGAATTTATAATGTAATTTGGAGAAAGTAAAGGTTAAGGACTCTTAGGTTTTGAGGATTCTTATTAAAAGCCTTAAGTATTCCCTCTCCCATTTTTCTTAACTTGCTGTTTTGCGCTCAACTCATTGTGGACACCAAGCGGTATCCAGACGTGGTTAATTTTACAAAGATTAAAAATAGATTTGGGGCAGCTGGTAGCCTAGTGGTTAGGGCATTCGCCCTGCGACCAGAAAGTCCGGGTTTGATTCCCAAGACCGTTAGGCACAGCTGAGGTACCCTGAACAAGGTACCGTCCCCACACACTGCTCCCTGGGCGCTGTGTTCCTGGCTGCCCCCTGCTTCACCTGGTGAATGGGTTAAATGCAGAGGAAGAATTTCGTGCTGTTCACGTATGACAAATGGTCACTTTCACTTCACTTCATAGAGGGGTTTGGTAATGCAGTTTTACCAAAGGAAGTTTTTCATGTTTGCCTGTTTTACACAGGATCAATTTGAGAATTTAAGATCGGAGTGACAGCTATTTTACATGCTGCTTTTACTCCACTGAGCTGCCTCAAGCAGAGATCATCTAGCCTCCCTTTGACATGTTTAATGGTTTTGGACTCTTGCACCTCAGTCAGGACAGCACAGTAAGAAAACAAATCCTTTGACTGTCCCTATACTCAAGGAAACTTTATTTTAAACAGGATGTGATAACCTTTTACTGACATGGTAATTTGCATCAGTTGAAGGCAACAAGTTTATTTCTGCGATTCACTTTGCAGTAGGTAAAGGGCACAGGAATATTTTGACCCAAGAGTGCAGACTGTTTAGTTAGTGTTTTCAAACAGTTCTAAAATTGCTTTTTAAAAATTACTTTATCCAATCGCTCCCTGAAAAACTAATCCTGCCCGTACAGTACTTGAAAATAATGAGTTCAAGTGAACAAAATGGTATTGAGGAATGTTTTAAAGCAGTGTAAACTGTGACCATAACGTCTCGCAAACAATTTCTAGATCCTCAAAACCTTAGGTTTGAGTGTACTTGAAGAGCTCAGTGTCATTTTCATACTTCAAGATTTCAAGAGATTTAGACCAATACAGTAATAAAAGCCTAAACACTATTTATATAAAAATGTAACAATGACGACAAGGTTGCAAGTCCACCAATTAGTTTAGCTGAAGTCACACAGCATGTATAAAAACATGGCAGTTGGCCATGTATTTATGTACTTTAATGCAAGCTGTCTACCGCTTGTTAATGCCTCCCACCCACCACATTTCCACTTCATTGGAGACATTTCGTTAAGAGACTGAAGCTTTGAAGGTCAAATGAACTTTACTTTTTTATGACAATAATGAAACTCCAGCTTCACTCAAAACAGTCCTTTTAGGTTTTTATTTGTTTTTACCCAATTTTACTGCATGCCCTAGTTCATGAGGCTTCCAGCCTTAGAGTGAGTCTGACAAGTGTTTCTTCTGTGATTCATGTAACATCATCTTTTTAAGCTAGTCTGATTGAACAGGTAGTGGGGAATTAAGCAGTCCTCTCCACCACTGAAAAGGCGGTTAATAGTTTGGTTGGACTTCCAGCCATACACACCACCAGCACTCTCTGAAGTTTGTCTCCGGATATAAAGGGGCGTTTCTTTTGCAGGGTTTTGTTGCTGTGCCCACTAAAAACCCTGATGGAACCATGAACTTGATGAATTGGGAGTGTGCCATCCCTGGAAAGAAAGGGGTAAGAATCTCTACCATTGAAGCAGACCAGCAAGTTTTGTGCTTTTTCCTGTGACAAACTGACCTTTTAACATGTTGCTGATTTTTATATAAAAAAAGTGACTTATTTCTGTTTCAGACGCCTTGGGAGGGAGGCTTGTTTAAACTGCGAATGCTCTTTAAGGATGACTACCCTTCTTCCCCACCAAAGTGTGAGTTATGACTTTGTTCTAATGCTACAAATGTGTCTTGTTCTACAGTAATTACTTCTGAGTGTTGTCTAAAACTATTGCTTTCCTCAGGTAAATTTGAGCCTCCCCTGTTCCATCCCAATGTATATCCATCTGGCACTGTGTGCCTATCGATTTTAGAGGAAGACAAAGACTGGAGGCCGGCCATTACAATCAAGCAAGTAAGCAGAAAAAAAACTGATGACCACCCATTTATTTTTACCTGTGTTGTGTCATTAGGGTTGGTTACCGTGATGAAATCGAAGTCATGATTGAATTGTACAAAAATGTATGATATATCTTGGGCACATCGCCCATCCCTATGTATGAGTATAATTTTTATATCCTACTACATCTACTGCCTGGGAGACTTGGATAAGTAAGTTTGGTTGAAGCACAGGAGTTACTTTTTCCACCTTCTGTAAGTTGATAAATGGGTGTTTGAGTGACCGTTCTGTCATATGCAAACACACCAAACCACACAGTGTGAACGAAATTCTTCCTCTGCATTTAACCCATTCACCAAGTGACGCAGCCAGGAACACAGCACTCGGGGAGCAGTGTTCCCACACACTGCTCCCCGGGTGCTGTGTTCAAGTGTGTCACTAGCAGTCTTGGGATCTGAACTCCAAGTGACTCTGATCACCCTAACCACTTGGCCACTAGCTGCCTGCATTCTTGTTCAATTTTATGATGACCCAAAACGAGTGACCGGTGTTGAAATTGTCATATTGGGACAGATACTTGGTTGTGGCTTTGTAGTTTTGCTGAGAATGAAATGTTATGTTGGCAGCCGAAGTTTAAAAAAGAGGAATTGACTCAAGGGCACTAAACCACTGCTGTGGATTGGGGTTGAACCTCTAACCGCGGTGTTAATCAGTGGTATTCAGCTTTTATTTTACAGCTGGTATGGAACACTACACGTGCGTATTTTGGTTTAGTTAGAGGCTGTACTTGCACACTAAGATCTTAACTACTTCAGCGTGTAGGTCATGACCTGCCTAGGCACACAGTAGGTCAAGGTGTGCTTTTGCCTCAAAGTAAAATTTATTTTAACTTGCTGAAACGTTTGAGTAGCTCCTGGTGTTTCTTTGCAAGTGTCAGTATTCACATGTTTACTACTCACGAAGTTTGGTTCGAGGTACCCCACTCCAGAAGCTGTTCTCTAATGAGGTGACCTTGATGAGCTGGAATATTGGTGTCCATGAAGATGAAATTAGGCCTGTGTTCATGCAGGAGATTAATACTGTTGTTCAGGTAGTATGGGCTTGTCACTACCATTCACAAAGTGTAGGGCAGTTCTTTATTGACTAGACACACCTGCCCACACTAACACCACCACTGCCAAAGGCTTGTCTGGTGACAACAGTGGCTGATGCATAGTGCTCTCCTTGACCTCTTCCAACATCATTGGTGGCAATCATTTCTGCACAACTTGAATCGACTCCTCAGAAAACAGCACTGAGGCCCACTGTTTCCTCGTCCAGCGTAAATGTTCCCTGTGCCTTGTGGTGTGTTCAGGTACCCTTGCAGGTCGGCACTGATGTGAATGGTTTCAAATGGTCTGACGTGACACTTGGGTTCTTCTCCTCTCCCTTAAATGTGCCTGGAGTTGAGTGGCATTCATCATCCAGTTCTTAGGACTCTGTTCACAATGAAGCAGTCATCAGTGTGGGAAGCGTCCAAAGGACGTCCACTTCTATGTCTTGGGACTCTTCCAGTCTCTAGCTTTGTTGCAACCTGCTGATGACACTGAGACGCTAAGCTCAGTTGCCACTTCTGTCTGAGAACATCCTGTTAGAAGCCTCGCAATGGCAAGATACTGTTGATCAATTGTTAGGCATCATCTTAGTCATGATGGGGAGGGCTGTTTAAATGTTCATTCTGATTGTACCAGGAAATGTATTGATTGATTCATGGATCAAAAACCTGTTGTGTTTTTTTGGCCGGAAACACTTGGCTAAAAACCAACACAGAAATTATTCTTTTGTTATATTGCTGTTATGACTGGGACTGTGTTTACTTGCAAATACATAAATTGATATTCATGGTTCAAAGAATAAAACTGCTACAAAGCTAGGAAACAATTTATGTAGCATTCAAACAATAAAATATTTTGCTTAGTCCCACTCATGAATAGCCTAAAAGCAAGATGGCTAAAATATTATACAATTAAATATCTCCTCTTATAAGACAAGTGATTTCAGGTGCATTTTAATATTCTGAACAAAGTGCATTTAGAGCAAGTGCTTTAACACTGTTGGAAGATATAACGTGCTCTGTAGGACTATAATAAAATTGTGTATTAAAACAAAGACTGACACAGCCCCTATATTAACTCATCACTGGAAAACATTCTTGCCTTTTCAAAAAGGTCTTCAACAGACGGAGTGGGTGTGCTTGAAGGGTCTTGCCTCTTCTGTGCTTGAGCGGGATGTTTTGATTTTATATGATGAATTAATCCCGACGTTCAGTGTCTTTGTGGATGCTTCCCCTCTAGGAATTTTGGCATTGTGCGCTTTACAAACGACTTTCCGCGTATGTTTTTTACCTTTATCAAAATGTGCCCACATGGCAAACGTTGGCTCTAATCCAATCTGGCGTGTGCAGATTATGGTTATTGCGTCATCACAGTTTGTCGTGTTTAAAAATAAATTAATTTTAAAAAATCAGCCAAAACCAAACATTTTCAGTGGCTGAATGTTCTTTTCATTCCTAGTCAAAAATTCCTGGAACATTGAACAATTGGACACGTGCATTCGAACGTTTAGGGAAGATCACATTAAGTTCACCTGTAAAGGTTCTAATGCATTTTAGGTTCATCCTGACATTTCGTCCCTAACTTTTTGTGAGTAGTGTATAATGTGGATTGCTCATTTGTGGTGCATTTTAAGGTGTTTTTGTATGCCAGTGTTTTAACTAAATACAGAACTGATATTTGTCAGCCCCAAGCCAGTTCACAGACTAGGCCGAAGAATGCGTCTTTTTCACACAAGTTCAAACTGTAATGTGTACAAGTTTAATAGTGATGCTCCGATTGATCGGCCGATATTGGCTAAAAATAGCTTGATTGGCGAACCCCAAAAGCGCCGATCAAAAAAGCCGATCATTTGACGTAAATTACTCGCGGCGCACGGGTAAACAGCAGAGCGGAGCTTATACCAGTGGCAACATGAGTTCTCGCGTCTGGAAGTTTTTCCAAAGTGTCTGCAAGCTACGATGACTTTCACATTGATATTTTAGTGTGGATTTTCTCTCTCTGTCGCTCTCTCTCGCGCGCGCGCTCTGTGCCTCCCTCTCTCTCTCGTTCGTGACTTTTCCGGATCGCGCCCATTTTAAACCTGTTTTTCTCTCTGTCGCTCTCTCGCGCGTGCTCTCTATGTGCCCCTCTCTCACTCTCTTTCTCTTTTTCTCACTCTCTTTCGTGACTTTTCCAGATTGTGCCAGTTTTAAACCTGTTTTTCTCTCTCTCTGTCGCTCTCTCGCGTGCATGCTCTATGTGCCCCGCTCTCTCTCTTTTTCTGTCTCTCGTTCGTGACTTTTCCGGAGCGTGCCAATCGTCTCCCTCCCTCTCTCTCTCTTTTGTTCAATATAGTTCATTTAGAGTTGGTTTCATTTCTACAAATGGTGCAAACTCTGCTAGATTATAGATAAGATTCCCATTCCCCTGCCATTCTGTGATCGGCAGTGATTGGCAATCTGCAGATCATGATCTTTGTGATCGATAATCTGTTATCGGAGCATCTCTAAAGTTTAATGTCAAGGGACATCTGGTTGCATAAATTAAGTTTAAGTACTTATTTTGGCTGATGGTTTGAATTCCAGGACTGCTAGTGGCACCACTGAGGTACCTTGAGCAAGGTACCGTCCTCCCACACTGCTCCCTGGCTGCTCCCTGTTGGTGACAGTGAAAATTAAATATTGAAGCTGTGTGCTGTGGTGTTCATGCATGACGATGGGGGTCACAATTTAGATATGAACATACTGATCTGAAATATATAGATAACTTCTCATAAATCAACCAGATTCCTCCAGTAATATTCACAGACCAGATACGCAAGTACACCACTGCTATCTTTCTGCAAATGTAACATTGCAAATCCGGTAAAGGGCACGAACAGAAATTGGCATTCTATTAGTGGTAAGTCAATTAATACATCCTGTTTAATTGTATTGTAAACAAGGTGATGACTGGAATGAAAAGCTGCTGCCCTCTATCAAATTCAGGCCGGGCTAGAAGTGTAGGCATTTTAGATCAGTAGTTATTGGTGAATAAATTTGGCTAATGGTCACAACATTTGCATCACCCACAGGAAGGCTGTGAAACTGAAATGTATTTAAATGGGTGCTTCCCTCCACCACTGGTTAGACACTTGTTGATTTCAGAAGTTTGGATCACGAACACAAGTAACTGACATTGATGGACACCTCAGAATGCTGAACACTCTAGAAGTAACACTTTGTAAGCACAAATATTTTGGAATTGTAGGTCCATGTTGAGTTTGTCAAGAATAACAGATTTACTTAATTTAATTAAGTTCCTAAAAAGTTAGGTTCTCAGTTCAATTATGATTTATTACCAAACCATCGTTGATGGTTAATATTATTTTTAGATTTAAAACATTCCAGGTTATAAACTGTTTTCTGTGGGTTTAACTTTGTAGTCACAATAGCTGCTTTATATCTGTCAGGCTAAAACCTCATCTCAAATGTTATTGTTTTAATAGTATGTTTTGTAAATGGGCAACTTGAAATTATGTAAATATATATTTTGTTACATTCAAATTCTAGTCTAGAATTTGACAGTCCTTCCTTTCAGGCCACAAGATTATATAGCCTAAACAATATGAAGACACAGCAGGTTTGATTCTAACATTTGTAGCCAGTCTAGTATTTCAAAGCTCCCTTCCCTTTAATCAAGCCTCAAGATTTTGTATAAATGGTCATTTTAAAATGTACACTAAGGTTAGAATGAAGGCGTCACAGGTTTGATTCACCTCAAATGTAAATGTGTAGTGGTTTTTATTGCAGCTCACAGAAGCTCCATTGTAACTGGAGTCTACAATCACAGCTTCTATAGCAACATGTGGCACATAGTCCGCTATCTGTTCCTGCACACTGGATATATTTTGATTAATACAGTATATGTGAAGCCCGTAAAAATCTCTTTGTGCAAGCGCTTGTAACTTATTTTAAATTGCATTTATTTAAGCAATGCATAAATGTGAGGATTTAGATTTTAGACCTATAGTACAGGAAACAATTCTGAATTCTCCCATTGTAAACCGTTTTCTCCCTTGGCATGAGATTTGTTTTTGCTTGGATCTGACATTTTACCTCTTGCTTCTCCTCACTAAACTATAGAAGTTTCACTACCCTCGACATAATGCAAAATATTCTAGAAAAATTAGTGACATACTCTGCTTCCCTGTTTTATTCTATGTTGCTGAACCTGTTTAAAGTAACTTTTTAGTTTTAACTTCCGAGTGTGTGTGAACTGAAAGTAATGTTTTAACTGTCCTGTTGGCTGCATCCCTGAAGGGGGCAGCATGAGTTCATGAAAGACTGCTAGATCAGTTTCTCTGATTTCTTGTTTTCTAGATCTTGCTAGGCATCCAAGAACTCTTAAACGAGCCAAATATTCAGGACCCCGCACAAGCTGAGGCATATACAATTTACTGGTAAGCATGTCCACTTCCATATCCCATGCATAGGTTTGACTGTAGTTATAATCAATATGATTCATAGATTGTCAAGTTTATCTTAACCGCATGTTGTCCTTTCCTGTTGCAGCCAAAACAGAGTGGAATATGAAAAAAGGGTTCGGGCACAAGCCAAAAAGTTTTCTCCGTAAGCCTCAAGATTTTGTCGCAATGGAAAGAATGAGTTTTCAAAAAGGTCCCTTGCAGTCCTCCTTAGCCCACCCCCCCTCCATAACCCTTATCCATGTCACACTAATTTCCACCTGGGTTTAAAGAAAACTGAATGTGTTGTGCCATCGTCTGTCCAGTGACACTCATCTAACAAAGCACTCTGCTGGTTCTTGATTTGGCTTTATTTTCTTTTGAAAGAGGTAAGAGTGTCACCGTTGCTCCCTATTGAAGCTAATTAACGGCACAAGCACTCATACTAGGAGTGTCTGACTCAATCTTGGAGGGTCACAAGTGTGCAAGATTCAGTGTCTTCCCTGTGTTAGCCTGCTTGATTCATGAGGGGCTTGATGATTAGCTGATGAAGTGATTTTAGGCATGTTTTAGCAGGGAAAACAAGACCGTGGCCCTTCCTTTCTGGAGATGAGAGTTTGGGGGATACATTGTTACAGAATTTCACTGAAAATATTCATATGCAGCGTAATAGAAATTTCCAACAAGAAGGTATGAACATATAACTTTCATTTTTTTGCTTTTATTTCCATTCTTTCAGACTGGCCTCCTTGAGACTCTTCTATGGTTTTAATGATGTAAGACTCGCTATTACTTAAATGTCAGTATTTCAACTGCTGTAAAATGATACTTTTATACTTTCTTGATTTTGAATTAGTGTCTCTCTATAGAACTTTCCATTCCTGGTGCGGGCAGTGTAGACAGCATGTTGTAATATACAGTATGATAGCATTGTGCTGCCTTGGCCAACTAAGTATGTTCTGCGAAAAAAGGAAGAAAAAAAAAGGCCTCTGAATCAAAACCGGAAGGCGGG
The DNA here is from genome assembly GCA_037974425.1 of Phenacogrammus interruptus. NCBI lineage: Eukaryota > Metazoa > Chordata > Actinopteri > Characiformes > Alestidae > Phenacogrammus > Phenacogrammus interruptus. Next base: position 6,649,205 of record JBBPCW010000139.1, on the reverse strand, counting down.
TTAGTGTGTCGCTGCATCAATCTTTGTGTTTATATGGTGTTTTTGTTCATGTAAGTGTTTAGAGTAAATAAAAATGTTTATACAAAGCCAGTCTTGATGTACCTGCTGCCTTTTTTTTTTTTTTATGCGACTCACTCGTGTTCTTTTAGTGTTTCTTCCCTTTATAGCAGGATGTCCAACCTTATCCACAAAGGGCCAGTGATGCAGCTTTTTATTCCAATAAAGCATACAGCATACGTTCCACTGACTAAGTAAATACAATCAGGTGAGCTGCTTGTTGAATGAAACCACATTGGCCCTTTGAGATTTAAGGCTATAAAGTAATGGGTTTCGTAATCTGTCCCTGAATTACTTGTCCAGTACACTTTCAACAGTTCTCCTTTACTGTATCAAACCTGCAGCAGAAGGATGTGGCTGGGTGTAAGCTTTGTGTTCACAAAGCAGTCCTGAATTGGAGGGTGGACCACAGCTCAGGTTTGTTCATATTTTACAGCTATAAAAACTGATTCTAGATCAGCTCTCCTGCTCCTAAGGTGGCTTCTGAATACAAACCCAGGGCTTCCCTTCATTTTTTTAGCAGTATATATTACCCATTACTTTGCAGCTGTCAACAAATGCAGTACTGATGAGAACACTTAAACACCACAATGTAACTTCAAGTCAATCACATGTCTGTGAAACTAAACTGTCCACTTAGGAGGTGTCGGGGAAATTTACATTTATTCTTCGCAATCATACATATATTCCTTTGTAATCACATTGTAAGAGGAAATCAGTATATTCAGATGATTCATATTTAGATGACTCTTTCTAGTTATACTCCTATTAAGGGTGATTCTGCTGACTAACGATTAAGGTTGCAGAGTTTAGCTCGAAAATCTAGTGCTTACGCAAAATAACAACCTTGCTTTAATCATGTTACTGCACCCTAAAGAATTCAGATTATGTGTTTTGTTTAGACCAGAAGGCACTTCTTCAGGGTCGTCACCATGGGGACCCATGGTTTCTGCCCATGTTTGATATTGGTCATTTTGAGAGTATAAGAAGTCCTCTGCGAAGGACAAATGCAGAGAGAACTTCAAGACTCAGGACTGCCCTGTGTTGCGAATAGCTCTCTCCATCTGCAGATTAAATAAAACCTTTGTTTGAGTGAAGAAGACTTTGTTTGATTCTCGCACTGCCAAGACAGGCAACACTAATTTACAGTCTACACTCTGTGACTGTTGTCTGTGAAACTAAACTGTCCACTTAGGAGGCTTGTGATTGACTTGAAGTTACATTGTGGTGTTTAAGTGTTCCCTTTATTTTTTTTAGCAGTATATACCGCCTCTGCACTGGGAGCTTGACAGTTGGTAACTTGATATGTAGGACCTTCTCATTAATTTCCTACTGAGTTTGCCTGGGAAAACCTGCTCATTGTCTTACTTGGATTTCAGTAACTTTTCATACAGTAACACGAGTCAATAAAGGTGTCTTAGTATAAAATCAGCCTAATCTGAAGAATTTTCTGTCATAAATTCAGTGGAGGCCTTTATGACCATAGCTGCTCTTGTCATCTGTCAAATAAGCATCCAGCAGAAGGATTTCAGTTTGCTTACAGTTTGAATAAGTGGGCAGAATTACAGTCCGTGGTGTTTTCTGCTCAGTCAGGCTTGAAAATGCCACTTTATGGTGAAAAAGGACCAGAGAAACATGTCGGCTTCTTTCAGGGTTTTTTTTTCCCCTCCTTAAACATTCCTCAAGTGCATTCTGAAAGGCCAGGGTGCAATACTGGCAATTCCTGATTGAGATTTTGGTGCACACTAATGAGGCTGATGAAATCTTTTGCCATAGTTAAATGCTTCAATCACCATTATGCCACATGTGGGAATTTTGAAAGCCAGCCAGCATAATTACCTTCAACAAATGCTGCTCATCTTCGTACAGTGATCATGTTTTTACTCATCCATGTGTACCGTGGAATTAAATACTTTCAGAATGCTTATATTGGGCGGATGCAGAGTGAGGGGCATTCATGCAGTGTGCCGAGGGAATCCTCACTGTAAGCTCGAGGGCCCGGCTGATTGCTGTCTTTGAGCAGCAGGTTAAACAAAATTATCGCACAATGCAAATTACGGCTCTGCAATGCAAATTAAATCATTAGTGCTGCCACAAATGCCCTGCATGCTGGAGTGATACAGCTTCTTTAATCTCTTGAGTCTTTAAAAAGAAAAAAGTACTGGCATGCTAAGGGCAAATTCTGCATTTTAATTTGGGGACAACGGCAGATACATTTTTCTTTAGGCATTACATTTGCTTAATATGTAATTTACTACTTGCACGGCTCATGACAAAGCCAATTAGCAAAAACTTCAAAGACCAACCAGCCATTGAATATCATAGATATTAGCTAATGATAGGTTTACAGACAGAACATCTTAGAAACCCTGCCATTAGACATGCGATGGGAAGAAAGCTTCGTGTCGACTGTCAGTCTAGAATTTTTGCCACATAAATGCAGACAAGCAAACAGAGGACTTTAATGAATATAACCACCAAAGGGCTATGATCAAGATAAATTTTCTGCTCCATGTCATGACCCCCACCAGTTCCCCCTCTTTACAATCTGGCTGGTAACTAGAGGAATAGTTATTTGAAAGATGCTGTGAGGCAGCCACTTCAAACAGTCCACACCAGCTGGGGCGGTGCACTAATGATGTGCCCATGGAAACAGAGCAGAGGGCTATTGTGAGCCTTTCCTGAGATCAAAAAACTGGACAGCATCCTTCTACGGTCATTCACCAAACTGCTGCTGCATGGACAATGCTGTCTTAGAATGTGGGCCATGCTGAGATATTAATTCATGTATATATATGTGTGTGTGTGTGTATACACTTCCACACGGAGGTAACGTCTGGCCCAATAAATGTTACATAACCTCTTAGTTGTTTTCTGATTCCGGCAGACACTTGATGTTCTTTCTGAGCACCTAATTAACTAGAAAAGCACAGACTCTTACCTGCTGTCACATCTAAATGTAATTTGGTGGTCTGTGTAGAAACAGTCCTTTGTCCAGGTCTGAAAACATTGCCGCCTGGCTGTAACTAATAAAAACATCATTATGGAGCCATCTAATCACTTAACGCTGCGCATCGTCTTGTTTTGATGCCGTCTTTTTGCGTGTGAGCGCCTCAAGGGTCGTCAGCACAGAGGTCTTAAAACAAATATTTCTATTTGATCTTTTCAAACAAGCACTGCAGATTTGAATATGAAAACAGCATAAAGGCTCGCTGGTGGGCTTGGAAAGCTTGGAGAGCTTATTACAGACCACCAGCCACACAGTAGTCTCAAAAATGCATGAGGGACTAAATGAATGTATTAATGTGGCTAGACAATGAATGAAAGCGAGCAGTACCAGTTACCCTGGTCCATCTACATAATGCTAATTGGCCACTAGTGGCTTTCATCTTTCATTAGCGGTGCTAGCGTGTTAACATTAAAGTAGCCTGTTCCGCTGGAAGCTCTATTCTTTTATCATTCATCATTTGATAGATTAAGCACCCTTAAAGTTCACATGGCAGGCGGAATTTGGGTCAGATCCTCTTGTCCAGTTACACTGAAACAATGAGAGGCACCTGCCTGCTGTGTCAAGTGGAGCCACAGGTCACAGTTCAAGAGCAAAATGGTGATTCAGACTCAATTGCGACGGACAATGACAACCTATTTTGATACGGTGTGCAACAGCTTGAACACACCTGATCATCATCACCTATTTATCAAGCACTCCAGGACATAAATCAGGTGCTAGAAGCAGGAAAAACTAAGCAGTGAAGTACAAGGGTACTCAGAATTCATGACTGACTAACACCACACTACAGCAGGATGTGTCATGCGTACCTTGTTGATTAGTTAACTGGCATGCCTGTTCCTTATCATTTCATTACATTATTTTGTATATTTTTTGCAGCCATCCATCATGCAACCCTGAATTCTTCAAAAAAAAAAACTTTTATGCCCCTGTAAAACTGTTAGGCCCATGAGCACAATCAAAGGACACGCTGATCCAAGCACATCAATTGGAATGTCCATGGATTCCCTATATTCTCTCATGATCAGTTTAAGAGTTTTTCACTAGCCTTGTGGCAACCCCACCAGCTTTTGTTTTACTGCCTGCGTGTCTGATCATTTCAGAGCCGTGAGAGGCACCTCACCCTAGCAGCCACGTAATTAAAGTGTCTGAGTCTATTTATTGCAGCAGGATTGCAGGCGGGAGCTGGTGTGGATGGGTTGGTGGATGCTGGTGGTGGTGGTGGTAGTAGTAGTGGTGGTGGTGGTGATGAGAATTGATTTAGTAAGAGCTGTGCTGCCATTCCTTTTCATTTTCCCAAGAGGATTGTCTGGATGCCACATGCAGGTGGAAGATAAATATAAATAGGTCATGTTAACATCTTAGTCACTATTGAATAAAACATTAAGATTTCTATATCTCTCACCTTCCACTCGACTGAATGACTGAACTTGTCCATTCAGCCATGGATCTTAATCCTCTGAGATTTTATATATATATATATATATATATTCTTGCTCTCTCTTACTTTTCCTCTCTCGTAATATAT
>JBBPCW010000139.1:6621392-6639846 GCA_037974425.1 Phenacogrammus interruptus | reverse complement strand
CTGCAGGTTAAGGGGAGGAGTAAGTGGGTGAATCTCTCTGTTGAGAGTTAGGAGAAATAGCGTGAGGTTGTGTGTTGACTGGTGTGATTTTTGCACAATAAAAAATCCTGTGAGACAAGCTTGGCATCCTGTCGACTTCTCTTCCACCGTTCGTCACAATATATATATACTCTCTCTCTCTTTCTTTCCTTCTCTCTTAATATACACACCGAGCAACCCCAACAGTAAAACCATTGAAGTAAATAACGTTGTTTATCTCCGTACAATGGCACCTGTCAAGGGGTGGAATATGCTAAAGCTGATGTGCTCGAAATCGTAATAATGGGCAGTGGTCCTTTGTATGCAGTGGTGAGTACCAACCAAACGTGGACCATGGAAGGACAACAGGTTGAGCAATGGGTAGCCCAGCCAGACCGATCCTGTAGAAAAACTACTTTAGTTCAAATTTCTGAAAAGTTAATGCTGGCTGTTCTAGGTGCAGATGACTGCATCACTGCTGTGAGAATGATCCACCACTTAAACAATGGTGGTCCTGTCCTGGACTGCCTCCTGACCATTGATGAATGAGGTTAAGAGAACAAATAAAAGATGCAGAGAACTAGGTGGATTACAGAGTGCAGTTAAAATTACATTTAAGGCATTTAGCAGACACTTTTTACCCAAAGCAACGTCCATTCCCTAACTGCAGGGGACAGTCTCCCTGGGGCAACTTGGGGTTAAGGGTCTTTCTCAGGAACCCAGTTGTGGTACACTGTACTTGTTTTTGTGGCTGTCAAGTGATAAAAAGCTGTCTTGCTCAGATATGTGGAACGGAAAGGCGAGATCGTTTTAACTGCATCTCACTCAACTTGGAATTTTCCTTACAGCATGACAGACAGAAGTCAGATCTCGACTGTAACCCAGAATCGCACGGGATCTCCAAAGGTTTATCCTGGACCACAGGGGCAGATCACTCCTCTCTGGACTTGTGAACGGGTCTCGTACCGGGCGGGCCACGATGTCGAGGGGGCGGGGCCTGAAGTTCGTGGGGGCGGGGCACGCAGTGACAGTAGCGCTGAGATCAGACCTGCTCTGACTGAATTTTGATTGGTGCAGAAACGACCCGCAGGAGCCATATTTTAAAACATTATTAATTTTCTTTTTAAGGTTTTACTTTCCTGAGTGGTGGTACTTCACTGGCACTGGTGGAGATCCAGTATGAACTTAGGTATGCATTTGCGCCGTGAAGACTGGTGGAAACTGGTGCGCATTTGTCGTACCACATACGCCAATTCTCGCTTGCGTACCACTTATGTCCTGATCATTATATATAAATCTGCGATTACTTATGAATCAAATTCAGCATGATGTCTGGATGACTAAATCCACAAATGATGGACTCCAGGGTACTTCACAGTGCCTTAATCCTTTAGCCAAAAGGCAGATCCCTTATTTATTAAGTCCATCTGCAGAGAGTGAAACTGTCTGGCATAGCTGCTGGGCTGACATTCAGTTACATAATCCTGCCTCTCTAACTGACAGATAATCAATAGCCGGCAGGGATGGACTGGGTCAAAAAATCTTACTGGGCATTTTGAGGCCGGGCCACCGGTGGGTCTGGGTGCTGACAGGATTTACTTGACTGGCCCAAATTTACCATTTGCTCACCGGTCAAATGTCTGGTATGCCTGATGGCCAGTCCAGCACTGATAATCGCAGGTCAATGATAAGAAGTTCTTATGAAATGCAATTGATGTGTTTAAGAGAGTTAACCCACCCCTATCTATAGTATATATCAGTGAGGCTCCCCTGAGGCCAAAACTTGTTACAGTCTTTACCTACGATGATGATGTTTGAAAATAAGGCAATAATCCAGTCTTTACTCACACAAATGTAACGTTTCTCCAAGTATAAGAACGATGTTAAATTATCACCTCCCCAGATTACTCTGTGGAGTCCATAATCCATTCTTTACACCTCTGATCTATTCCCAGCCAAGTCAAGCCAGTCCGATTGTGAATTGTACATTTCCAATTTCCAATATTTGTGAGTCAGTAAACAATATAATATTAAGGAGTATCTTATGGTATGCTGATTCTCTGATGGGAAACACAATATGATAGACCATCAGACAGCGAGAGCCAAGCTGAACTGCACTCATCTGTGAATTCAGAAGAAATTCTGAGCATATAAGCAAAGAGGTAGATGGACTACAGACAAGGAGGATAGACTTGTCAAATTGTGGAAATAGCCCCAATGTATGTTGTCTCTTTTAAAATGTATGTCAACACTGTGTTTCAAGTCAGACAATTTGCACCCACTTCTCAAGGCTGTTTTATTAATTTATTAATAAAATATCTATAGCAATAGATACATACTCAACATTTCTCTGCCTACTTGAAAGATGAGAACGCTTTTCCCCTTTTCTCAAATCTGATCTGCTGGTCTTGTGCATCTACACCATTGAGCATGACAAGGTGCGAATGTCATGACATTTCCAGACACACAACCTTCACCAGCCTTCTTCCGGGCCGTATGACTCACTTGGCTGTTCTGCTTCATGAAGATTTACTGTTGCTAATAAACATCTACACTTCGTCTGTATCAAGGATGCCTTCGCTCACTTATTGGTATAAAACAAGGCTTACCTGTTATTTGTTGTCAGCAGAGGAGGGTTTGGACAGTACAAACTAAAAAAAAAAAAATAACTTGCCAATCTAACGCTTTATGTGTTTATAGGAGCAAAACACATACAGAGACACACTTGTTGCATATTCCACAATAGCTTCAGTGCTTTTTAACTATATTGACCTGTTTCCCAGACAGATATTGATTATTTTAAAATTAACCCCCTGTACTAGTGTTCAGTGAATACACTTAAATCTACACTCTGTCCAGTCTGGGCTGCCCCAATGGTAAATGGTAAATATTAGTCTCAGTATCCTATAGTGGTGGACGTCAACTCTCTGGTGGGAAATGCAGTGTTGGGGCAGCTGGTGGCCAGCCTAGTGGTTAGAGAGTTGCCCCTGCGATCACAATGTCATAGGTTTGTATCACATGATGTCTATTGGCACCACTGAGGTACCCTTGAGCAAGGCACCGTCCACACACACTGCTCCCCGGGTGCTGTGATCCTGCCTGCCCGCTGCTTCACTTGGGGGAATGGAGAAAATTAATTTCGTACAGTTCACAATGTGAGCTATGCTTTTTTCATGTATGACAAATGTTCTGTATACACTATATATGGAGCAGAATATTACATCAGGACTCTGAGACTATTCCTCAAACTGTATTGAGGCTTAGGACTAAAAGGGCTAGTTTTTCAGAACCAGATGAAGTCCAAGTCTAGACCCAGAAGAAATTTCAATGGCAATTTTGGCAAAGAAATTTGCCACAAGTTTAGGCTTAAACCACATCTCAAGCTACAGTAGCTTAGGATTTCAAGTACACTGATCTCAGACTACAGCATTTTTTGAGTTGTGTAGGACTTTAAAACCATGGATCTAAGATGCTTTGATTGAGCTTTGTCTTGGACTAAATTGCAGTGTAAATGGTAAATCCCAACTGAAAATTATGTTTATTTCTTAGGCTTGGGCTTAGGCTGCATCTGGGTCAGGACAACGAACCTTTGGACCTTTCTTTACTAGCTCTGTTTGGACAATAAGATGCTCTGAGTCTACTGTGGTCTGCAGACGTGAACTTGGATGTAGGACCTTACTACAGGTGCTTAGGACCATTCAAACTCCTGGGGGCTACAAAGGCTTCAGCAGTTCCCATATGGGCATTCAACAGCCCGGAATTATGCAATGTGCTTGCAACACAGGCAGCAGAAATAAAATGGCTAAAAGTACTGTATAATTACACACATCTCTCTCTCTCTCTCTCTCTCTCTCTCTCTCTCTCTCTCTCTCTCTCTCTCTCTCTCTCTCTCTCTTTCTTTCTCAATCTCCCCCTGTTTTCTCTCTCTATTTCTCTCAGTGCATCTCTCTTTTTCTCTCTCTTTCCATCCATCTCTCTCTCCCTCTCACACTTCTTTTTCTATCCATCTCACTCTCTTTTGTCTTTATCTCACTCTCCTTCTCTTTATCTTTTCTCTCTTTCTCTCTCCCTCATAACCCTTTCTCTGCCTCTGTCTCTTGTCTGAGTCCAGAACTGAACGTCCCCCTCATCCCCACAGCAACAGCTTGCAACCTGTAAAGTCCTGCTCCGTTTCCTTTGACCATATATGGCAGACGACGCTAGTAAAGCCGCTCTGGAAATGAAGCGATTTTCCTTTGTCGAACAAGGACAAATTAACGTTTGAGTGTGTAATTGTGTTCTCTCTCTATCTCTCTCTCTCCCTGTCTCTCCCTGTCTCTCTCTCTCTCTCTGCCTCTCGGAGTTGACCGTCTCCTCTCTTAAAGAGACACCACCGAGCAGCTGTGCGTATTTCCATGGAAGAAAAGTGAGGAACGCACAGACACCAGTGAGTGAGCGAGCGCACAGGTGAGCAGGGCTCCTTCCCTACCTTCTCTTCTTCTCTACACACCTACAGAGAGTGTGTGTGGTGCCGGCATGGGGCTGGAAACGAACCTGAACTGAAGTTGAGATGCTGAGAAATGCTTTTCTATGGGTCCTGCTTTACACTCTACTTCTGCATTAGTTCAAGACTGTCAGGTTCTCTTTCTGGTTCTGGTTTTGGCTCTAGATCTGGCACTGGTTCTGTCTCGGGCTCTGGTTCTGGTTCTGGCTGTAGTTCTGGTCGTGTGTTGGGCTGCAGTTTGGAATAGGTAATCGATTACACATGCTGTTTCGTCGTGTTGTTTTTGTTTTTTCCTGCATCACCTGTAGCTGCGTCTGTCTGAAGAAATGTGTTGTTTGCACGGTTGCTACCTGACTGATGGAGAGGGAACGAAACAAGACGAAGAAAAAGTCTCATTAAGTGTACATGGCTCGTAAAAATAATAGGATGTGAGTTTGTCCCCTTCTCGTATCTCCAAACTGGGGAGAATGGCAAGGCTGGGGCTCAGGGGCAGTTGTTGTTGTTGCAGTAAACTGAGATAACTGTGTGGTTGATCTGCTTCAAGGGACGTCTGAGGGGATCTAAAGCGCCTTTCGCACCAGAAAAAGTGAAATAAGTATGATCAAATGTTTTTTGAGGTTTTGAGGAGTCATGAGAGAACGTGTTAGAAAGCGGGGCATGGTTTGTTTATGATTGTCAAGAATAAAGTGAAAATCTAGCTTGATTTCACATTTTTAAATAAAATGAAATACATAGGGTCTTCTAATGCAAATCTTTTTTTTTAAATTAGTAGTAATGTACAGGTCATTTTACAGACATTGCCTACAAATTCCCATCTGTGGTTTTCACTGAAATAGAGCCAGATGTTAACAGTTCAGTAATGTTGGGAAGATGCAGGTGATGAAGACAAGAGGTGTCAGCAGTGTTTAGGGAAAGGGGAATAAAAAGAAATTTAAATAAAGCACAGAAATGATTGATAGTGAACATTTTGATTAAAGAAAAAGGAGAATAAAAAGTTTTAGTGCTTTTAGTGCTGTTTTAGTAAGGTGGTGCTGAAGCATGTGCTGGAGGGTTTGTTGCCAAGACAACAGCACATATGAGATTGATAGATACAACCAAGAAGTCACTGGGAATATGGACAAGCTTGGCTGAAATTTTGACAAAAACTGATTTTAGATCAACTTTTCCCTCTGTCTCTATGGACGGCTGGTCAGAAGGCTCTCTCCCCTGAAACACTACTTTGGTATGGAGGCGCAGCAACCCTCCTACGGATTGTGGATTAATATAACAAGGAGAACTAGAAAGCGTCCATAGGTATAAGCAAGTGAATGTCACGAATGAAATGCTTCTTGTTGGCTCTGACTTGATTGGTAAGTGAAAGCTCTGCAAGAACCCCCACCCCGATGGCTCTGATTGACAGTTCAAATGTGTGCTTGGCTTAATAAGAGCTTTGCCAGAGAGGCTCACTGAGATTCTTGCTTCAGGTAGAAGACAGTATTTGATTCTCTCCACTTTCTTTTCAAGGTTTCTAGAGCATAGAATAAAAGAGCTTTAAGTAAAACATACGCTTGGTGAACCACTACGGCAGAATCTGCCAGTTTTTAATACAAGAGATAGGCATGCCATGTTTAGCAGAATAATGTTCCCTGTTTCGCTGAAATGATTCTTGCGTGTGACATTCAGTTGCAACATTATTGAATAATTCCACAGCCTGCAATACAAAGTTCTTGAAAATGTGTCTCTTTGTGTTAAGTAATCCGCATTTTCTCACCTGTGGAAATTACTTTAGTGGCTCACATGGATCTTTATATGGTGGCAGTAAAAGATAATAAAAACAGCACATTCTAGCTGAGGCTTTACAATATGTCTTCAGCATCTCCTTCACTGGACACATTTAATTGTCCATATTAGACTTTACCTCCTACAGTGAAGCATTTTTCTAGATTTTTATTTAATAAAAGCTGGATCATTCCGGTCCATCTATTATTGAAAATCTAGACCAAGCATCTCAAAAACCATCAGTTATTACAATCTCGATGCTGTAGTGATAAACAGCATTAGATGCTATTACCAACACTCCTCCACGAAGATAGATAAGATCAGTTGCCAGCTGTGGCTCACAAAAGCTGTACCACCACAGTGAAGGTCGAGATTTCACAAGAACTACGGGGAGAAAAACCAAAGCCACGAATTCCACAGGCTGGAGAGTCCTAAAAAATCAATTACAAAGTGCATTCAAAGAAGACGAGTGTTGAATGCCATTCTCATTTTCTGGAACGGGGCTGAGTGTAAAGGCATGTACAGCTGTCCTTCAGGGTTTTTCTCCATAGCATAGACAGACAACCCTCGTTCTGTGGATCGAACTCCATTGCAAAGTGCCTGAGAGGTATCATGGTTGACGTTAAGGCCGATCACAGTCGGAGATTGTCCCTTTGGAAATGGCCAGCTGAGTCTTAAGATGGCACAAATCCTCTGATGGCCCTTCAGAACTTTTATCACAGTCTGGGGGATTATGGCCCTTATCTGCTCATAGATCCTAATGATAAGTCCTGTGGTTCCCAGTGCACAGCTTCTGCCTGTATGACTGATGGAGTCTCTGTGTTTTATAGCAACAATTGCACTGGTCAATATATATCAAGCCTTGCTGAGCAGAAGTGGCTGTCTAGGATGAGTTTTTATATTTGGCATTCTGATGAAGTTTTATAGACAGCGAGGGAGCTAAAAGTAGACCAGTATCAACCTATTCTGAGATAGAAATAGGAGTTTAAAAAAGCAAAACGGACAAGAAATCAGCATCATGGAGAATAAGGGCTGTCAGTCTTGTGTCATAAATGAAAAGTCTTAAAAAAATAAATATTGTAGGCCAGGAATTGGTGCAGAATTCTTTGTGATTTTGTTTGCTAAAGTTTCTCTCATTTTTCAAAGAGAGAGAGAGAGAGAGAGAGAGAGAGAGTGTGTGTGTGTGGTTGTTATCCACAGATGAAATGTTAAGTTACGATGTTCAGGACACAGCTTTGGTATTTTATTTATGGTGGTGTAAAGTGTTTAAATATATCAGGTTTTGCTGAGGCTAAACACTTTTACACTTTTCACGTATGAGTGTTCGCTTAATATATAAGGCCTATGTTTATTATAACAGGAAAAATGAGGCACCAAATATTGATAATGTACTGATAAATGGATGGGGGTTCGATATTATCAGTCAACTGATATATCGGTCTGTGTCCCTGACTCATTCCTTCACAGAACGGACCCATCGTAAGTGAGAAATCCCCACAGTCCTTCTCTCACACAGAGCGGAGAGTTTCTGTCAAGTGAGGGTACCAGTGTGATCTCATGAGAGCTTTTGTGTAGCCCTGATTAAGGTATTGTGATTTCAAGCAGTGGTTTGATTGGGTCACTTCTAGAGTGAATTTAAGAATACAAAATGCTTGCATGTACCATTTTCAGTCATCACTCAGTCTCATCACTATCCTGCTGCCACTGTATTTTGGCTCAAAATGAAGAGGCTACTTGACATTTTGCCATTTTCTTAAATACTGGAAAGACTGGTTTGCACTTTCCATCACTGCTTATTCTGACAGCCTTGAGACAAAGAGGGGAGATTTGTGATTGCTGAACAACAACAGTCACAGTCCCCGCTGTCATAAATAATTGTGGAAAATGATGTACCTGTTGAATTAGTCTGCAGAGAGCTGCACAAGCACCAGCAACATGGAGTCTAAAGGAGGGGTGGACATAGACTGCGTGGCATAAACAAATACACAAAATGTATGATCTTAGAAAATCACAGGTGTGGAATCGTACTGATGTAGTGTGTCTGTGATCATGCCAGGATGCGGCAGTGAGTTGGTTCCGTGGACGGCGTGTTAATGACTTTTCGTGGCAAATCGGAAAGACGCGTCGTGCCAAAAGGTCTTTCTCCCTTGGATGTCAAATCCTGTCAGGAAGGATTTGCTTCAGTCCATAAACACATACACTAGACTAGAGAAAAATGCTCCGCCCATTCCAGTGTGTCAGCCCAATGAGGGTTTTATTCCAGAGCCTTGCCTGATTTCATCTGACAGAGAGCAGTAGGTTAATCCATCTGGGTGAATGAGAAAAGATGGGCAGGGGGACAAGTTTTCCAATAAGATGGATCGCCCCAATTTCGCAGATTCACGTCTTGTATCAATTTTATTACCGTTATTACCTTCAGAAGAGTGGGGCCAACAAGAACGTGGCCTTTCTGACATGGTGGCTTTGACCAAAGGTGCTTTCATTCCCCAGCATGTATATCAGGTTTGGAGGACACTAGTTGTGATGAATCTCACTCGAGATCTCTACTGTTACACTTTGTCTGCCTAACCAGCTATGAAATACTGATATAATAGTGCCAAGGCTGTTCTTTGTGCAGCCTTCATGGAATCCGATGTACCTGCGTCCACGGCCCCCCTCGCTCATCCGTTACCATAGAGACCCCTCCATGCCTAGCAGACGAAGCTGGGGCTGCCTGGCTGTCTCTCACAGGAGCCACTCTGTTGAGCAACTCAGCCGTTCGCATGCCCAGAAGTGTGTGTGTGTGTACGCAGAGGGGGACGGGGGTGTTGACGGCAGTGTTCATGCTGTTGGTTTGCGCCAGTGCTCCCTTGGCAGCAGGTGCCATGTGTTGGGTGGCACTGTAGCTTTCACAGAGGCTGATGGCTGAGCCGGAGCGACGCCTGGTGTGGACATAGCGCACTTAATTGAAACCAGCTTAGCCTCCGAGGCAGCTGCTCACCTCCCCTCTGCTAATTGCGGCTGGTAACAGCCAGGAGCATGGGAATCCAGGCTGTAGGTAGCCATGACTCCCTTGTGCTTCATTCCCAAGGCAGATATGGATTTAAGAGCAGAGAAAATGAGAAATAGCAGCTATTAGATGTGAAAAAACTGCCCATCTTCTTCAAGAACCTGACCTTTCTGAATGAGAGTCTACTTCAATTAAACAGATGTGGTGTGCAAATGATGGCCCCAGTTGAGTTACTGTGCTGAGCTGAAGTTTTATAAATGTTTTATTCCTCTGCTGCAGTGGTGTTTCTTTAATATGAGAACTCTTTTGACCATTATTTGATTCCTCAGCTTTTAAACGTATAAACTAAATATGAGACCATTTGCTGTTTTATCTCTTTTTAGCTCATCAAAACACGGCAATGATGCACATTTGAAAATTTCATGATGGCTTGATCAACAGTACAGAGCTGACATTCCCTCCTAATAAAAGTAAAATGATTTCATGGCTTGTAAGTATGGTGCGAGGATGAACTAAGTCATACCACTAGAAAAATGTGTGAGTGACTAATTGTCATGCCTTACTTACTTCATTTTTATGGCCCAATTATCTTGTTCCCACACCTTACTAACTCATTACCACTAGTTAATTATCTTGTTCCCACACCTTCCCATATCATTTCCATTACGTTATAGTCTCGTTCCCACACCTTCCTATGTCATTTCCATCACTTTATAATTTTGTTCCCACACCTTTCTAACTAATTTCCATGACTTAATCATCTTCTCTCTACACCCTACTAGTTATGGCTACACATTATTTATTTTATGAAGGGATGACACCAGCAGGGTTCTGTGCAAATATAAATTGTTTTAAATTACTTGTGATAAAATCTTGTTACATTAATGTATATTAAAGTCGGAAATGTTGATTCCCATATAATGCTCATTTTTTTGAAGAGTTTGTTATGACTGCAGTGTTTTCCATTAGGGTAAAACTAAAGAAGCCATACTGCCAAATGGTCATTTTGATTAATTGAAATGTATTACAGGATGTGGTCCTGTAATATATTTCAATACACATCCTGTAACAGGGATGCATAAGGACCAGAGTTAAGAAACTGCCTTATTTAGCAGTGACTACCACAAAGTAAAAAACAAGATATCAGAATTAACCCCTGCATCCATAGTGACGTTTGTGTAATTTGTTTGGAATGAACAGCTTAAAATGGCATTGCTTCTGGTCTGCTGTGAAGAATGTCATCTTGTCATAGCTGTCCGGCAGCCTTGTCAACCCAAAGGAGAATTGATTGCTATAACATCCTGGTCCTGATAAGATTTATAGCTTTCAAATTAGATCCAAATAGTGCCATCGCAGCCTGATGTCTACATCAAATTAGACTTGTTTACTAAGAGAGACCACAGTAACAATGCACACAGCAAATCGAAAAACTCAGTAGAATGACTGTGAGCAAGAATGATTCCCAGCCTCCTAAACACATGCACTGAAGTAGGCTGGAGCTGGTACTGGTTGTGTAAAAAGCTTGCTGCGATCGCTTATTGTGGTTTAAAAGACCTGTCAGTCTGCAGTGCTGTAGAAACAGACTGAATGCAGAGCTTTGTGCAAGCTGGATAAAAAGAGCTTGCTTCTAAACACAAGATGAATGTTTCTCTTTTCCCTGTTATGCAGACTTCATACAGAAGATGAAGCATGAGTAGGCTTTAGAGCTCCTCCTCATTGCATTTAGGGATTTGACAAAAGAGAACATTTGCTGTCAGTTATTAAATAGGGTGGCTGTGTGTCTGTGTGAAACGTCTCGATCAATCAAAACCCTTCCCATCATCGTTTAGTCATCTCCCCTCCATTCTGCTTATTTTCTGCATTTGTCTCTTCCTATCTATTGGTCTGTCTTCGCACAGAGGAAACAGCCCTTCCTGACCATAGCTGGGCAGAGATGAAAATTTAGTCATAGTTACGTAAAAATCAAAGTTAGCTCAAATGTAGTTAATCACCCAAAACAAGGGTGTCCAAAGTTTAGCTAATACTCAGTACAAGTTTATAGTAATCATTTATAGTAATTTATAGTAATCAATTATATAGTAATCATATTTTGTTCCAAGCCAAGTGTTTATTGTCATTCCAATCATCTAAACAGTACACAGTGAAACGAGAGGTTCCTCCAGGATCATGGTGCAACACAAAAACAAAATACAGTTATTTTGTGGTAGCATTACATATAGTGTGCCCAAGTTATACATGTGCTGAAAAACTACATATTGATTACTGGCCTAAAATACAGGTCTCAGAATATGCTGTTTACATGGCCATGGGTGTAATCAGATAGCTACCAAAATCTGGTAAAGGCTGTATTTTTGGTGCGAATGTAAAAGTATGCTGATTTTCTGCATGCAGTGTATAGGAAAAACCTTTTGATTATAGGAGTTTGCTGAACTCATGCACGCCGTTATTTCATTCTACATTGTGCAGTGGTTGGTCCGAGGAGTCATGAGCATTGTGCGTAATTGCCAGCTTTCTATCTCACTTTCTGACCACTTGCGGCAGCACAGACAAATGTGCCTGGCACACACGTCAATTAACACCCGAGAGGAGCTGCGTGAGCTCAAATGCAGAACACACGCAGAACTGGATTACGGGAGGGAGGCCATGATTACAGTAATTACTCATTACACTCTCTGTGCACCCAGCCAAAGGCTGGCGGGTGAGGTGGACATCAGGTTAATTGTTTTTGTTTTCCCTCCAGTTTTGGTTGCCGAGGGGTTGGGGGATGGGAGGGCAGATAAATGCACCAGAATGAAATTGTCATGTGTGCCGTCAGCCGACACGTGCGCCACTAATAAGGCACTGTCTCTGCTGCAGGTGGTGAATGAGCAATGTCGACGCTGTTGGAGCTGAAGAGCAGTGTGCTGAGGCAGGTACAGAGGAGCCAGTCTCTGAGGAGCAGGAGGGAGCCTCCCCCCGCTGCTGCTGCAGGCCCACCGACCCCCACCAGGGCCACTGACAGGGTCGTCCTGGGGTGAGTCCCCCATGCTGACAGAGAGAATCCATATACACTGCCATTCAAAACCTTGTGATCACTGTGTTAATGTACTATGTTACACATTTCCTACCTGTGGGACCAAGGTTATCTTACGTTATCTTATTTTACACATATTCATATGGATACATGACTCCTACAGAAGCCCTTAAGGAAAGCTGACATCAACCAACATAGACTTTTATAAAGGTCTAATCCAGGAAGCATTACACAACGCATTCTGAGGTGAAATCACATCAAAACTGAAGCTGCCACTTGTTGGAATAAGCCTTATTAACTGATTGTTAGTTTATATCAGTTGTCATGTAAGGCTTTTGCAGGTGTCATGTAGCTTTCTGAACACCATTACATATTATAGTGTATTAATTTTATGTGGACTGAAATGAGATACAATAATATTATATAGGAACCACAAAGTATCCAATGTAGATGCATGATGATGAATAATAAACCCGTTCATCTTAACTTAATTTTAGTATTGATGTCATGTAGGTCAAAATTCTTTTTTATTATTTGAAACCTATGGAACTATGGAAGATCAGTATCACACTAGAATTGTTTTATTTATGTGACTGCGACCAAATTATTTTTATTATAAGCAGCGATGTGATATACATATATGTAATGCTTCAAAGGAAAGCCAGGTTTCTCAAAACTCGATGTGGAGTTGACACGCACACACCCTGCAGAGAATCCCCCAATCTCTCCAGAATTGTGTTGTTGGTCATTGTTTGTATTGATGTATTTACTCCCCCCCCCAAACTATCAAAACAGATGGCAGGATGAGTGTCAGTGTGCAGGCTATAGTGAGTCACGGTGCTCGTGGACGCCCACCATGGCTCTACTGTATTCATGCTTTGAAAAGTGACTCAATCTCGACATCTTGCTCTCCCACATTTCAAATTAACTGGTGTTTCAAATAGCACACACAGAAGGGCCTTTGTAAGGATTAAGAGACAATTACCTTAGCAACTCATTAAGACGGAACAAGGTTGAGAGAGCGAGCAGAATGGAATCTTTCATTCACGCCCAATCTTCAGATCATTTCAACAGGGCGCAGATGGAAGCAGTGTGGCCTGTGCTGCCTAATAACAGGAACTCAAGCCCCTGCTGATCCGTTGTAAAGAAATGTGTTTCGGGAGGCCCATGGGACTGTGGTAATTTCGGGGTCCATAAATATGGCTGCCAGCCATAACATGTTCCACTCTGACTTTGGAGACTGCTGTTGGAGAAACGGGGCCAGCTTTAGACTTTTCTTCTAATCAAGATTAACCCTGTAATACCTAACTGCTCATCACCGGTACATTCAGAGGCATACATAGCGATGTCTCCTTTAACTCATTAAAAGCTGCCCCAGAATAGCTGGGTTGCAAACATATCCATATCAGACATAGTAAAATGTGTCAGGATGCATAATTGGAGCTTTCTGTATTCTACTTTTCTATAAAAAGCACCATGGCACCTAAAATCATGTTTTCTTTCTAATTAGGTTGATTTTACTCTTGTGGGCACACAATATACAACTACAAATCATGCTCTATGAATAATGTTCCAGTTATCATGTCCAATAAATTTGGCCAGAATTCTCCTCTGTCAATATAAACTGGGTAGTCTTAATCTTAGCCTTAAACTTAAGCCATGCCTGAGCCACCCACCCAGGTTTATCAAAATGGTGTGTCGCACATAGCCTCTCGCTCTTTTGGTCAGATAGACTTATTAGCAAATAGGAACAATCAAGCAAAGCAAACCTAGAATGTATAATTGAGATATTAAACAGGATCATCTGTCAATTCATCGTAAATTCATTAGCCTGACCTTTCGTTCAACCAGCCATGCCAGGATCCTGTATGTGTATATTACCAGCTTAATATAGGTAACTTGGGTTAACACTGGGGTACACAACACTATAAGCTTCAGTTTAAGACAATAGAGGTGCATAAAGCCAGTTTCTACAGTCAGGATCTAACACTGAGAAAAACTACCACGAAGAAGGACGCAGGCTACTTCAAATGCTAACAGCTTGTGGTGATTCTGGACAGTGCTCATGTTTCCTAGCTTCAGATATTCTGCATACTTCAGAAAAGGGCATTTTAGAATCAGAATCAGGAAACTGTATTCATATTGCTTATGTAAAGACCCCAGAGTAGCGACATACCCTTATATTAGAAGAGCTTTTAATATTCTAATCACCGTAAACCAGTGACCCGCAAGATAGCACAAATAAGCCAGTTTCCCTAACACTAGGTAGCACAGAATCTCGAGACTGAGGAACTGCCCCTAATATATATAGTGTAAATATATATACATATAATTTTTTTGCTTTTTTTGTGGCAATAAATATATTATTTCTGGATATTTTCACACATGGGGACCTGTTCACCTCACCGCGGTGTCCCAATACTTTTACTCCGAGTTGCATATCTTGGTGGGTAATTTATATTCGAATACGGGTTTACCTTTACATTTTACATTAAAATACGGGTTTACAAGAGTAATGCATTAAACTGAGTTTAAAATGACAAAGTATTTTGGGAGCATATTTGGGGGCATATTTTGGGTTTGCACAATAAAAATAGGCATTTTAGCCTTTTTTTTTTTTTTTTAACCAAAACACAACAACGCAGTTGAGCGCGGCGATTAAGGCAATCAGACAGCTGAATTGAATGAGTCTTCCCTGCTCAGCGCCCAAACATAAACAACCAGCAGGAGGACGAGGGGGTCGGGCAGACGAGGCCCGGATGTCACTGTCAGCTGTACTCAGAGGCAGGAAGTTTGAAAGTAGCCAATCCGAGAACGTTATTCTGCTTGCTGCAGATTGGCTGCCCTTTGACACATCTGTGATGCTGCAGTCCAGAATTTCCCCAGTAGAGCGTCTCGAGTGTTTTTTGTTTTGTTCTTCCTAAAGCCCTGTATATATCACTTTAGTCTCATCAAACCATTTCTCAGTGAAATACACTGCAGAGGTGTGCACAAACTGACAGGGTCTGGGAGCTTGGACAGGAACTGGTTTGCCAAGAGAAAACAGATGCAATAGGCACGCTTGGCTGGTGAGCACAGGTGTAGTTAAGTAAATCAGTAGTATTTATCTGTTTTTTATTTCAGTCACCATCTCAGTCTGTCTTGTTTTGATTTCTTTTCAAACACGCCTGATGTCAATGCCAAAACTAAAGGGAACATAAACCTTGAGGTTTCTATGGCAACCAAAACATGTCTGTTTTTCCCAGCTGCTCCTAAAATCTGATATTTTTGTTGTTGGTGTTTTGATGAGCATTTTGATGTCATCTGTCTACCGGAGGGGGAAAAAAAACATGTGGCACTGAGGAAAAGATAATTCTTGATTTCATATATTTTCATGCAGCCTGGCTCCATGCTTTAAATACATGGCAGGTACCTGGAGTAGATGTCTGGTCCTGTCTGTGAGTTTGCCATCACTGTTACTTTCCTCTGGTGGCATTTTTTCCTTGTTTTTGCTTTCCTTTCTGGAACACAGAGTCATGTATTTTGTCATGGTTTTCTTGATCCATCAGGTTAAAACATTATTAATATCTGGAACACTTATAACTGTATATGGGTTCACACAGACCTGTTGACTCCAAACACATTTTTAATAGAAGTGAAATGGCAGGTGCTTCAGATTTATTGTCAGATTTGTTATAATGCTGAAGTACCTGCACTTCTGTCATAAGCGTGATTTGCGTCAACAGGTTTTCTGTTCTATCATCCTTGACCACCTGCTGCTGATGAGGATTTTTGATATTAGGTTAAAAACACTTCAGTATCCTTTTAATGAATGATATGCCTCTATAGGCTTCTTTCTAGGCTCTCGAAACGCTTTTTTGTTTTTTGTGTCCGTTATTTAGTCTACCCCCACTGTAGAAAAGACTAAACTCAGAGAGTCCCAATGGTCTGGTTTGTTTTGCAAATCGTCTCCCTGAGCCAACAGAGACTGTGGAGCGCGTAAGCCGTCAGGCTGCAGGCGACACACTCGCCATCATTATGCTTTTAGGGAAGCTGTTTGTCTCCATCATTAGTGCCAGCACAAAACTAATGCCTCTGACCCAGACGTGTGCTCATTAATATTATGCAAATGAGAGAGCTGGGCGGCTCCTTTGCGGCCCGTGGGCTCCATGACACAGTGTGACCCTGATGACAGCTGGAGGGTGGGGGGTGTCAAGAACCTGGCAGCCATGTTGGGAAATGATTATATGGAGACATTTCCCACCGGTAGGGGATCGAGGGACTGGTGGAGGAAAATAGGGCATGGGAAAGAGGGGAATATTTCTTCTATATCTCTTTCTTTTTCATTATCTAGTTACACAGACATGCTTCCCTCCTTTGGAAGTTTTTTCCTTTGATCATAAGTAGCTAGTTTTATTTTGAGGAGACATGCGGGCAGCAAATTGCTCACCTGGAGACCTTGACTGAGTCATTTGTTAGTGTTTTGCCTCATTGAGTTTTGAGTGTGTGTTTGTCTTCTGAATGTTCATATATTTTTACACTTAACACCTTATTTGTCATCACTTTACCATGGGGAGACTATGAGAATGCCTTTCCCTACCTTTTATAGTGAGATAGTTAAATACATGCACTGAAAGGAAAAGTGCAACAGAAGGTTCCTTAGAGCGATACCATGGAAAACCCACTACTTTTTTAGGTTCTAAGAGTAATTCTCCTTCCACAGTTCATGCATTATAGACATGGAAATACACTGCAAATGCAGTTTTCAATTCGTGCTTGTAATGTCATATGAAACAACACGTGTCATGATACATTTAATCACATATATTCCCTAAATATGCCCTTTCATCTTACATCAATAAGCTTCACAAATTCACGTTCAAGTTGTGTGTTTCAGTTTGGAGTGCTTTAGTCACAGAAACAAAAACAGCCTGTTTATTCTTCAACGTAAAAATTGGTTTGCCTGCTCAACTTTAAAAAACACTTCATATGGCAACAAGCTGTTTAACTTGTTTTATTCAATTTACATAAACACAGTGATCTTTTTTAAGTTAAATTAGGTCGAGCTGCTTGTAGCTTTTTTAGGTTGAATGGACAGTGGATAAAGGATAAAAATATTAAGTAGAAAATGGTCATGTAAAACTCAAGTATGACTGTTCTTGGTGTTTAAATCCACCGAAATATCATAATTTCATCTTGAGAAGATGTGGACCCTTTTGAGGGTTTTCTATCTTTCCTAGCCAAGAACCATGAAGGAAAATCTATTTTTAAGAGTTTATAATGAGCCCCAGTAGACGCAGACACAAAATAAAGCCTATCTACACTTGATTTTATGTTGTAGTGCATTTTGTATTCATATTAAGAAAAACGTCTAATGGAAACTGACTCTGTGTCAGTTCTCTATAGTCCAGTCCTGCCGATTTGCATGTATTTGTGTTTTCTCATTCTGAGACTCCCGATTCAGCTCAAGGAGCACCACAATGTGGAGATGTGACTGAAGACTGTCGATATAGTTGTATATTTATAAAGTCATTAGAAAGGCACTGTGTCCCTGATTTTACTAAATACATTTTAATGACTTTTGTTACCTTTTTTTAATTCCTAATATAGGGCGGCATATTTTTTAAGCAGTACCTGCTTGATGAATTGGGGTGCTCAGTTCAGTGACTTATCAAAACTAATTATCACAAGATATTCCTGCAGCCTCTCTAAAATAAGCACATAACCAAATAAAGGGCAGGATGTGTATTAAATCAAACTGCTGTGGTCCTGTTTAATCTGATAAGCCACACAATGTGCGCATTTGAGATGAAATCCTTAACACTTGTTATTAGGGAAGATCAGTGTGTTTCTTGTATATACAATTTAAGCCTTAAACAAGTGGAGTAGCTGCAGAAAGATACACTCATAGATATGTGACAGAAGTCTCTTAGGCTAAAGGTCAGTCTTTGTGATTTAAGAAAGCGCATAAAGGAGAAAGATCTGGAGGAAATGAATTCTGTCCAAATTTTATTTCCGGATGTGTGGGCAAGCATTACCCTTATTTTCTGTAATAACCCGCCAAAATGATTTTCCTCCAAATGTCACCCCAGCCCAAAGGCTGGTTATTGCATACTTAACATTTAATATTCGGAAGGTTCACTTTAGACTCATAAGTGGAGCATCATAAGTGATTGTGGTGGTGGTGGTGGTGGGGGGGGGGGGGGGGAGGGGG
>JBBPCW010000139.1:6569526-6584294 GCA_037974425.1 Phenacogrammus interruptus | reverse complement strand
GCTAATGTTCATAAGTTCACCATCAAAACCATCATCATCATCCAAAAATAACATTGGTGCTTGTGGCTACAATTTGCTAAAGATCATGGTGGTGTTAGTCTCATGGTTTGGGCCTATTTTGCTATTGTTGTGAATTTGTTCCTTAGAGACCAGGAGACGTTTTTGGATATCTTGAAGCAGAAGTTTCTCTTTATTCAGAGACTCGCTGCTTGGCAGCGGCAGCCTTCAAAAAGTCGTCTGACTAGGACAGTGATACATTGTAGCTTATATACATTTAGGGGTAGTGCTTAAATCTAGAGATATAGCGCTGAGTGACGACCCCAAACAAAGCATGCAAATGAAGTATTCAGGAACAGCAGCCTGCACCGTTTACGCCAGTCCTAATCCAATCTTCACATCTACCCACAGACTGGGCAGAAGTACCGAGAGCCATTCCAAACAAAAGCAGTAATTTGGCTCATTTGACTTACAATAAGAGGACAGGAACTGGCCGGCACCTTGGACTTGATAGAGTTATCTGTCTGATGTCATCATATTTCTAAAACACAATGTACTGCACCATAGGCTTTCATGTGCTGCTATGTCAGAACATAATATCTGCAGAATTTAAACAGTTTCCTAAATTTGTAATGAAACAGTGAATTCTGAATTGTTCTGAAGTCTGAATCCAGAAGAACTGAATCTCAAGAGAAAGAGAGAGTAAGTCTTGCAGCAAGACAACTACCCACAAAGCTCCCTTGCAAAACTAAAAAGACAAATGTTTGAACACCAAACATTTCTTGGTTGATTGATTAAATTTGTGCTACAGGAACATATATATTTTTAGAATTGTTTAAATCGTGACCCTCCTATCCTCTTCACCTCTGTCAGCCATCTTATGACACTATTGCTTTTACAGTCACCTTCTCTGAAATTCTCTGGTCTTTTCACAGTCATGTGAGTCCTGAGCAGTATAGACACAGGTTTGCCTGCCTCACTTTCACTGTGATGGATTACGATTGGCTGTCCACCAATGATTTTGCCGGTGAGGCAGTGGCCCCCCTGAGTGATTTCTGCTGGCCAGGTCGACCCAATGCTACTCCAGCCGGGAAAACAGTGCAGCCTTTCATCCTACACCTGTCCCGCCAGAAACCGAGCGGTATGTACCCTCTTCATCTCAGAAAACATACAGAGAACCACTGCGATAGCGTTAGCTAAGTGTTCTTATCGTTGACCTAAAAAGCTTTATCTTTGTAATTCCAGGGAAGTCTCATTGCAAATGTAAATATACTACAGACAACTTCCTTGTTTGAAAGCAATAGTAAGACGTACATTTTTCAAGAAATAATAGTTCAATTTTGCTTCATTAACTAAATCAAGTGTGTTAAGTCAAGAGTTTGTAAATAATTAAAAGCTGGTCAATGTAATGTGTAATTGTCAACAAAGACCCTGGAGAATTTTCCACTGCATAGCAGCAGAATTTGTTGGCAAATTGACTGTTTTTTTTAATATTTCAAAATATTTTTATGATCTAGGTTATCTTATGGATGTAAAGGGTGCATGTAAAAGTAATGAACTAAACCTATAATGGCTAACCTAGCAGAGCTAACCTATTGTAGACTAAACTTAAAAGACTAAGACTACATTTAAGATAGACACTATAGTCATGAATGTCCAGTGCTGTTTTCTGTTTATTGTCTCTCGTGTCATAGTACACATATTTTAGCTTTATGAGAGATACTAAATTACCGAAGCTTCCTAAAGCAAATGCAGTGCATTTTTTTTCCTCTTTTTCTTTGAAAGGATAGTCAGTTACTTCTCAGCCAACAGACTTCCTATTAAGAGGTTATTTGGAGCATGAGTCCCACTGGATTCCTGCCTAACTCACTGTGCTTACTCGATCCAGAGAAACCGATCATGAAGATGCTGGAGGCAAGAGTAGGAGACCGCGAGGCTCAGGAGTTTGTGCGAAGGCTGAAGGAGATTGAGAAGTCGATGGAAGAAGAGTAATATTCACCAGTGGTACACCCTATTTCCAATTATGTGCTTTTCTACCTGTTGTACTATGTTTGCTATTTAAAATGAAACTATTTTAAATGTGTAATTTTAACTGTTGTCCAGAGGAAAAGTGAACTATTTAAAGATCAGTATTTTGTCGCTGTTCAGCACTTTCTGTGCTGTGTTTTAATGTTTTTGGCTCACCAAAGGAGCTTGTGAGAATTATATCAATTTAACAATAGTATATTTTGAAGTATGTTTAGTTGGTTCTCTGTTAAATTAGATTTGAAATTTTATCTGAGGTGCAGTTTCCTGTGACTTGAAGTTTAAAAGATGTTTTATGAGGGGATGGGCTGCGCAGGTGGGTTTACTTTCTTCAAAAAGGTTTACAGCAAATACTCCAAAACGCATTATAAAAAAGCAAATTTAATAGAATTTGTATACATTATGGGTATTTTGCCTTTGTAGCAAAGAAGAGGAGCAAGGCGTAACCTTGACAAACAACTTGAAAAATATGAGTAAAGCCTATTCACCTGTGTTTACGTCATCCATCGAGATGGTTTCTGTTATGGGCTGAAATGGCTTCTCGTAAATCTTCTGTAGAAATCTGTGAACGTTATGCATTTGTTCTTGAATCACACTGGACTGTGTTAAGAATGTTACAGTAGCATTTCTGTGAGTCTTTCTTAAAGAATGTTTGTTTATGCTAAGTGCTTCTTAACTTTTATGGGTTTGATGTTCAAATGGTTTTCCCTTCTTTTGTCTCTACACTCAAAAGTTTTACTATTGGCAATGCAGCACTCCAAACACATTCACCATTTTCATTTTTTTTTTAAAAAAAGGACTTCAAATTTTCTACAGCGAGAAGTCTTTTTATTTTAAATGAGTATTTCAAATGCCGTGGTTCAGTTTTGAAGGGAACAAATACATTTGGGGCTGTCAAAATGTATTACTTTCTCTGAAACGTATTTTACCTTCTGAAGTCCTGTTTGCTTCTGAATGATTTTTCAAAGGAAGTGACTTGAAAGCGCTGCCTGTTTTCTTCAAAAGTTGTTTATTTATTTGTTTATTCTTTTCCTTATTATTTTTGAAGGATTTATCAAAAGGAACTGACTCAGTTTATATTTGATTATATATCCACAGTAGGAAACCTGAGACAAATAGTCTTGTTTTCAGAGTCTAACCCCTCTCTCCATGTTGCCTCTACACCTCTTTGCTTTGACTGAAGCATGATTCGCCTCCTGTAGAGTGAACTCGGACAGAAACAAGGACGGAGAAGCATTTCTGCTGTCTGGCAAGGGCAAACACACACACACACACACACACACACAACGCCGCTGTTTAACACTTTTTCAGCAGTATGTGAAACTGTCGGCACCTCTCTGTGTCCCTATGTGACTTGACTAATGGTGTATCGTACATGTGCGCGCGTGTGTGTACGTGTGCAGTGAACTCAATAAAGAAAAAACAATGACAGATGAGACCTCATCAAGTGAAATGTGTTGTGAGTGAGAAAGCTTAATTTGCAGGAGGGGTCAATAAGAGCTCAGGTGAAGGCCAAACATCTGGGCCACGCTGCCCTCGGGTCACCCGTTGGGAAATCCAGTCTCATGGAGCTGAGAGGGTCTTAGAAGGAACCAGCTGAGGCCTTGTCAGCCTTATTAGCACCGCAGGCTCTCAATCCCACACACACTGCGATTCTTAAATGACCCGCAGTTAGTGCAGGGACCCCGCTAACAGATAAGCAATAATGTTCTCAAAGCCAGCAGTGTACCAGAAACAAGAAAAACATTTTACAAAAACCTTTTTGAAAGAATTGGATATAATACAATGATCCAGGTTTACACTGCCCAGCAAACTGCAAAATGTCCATTCACTTATTTCTACAGGTGTCTAGTTCACGAAGTGGGGACTCAAAACAAAAACAGTAAAAATAGAATAAGGCAAACACATTAAAATACGAAATAAAAGAGAATTGAAATGATGGTACAAAATAAAACACAGATGCAAAACACAGCAAAAATATGTAGCTATGTTCTCTGTTATGTGCCATAACTTTTTTCT
Source organism: Phenacogrammus interruptus (assembly GCA_037974425.1). Lineage (NCBI taxonomy): Eukaryota > Metazoa > Chordata > Actinopteri > Characiformes > Alestidae > Phenacogrammus > Phenacogrammus interruptus. Next base: position 6,580,253 of record JBBPCW010000139.1, on the reverse strand, counting down.
CAGTACATTAATTTTAGTAATTAAACAGTGGGTATTAAAGCATGCTCTCTAGAAAGGATGCATTAACTAAAAATGAGAACACTCAAGCTTTTGTTTAATGCTTCCAGTATTGCATGAACAGTGCTGATGCAGCTCCTGAGATGCATAAGTGGAAACACATGTGTGAGCAGCATAAACATATGAATTCAAATATGTTTATGCTGCTCACACATGTGTTTCCACTTATGCATCTCAGGAGCTGGTTATGTAATTTCTGTCTGTCTGCAAGGTGGGTGTGGTCAGGGACAAATATCAGAGCAGGAAAAATAATAACTAAGAGTCACCACTAGGTGTCCCTATAGTTTCAAAATTTGCTCACTTCAATTCTTCAGCTGGAGACTAGGTGGCGTACCCAACTTGAATATGCAGTGGAGGAAATCATTATTTGATCCCCTGCTGAATTTGTAAGTTTGCTGACTTACAAAAAATGAAAATACCTACTAATGCATGAGGACAGAATATCAACCAAAAATCAAGAAAAAGCATGTTACACAAAGTGTTTCAAATTATTTGCATGTCATTGAGTGAAATAAGTACTTGATCCCCTACAACCCAAACAGACTTCTCTGTCCCACACACTGGCTGTGTTCTCATGTTGCACACAGATTGCAATCAATCTATCAATTATAGATACTCCTGATCTTAACTCAGTATGTGTATAAAGCACAAAGTCCACAGAATCAGTTTGCCCATTCCATCCTCTCCACCACCACGGGCAAGACCAAAGATCTGTCAAAGTACATCAGGAACAAGATTGTAGACCTGCACAATGCTGGAATGGGTTACAAGACCATCAGCAAGAAGCTTGGTGAGAAGGTGAAAACTGCTGGTGCGATTATTCAGAAATGGAAGAAAAATAAGATTACCATCAACTGCCCTCAATCTAGAGATCCATACAGTATCTTGCCCCATGGGGTGAGGATGGTAATGAGAAAGGTGAGGGATCAGCCCAGAACTACACGAGAGGAGCTTGTTAATGATCTGAGGGCAGTTGGGACCACAGTTACTAAGAACACCATTGGGAACTACATCATCATAATGGACACACTACATCATAATGTACTGAAATCTTGCAGTGCCTGCAAGCTCCGCTTGATCAAGAAGGCACATGTACAGAAAATCTTAAGTTTGCCAGTGGACATCTAAATGTTTTAAGGAGGAGAAATGCTGAGTATGACCTGAAGAACACCATCTCCACAGTCAAGCTTGGAGGTGGGAACATTATGCTTGGGTTTTTCTTCTTTACCGCATTAAGGGGCAAGTTGATGAAGCCATGTATTCTAATACCCTGGACGAGAACCTCCAGAACACTGATGATGGGTTGTGGATGGGACTTCAGTCATATGTGAACACACCACAACACAGCACAGAATTCTCTGCACCCATTTACCAAGTGAAGCCGTGGGCAGCCAAGAACACAGCAGCCATGTGTATATTTGTGTGTGTGTATATTGCTCAGGGTACCTCAGAGGTGCTTAGCAGTCTTGGAAATCAAACTTCCTGATCACAGGACAACCGCCCTAGCCACTAGGCTACCAGCTGCCCCCAAAACATACTGCAAAGGTAGCGAAGGACTGGCAAAAGAAGAAGCACATAAAGTTCTTGGAGTGGCCTAGCCAATCTCCAAGCAGCAGCCACGAAACCTAAAAGATTTCAAGAGTTTATGTAAAGGCGAGTGGGCCAATATCGCCCCTGAGATGTGCGCAAACCTGGTGACCGACTACAAGAACCATCTTACTGCTGTGCTTGCCAACAAGTCATGTTTTGCTTGGGTATCTAATACTTATTTCACACAAATGCAGATTTTATAACTTTCATATAACATGTTTTTTCTTGAATTTCAGTCGCAATAATTAGAGATTGTTCTTTTTTTTTTAAGTCGGCAGGGGATCAAATAATTATTTCCACCACTGTACATAACTCATACTGTCTAGGATTCACTGTCAATAACTGCTGTTTATTGTCTTATATAATCTACCATTTAAAATCATGATAAGACAGTTTGCCTTTAACAGCTGTTTCCATCAAAGCACTGTAACCCAGAGCAGCAGAGCAATTAGCCTACAGGAGGAGGTGCACTGGTAGTCTAGACCGTAGAGTAGCATAGCAACATCATAATTATGAATAATAAAACAGACCAGAGACAACCAGTTATTATCTTCAATTTGGCCATTGACATGAAAGTTCTATAAAGCACAACAGTAGCAAGACGAACCTGTTGATCATGCACAGCATGTAATTATGTCCTGTTTAATTCCTGCACAGACTAAGGTATTCAGTGTTGCTTGGGTTTTCCACTAAACACTTCAAAGTTTACAATATATGGGACAATACACTTAATATATACACAGTCTGTGTCATATAAAGGGCAGTGTTTTTATATCTATACTGGGATCCATATCCTAAAAACCCATATATGATAAACAGTCTTTTTTAACAGACTCCCACCCCTACATTTTGATTGATCAAAAGTAATTGGACAAATGGATATTACCTGGTACAGATTAGTTTATGCCTCTTTTTTCTATAAATAACATTGTCCTAGAAGTCCCCAGTTACTGAGGTTCTGTGAGTTGCTTGTATTTTGTTGTGAACCCCATGATGGTGTATTGTTCTCTTTATTTGTTCACATAGTAGAGTGGGTGATTAATTTGCCTCAGCGTTTGAAAAGAGGGTTTTCTTCTTGATTCTAAGTTTTCTTGACTCGCCCAGGCTTGCTGCCATTCTTGCTTTTTTTTATGGACATTTGGACATACCTAATTTTACAGCTACATCAGTAATTCATTTATTCTTTCTGATGCTTAGTGGTCTCTCTTAATTTACCAGTTCTGATACTTCATCCGAATGCTACATCCAAACTTTTGACATCTTGTCAACTCTCTAACATAATTTTCACATTGTTTACTGAATGTCACACATATGTTCAAGTAGTTGTTTGACGTAAATTCTGTGTGCAAAACAAAATGGTCAAAAAATACATTGAGCTTATTATGCTGAGACGTATTTAGGGTCCTAGTATTTCACTGCCATATTTCCTATAAGATCACAAACTGTAGGGATTATCTGTGTGTTCTGTTCTAGAGGAGTGTGTCAGAAACAGGTCTTGTTTAGGCTATCCCCACATGTTTTCTGGCCTGGCTAAAAGAGACTCATAAAGCCAGCCATGGGCTGTTAATCTCTAAGTAGCTCCTGCTGGTGGTCAGGCCCTGTTGTTCGTTACACCTGGTGTGTGGGCCTACCAGGCCTACCCAACACGGCTGCTTGTTCTGTGCAACATGGAGCAGGAAAAAGATAGGAAGCTCAGATCTCAGTTCAAGGAATCCTTATGTCACCTGAATGCTTCAGCCTTGACAACCTCAATCACGAAAAATATTCTGTTTGGATGGCAAGATGATATCCAAGGCATTTACAACAACAGCAAGAATAATAACAATAATACTGTTTTTCTAATGTCACCTCTCAAAAAAGCAAAATGTAACTGCACTCTTAATAGAGAAATCACTTTTGACTCCCATCCAATTAAAAGGGGCTTCAGGGAACCAAAGTTGGTTCTTCAATAGTATTACTTTGTTACATTTTGTCTATAAAAAGCAAAATGCACATTTTAGAAGATATTAAAACATAAGTGTTAGTTAAAGGAGCGTTCTGAAGGAAGAATTAGTAGCACTGATTCAGGAACTGTGGGGTAGAAATCCCAGTGTTTAAGGGCTATAACACAGAGACACCTGACACTTACTGAGGGGTGAAAGGAGGGTTTCCCCTGTTTACTGGCTCAAGATATGAGGGCTGGATTGAAAGGATGGGATATACAGAGGTGAGGCCATGAAGGCTTTAGAAAATGTAAGAAAATTTTGTACTCAATGCACAAAGTTTCTGTGCAGAGAAGGAGCTGGCCAGGTCACCTGCTGTAATGCAAAATAGATGAACACAGTTGGCTGTTTTAGCCTAAAGAGAAGAGGGAGGAAGGACTTTGGGGGGAAATTAGGGAAACCCCCCCACACACAAAATGTATGCAGGTAGAAGCAGCAGCAGGAAAAATAAGCTACATCTTTACATCAATGGTTCTATAGAGCCCCGAGCACGGTACACACACTAATAAAAAAGGGAGTGAGCAAGAATTGAATATGTTGATATCATGGAATGCTTCCTTTCTTTGGCGTGAATATATTTACTGAATCACATCCAGCTTTCAAGACTTCCAGTAAATATGTCTCTGAAGAACTACAATCTCTAAAGATATGGCATTATCAAGCAGACATGTCATACTTTCATGAGAAGAGAACCATTCCATGCCTTTCCAGGACTCCTCCACCTTTTTTCTGAAACTCTTAAGCTTGCAGGCTTTTAGCCCCTCATATTTCATCTAATCTGTTGCTTTCTTATCAGAAGAAGGAATATACAGTTCTTTTCAGCTTGAAGGTTGTTTCCCAACCGTTCCTTGAAAGAGCAACATGGGGGCATTGAGAGGATCCTACACCACAAAGGTGAAGTGAGTGGTCTGTGGGAGGGAGGAAGAGGACAAAGGCAGGGAGGAATGTTGGCCGCATGCCAGGCTCAGGGGTGACTGCCTCGTTGGCTCTGGCTCTGGCAGGTATGTTTAACAGCGCTCTGATCCTCCAGTGCCTTATCTGCTCTCAAGCAGCACCTAATCCTTCCAGAGACATCTAACGCTAAAGAGGCTGTCTGCACCTCAGCCTAACCCTTCCCCACAAGATTAGGCCAACGCAGCCCCACTGTTGCTCTTTCTTACCTGTTCAACCCTCAAGCATGGGATTATGGTCATGATATCGCTGCAGATGCATTTGCATCTGAGATTTATGTGTGCCCGGGCTGCCATTAACCGCAAAGACAGCTTTGCTCTATTCGTGTCGACACTTGCTCTGTGGAAGCGGGGACTCTTCTCGCCCGGGAAGTTCCGGCCTCCTGGGAGAAAGCAGCTCAAAGCAGATTCTGCCATCAAAGCTTTTGAGAAAGACTGCAAGTTGCTCTTTTATAAAAAAGAACTTCAAAAAAACCCCATCATTTTTCAAAGCTTAGCACAAGTGCTGGCAGTAATGAGGAATCGAGTTTGGGAGTTGGTTGAGGGGGGAAAGCATGCTATCAGCCACAAAAGCAAACATAAACTTGTTTGACAAGAAGCAGTCTGAAAGAAAGTGAGCAAAGTTCTATTGCTTTGCACTGACTAACACATAATTATATTCCCGGAGATAAGAGCAGGAACGCAGGCACCTGTTGAAAGAGGGCTCAGAGGAGGACCGCAGGTGGGCTGCAGATTGGCTGTGGTGTTGGGGTAATTAGGCTTTGCAGAGAGCTGTAGCCAAGTGTAGGCCAGCACAGCAACTCCTTTGTGGCTCTAGTCAAAGTGCACAGAAATTGTACTGGACAGCTCAGCCCCAGGAATGTATTAGCACAGTGAGTCTGGAGCTCCACGGCCTTCAATCAGATTTTAAATATGCGTTCACATTACAAGTGACTACGATCTGATCTTTTAACGGTATAGAAAAAATCTGCATATTAAATCTAGTCAATTTGGATATGTTATATAAATGCTAAACAGTCAACTCATTTCTATATATTCTTTTATTTGTTTGGGTCATTTTATCTAGAGCAGGGATCTTAGAGGGCCAGTGTCCTGACAGTTTATTAATTTTCCTGGTCAGACACACCTGGGTCAACTCGTCTGCCAGATATAGCAAGTGTATTGGAGGAAGAGAACTACCAAACTGTGTTGGACACCAGCCCTCCAGGACCAGAGTTAATGACCCCTCATCAAGAGAAAATGGCTTCTATTCTGTAGATCATTTTATATTTGTCATGATGAAGATAATTTAGCTAATTTCAAGAAATATAGCTTGAAACAAGCAAAACAATCTGTCACTAAAATAAGACAGTTTCACTTGATAAAATGACTTGAGTAAAATATCTAGTACTAAGATAATCTGAGAGATCATCTGTTTTAATAAATCTATTTTAATCTCGGAATGAGAATACAAGATTAACTGCCTACACTGTAGCCCAGCATAAATTTGCAGAGCTCAAAATATTTTCATTACTTTCCATGATATTCCTTTGATATTTGTTTTAATCAACACAAAAACGTATCACACAAAAGCAATTATAGCAACCTTAAAGAAAGTGGACAAGTTAAAACTTACAAAAGCCTGAAAATGTAAAAGTTTTTACAACCTGCAGGTTTAGGATTAATTATACTGTGAATTATTGAGCAATATTTTTCTCAATAAATATGTATTTTCAGAATAAACTAAATGTTGAATTAATGTAAGTAACACTTTATGACTCAAATAATTACAATTCAAAAGTGTCTACGCAAATATGTTGAGGCAATCAAAAGATGTCAGGACATACACTATAGCTGCTTGCTCAAAATGTATAACACTCATGTCAAAGAACATTAATTAATGGACTATGGAGGTCATGAACAATTGTCTTTAACATGCCAGTCTAAATCAGAAACTGACCAGTAGTTGTCCGCTGCCAAATGTTTTGAACATGAAAATAACAAATGCTGTAAAATGCATTCATGCCAAACCTAGGCATGGAGATAACATGATAAAAACCAACAATAATTTAATCTGAAATTTCTGATCATGACTCTAAAAAGGAAGATTAGAACATACTTTTTTAGAACAGCTGTTTGGCATGCGTTAGATCTGGTTAATAAATGTCAACTTCAGGATTTACATTTGAAGATAAAATGTTTTGCCATGTTTTTTTTTTTTAAAATCAGATGTAGCCTCTTTTATTTGTGATCCTAGATCGTACACATATGCATTACCATACAACCACCAACCAAAATTCACATTTTCCTTCATGTGTTTCTCTTCTGTGTGTGTACATACATATAGCCCTGCCTTCATCATCTAGAGTGTCATTACTGGCTAATGTTGATGAAACAGAAACTGTGGGTCCTTTCAGGACACAGATGTGTTCACATTAATGAGAGATATGGGTCACAAAAGTGTCAAGGCAGAAACATTGGATTTGAACAAAAAATAAAAATGTAATAAAATAGAAAGAACATAGACAGGTATTTTGAATCACATTCATTTACTTTTTCTTTTTAATAACTGATGATTTTTAAATAAGCAAACTTTAATTACAGAATAAAATAATAGCTTTATCTATAACATTAGATATACCTACAACATTATCCACATCTGTCACATTTTACCTGTAAACACATCACTGTAATTGTAATCCTCAGTTGGTTAGTGATGATTTTGAAACTGACCATAAAGACTGGATCTGAAAATCTGAAAGTTAGGAGAACTGTAATGTGAGTGCTCAAGTGCAGTCTGAGAAACTAGGAAAGAATTGTAAGAATGTGAAAATGTGAGAAAGAAAGCAAAGAAGAAAGAAAAAAAGCAAGCAAGCAAGAAAGAAAGAAAGAAAGAAAAAAAATGAAAAGAAAGAAAGAATATCAGTCAGTCAGTCATTTGAAGAAGCCCATTATTATCTGAATGAGAACTGCACTGTTCAGAGGCCAGTATGGGGGCCAGTATGGAGACCCACTTCTGTGAAAAATCAGCAGAAAATAAACAATCGCTGCATGCATGGACTGTGGAACATATTTTGATAGGTGGGGCCTGGCATAAGCACATAAACATATTGTGTGCATTGCCTTCTTCAGCTTGCTTTAACCTGTAGAATGTCTCTCACTGCAGATTCGACTCAGATTATCGCAGCATTGATTAGGAACAAGCGGAGGTAGGTAATGTATTTTTACGGTTTGCAATACAGCTCAACTCAAATGTATGGGCGCAGCTGGCTAAACTACATAGTGAAGTGAAAAGAAATAAACAGCAAAAACAGCAAAACAAGAACAGAAAGACTACAAAAGCTTTTGCAAGTTGTGATATCTGGGCGTGTTACTAGGTGCTTTGTAGGCACTGCAAACATTTTTTTACCGACATCTTACATTAATTGAACATAAAGTACATTAAAATGTGCAGATAAGCTTTAAAATAGTTTGCCACAGGGATTGTATTTTTCACTTCCAACATGTAAAAAAATAATCGTTTTGCCGGGGTCCAAACACTAATTGTATAAGTAACTTGTACAAAGTTCTTGGGCCCACATTAAACAAAATAAGCTTGATCTAGTTCATGTTCTACAGGCTGTGATGCCACTTACCATCATCTACATACCACAATGACATTATGCAGATGAATATAAGTACCTCTGGGGCTATGGAAGGAGACATGAATTTCTGAATATAGAAGAAGTATTTAAATTTGTTTAAAGGCACTTGTAGTTGTACCAAATCAGCCACATGACTGACCACACAACTACACTGCCAAGAAGGATGATCAATTACTTGTAAATCATTACATTCACTTAATTTTTCACTTGTCTTCTTGCATTCAGAGCCAGCATTCTATATGCACTGGAAGCTCAGTAGCTGTTAGCTCCTACACTCAGTTAGCCCTGCTCTGGCTCCTTCCCTTTAGATCAAATCAGATGGGCTGGCTCGTTTGTTACTCAGGCCCATGGCCAAGTTTGTGGCTTAAGATGCATATATGGAAACTACACTTTGATATGAGAGCGAGGAAACGGTGCAAAGAGCAAGGTTATCTCTTTCTGTTGGCAATTTAATGTCAGCACAGATTGTTTTAGGACTGTTCAAAAGCGCTGCTGGGTGGAGCCCTGGGAGGGGGGATGGGAATGCAGCGGCCATTACTATGGTAAGTCCAGGCCACATGAATGCTGTGTTTACGCCAACAGCAGTAGGCCTACGGTCCAAGCATGCTCTACTCCCCTGGTCTTATATGCAGTCCCCCTACACTGAGGTTCCTTGGCTGTACCAAGACATTTTATGTGTAAGTCTCCATGCAGAACTAAAAAAACTCTGATCTTCTCAGTGATTTTCTCAGCAGTGTTCTTCTGAGCTCCATGTTCTTCTAAGCTTCACACTAGACTAAGTAAGGCAGCAGAGCAGAGAACGCCATAGCTCACTCAGCAGAACAAGTTTTAATGGAAAGTGAAGGACCACCACTCTTCTGTTTGTCTTTGTGCTTTCCTTGAGTCAATCCCCTGTCCTCTGAAGCACTAATACCTTGTATATGACACTCACCTCCCCCCTTTCATTATCAGCGCTATTCTGTAATCTTCTTAATTTCCTGCTACAGCACTTCTCAAGCAGGACATTGGTAGGTCAAGTGGTCAGTTGCTGAGACCCCGAGTGTCCACAGCCTCTTCTCTTTGATGTCTAGGAGGCCCTGACAAGCCACTAGTCTCCATGACCACCAGCACAGAAAGGGGAAGAATGGTACCAGTTGCCATAGCTGCAGCCTCCTGGTTCACTGCGAGGTCAGCAGACGTCCTCCAGCTCCTTAGCAGCTCCGTTAATGCACTCCTTGGCACATCCAATTAATACAAATGAACCTAGGGGAAGCAGACATTTACACTGCTAGGGTTTCAAAACTGTCCTGCTGGGTACTCACACAGAGTCGGCCACAGAAACTTCCCTGCAGGGCCTGGCCCGCTCTAACAGCATATATTCAAAGGTGAATAAAAAGTGCATTTGTTTGATTGGTGTATGCATTAAATGGTACGATTTGGACACAGTGGAGGTCTTTGTGTGGCGGGCAGCTCCAAGTGCCAGCCATTCAGGAGGTTTGGCAGAAAGCCAGGAGGTGCATGTGAGGGGCAACACGTCCCCTCCAGAGCTGAATGAAATGCAGCCAGGACAGCAGCAAGTGGCAAACATGGGGGATGGTTACCAAGCTAAGAGTGAGCAATTATCAGTGTAATAAAAACTGTATAATGGATGAACTGTTAGTAGAAAGATGAGGCCATGTATAGTGGTTAAATATGCCTAACAAGATGGGTCTAACGGTTAAATCTGAGCATAAAGGAAACTTACAAAAGCAATTAAGTGGGCACTGTAAGTCTCAGTGGAGAGTTAGTGGATTAGAAAGACTGTCCTTTTTCTCTTCCCTTGACCCCTGTGACTCTTGACAGGAGTGCTGTGGGAGACTGTGGGAATACTCTCAAAGGGCTCCTCACTTGGGACGTCCTGAATATGAGAACCCCAGAAGTCCTTAAAGGTCACGGGTTGCGCAGGCTTGTAGGATGCAATGCACAGATGTGGGACTCTCTCTCAGGACCTAACTGGCCACAGAAAACTCAGAACCACCCTGGATGTGGGCTCCATTTCAGACCAACTGCTTTTGCCACCACCGACCAGATGGCAGCGTTGCCTCGAAGTCACTCCCTCTCCCACCGGCCTGCAGGGGGCACTGGTGATGCCGGCATTGAAGCAGGAGGGATCCTGTGGAAGGCTTTTTGATGAAGGTAGAGCAGCTGTCCAAATGTTATTTTAGTATTCTCTCAAAACATGCAGAAACACAATGTTTCGACAAAGACATGCAGCTCTTTGCTCACAGCTGTCTTCCCCAAACCCCCAAATTAAACACTTGTGGAATGGAGAACATGCTTTTCTCTGTTGACCTTGCAAGTTTCAGATATTCACTAAACTTTATTCTGTTTTTGGGAGGCATGTAATTTTCCTATATTTATTTTCTTTTTTTTATTCTCTCCTCTTCTTTTCTCTTCTCTTCACTTATCTTCTCTTTTCTTTTCTTCTCTTCCTCATTTTTCTTTCCTTGTACCCCGTCACGTTCTTCTCTTTCCTTCTCATTCATTTTTCTCTTCTCTTCTCTTCT
>JBBPCW010000139.1:6537622-6554488 GCA_037974425.1 Phenacogrammus interruptus | reverse complement strand
ACACACACACACACACACACACACACACACACACACACACACACACACACACACACACACACACACAGAGAGAGACCTGTAAATGCATGCAAGCTTTGTAAGGTTTGTTTTATGCATATGATGTCATACAGGTGTCCCATATTGATTTATATAGGCCAGCTACACATTAAACTATTTCATAGTTATGTGTTTTTGGAAGAATATATTTTTATTTGGGGTTTTGGAGATTAAGGTTTTGGAGATTAAGGTTTTTCGAGATATGAGTGGTCTCTTGGCCCATTTTTGGTTTTGAGATGCGCTTGCAGTTATTTTGCAAAGGTTTGTTTATATATGTGTCCAAAGAAATTATGCCGTAAGGCTTCATCAATCATACTATGATGCACTCATTTGAAATAATACTATAGTTAAGTATGAAGTAATGTCATTCCTCATGGTACAGCAGCCAGAAGACTGAAAACAAAACATTAGCACATATTTAGCTCGCATTTGTTCAGGTTGACAGACTGGTTTCTGATAACAGGCGTGAACGTAGACAGACTCCAGAATCTGGCGGCAATGAAGGCGCTCAAACAAGAGGCTTTGAGTTAAATGGTGTGCAAAGATGGACATGAGTTTGAAGCTTTTAGTTTGCTAGGCCTGCAGGTTCTGCAGAGCTGTTTTCTTTGGCAATGAGAGAAGGGAAGGGGTCTAGCACTGTGATATGAGACCACGCTGAAAAATCTGGCTAATGATTAATATGTCCTGCACTGTTTGATGTACTCTTTCTCTTTCCCTGTCTCTTTCTCTCTGTCTCTCTTTACACCCACACAGACCACAGTAACCTTGATGTATACTGAGAAGCTCAAATATTCATCTTCTGCACAAATTTGCTGGATGGAATTTTCTGAGTTGAGCTGATGAAAGGGATTTGTGTAGATTGCATGCATTATGGACAATATATATTTTTTTAAATCATGGTAACCACTGAAAAATTGGCCATGGCTATTGCTGAAAACTAGGACAGTGGGGACTAGCAAGCAATGTTTACATAATTTTAATAATATTAAAATGATGGGTGGCATTCTCAGTTAATATAAACAGATCTAATGCTGGATTTAATCCAATATCATGCTTTTGCTTGCCAGGAAATGAGGTACCTTGTATTTACAATGACATTACAGTAAATACTCTAACCTATACTCAACCCTTTACTCAATAATTATAGTACGAAATCTCTGTAAAGCTACAAAATCTGCACTTTTCGCCGACAACGACTGAGCTATGTCTGCTTGATCTACAGCTGGTTTGAAGTTTGACAGTAAAGGCAGCAAAAGCATAGCTGACAGCTGTAGGCATGTCAGAAACAGTTTGGATGGTCCCAGGGTGTGTGAAGATGTCGAAAATACAATGTTGTTTTTGGTGGAATTTCCCTCTAATGACCCTGCCCTTTCAGCTGCTCACTCTGATCTTTCCAAACCAGGGAAACAGACTAATGTACTTTTCGCTTTTGACTTCTAAGATCTACTAAGGAATGCTGGTTAATTTCAAAGTGTGGTTACATAAAAGTACAGTTCTGTGCTCATCCAGAAAGGCCAAATAGCTGTTGAGAGGAAAACATCTGATGAGAGGCCAGAGGACAGGGTTATTGCAAGCCTGAGAATTTATGATTAAGTGGTGGAAGCGGTGGATGACTCTTTCTGCAATCATGTGCAATCATAGTAGCTGACTGAAAGTGAGGCAGAGCTACTGTCCGATTCTTATGCCATTTTATTATTATGCCATTGTTGTTCTTGCTTTATTCATCTTATTCTTATTGTGGCACATGCTGCATGTCTGATGTTTCTGTATACATTAATCCATAAGGCATCTGAAAACAGAATCCCAGTGAAGCTGATGTGGACTGGAAACGATTTACTCCCCCCCACCTTCATGAACTGAAGTTCCTCTTCTGTGCATGAGCCATTTTAGAAATAATGGCTTCAAGTACGCGCTGTGTAAACACGACATGTGATATGACCATGGAACCATATGGGGGTTTTCTTGCTTTCTGGTAACGTGCTTAGGGGTTGTAAAACGTCAGCTGTTTAACTGCTCTCTTTTTGGTAAGCCACAATATGTATGCAAGTTCATACATGAACAGAGTCTTCGTTAAAATGCCCTGGTGGGTTAGGTATGTTAAGACCAGGAGAAAATAGAGGAAATTGCTGACAACAATGGCCACAGAAAGGCAAGAACTCATATAGTGCAATAAAACACAAACAGAACTTTTAGATCAGAAGAAGCACAATTCAAATCATACATGTCCATTCTATTCCTTTCTTTATGAAAACATTACTAACTTTGGAGTTTATTGATGGAACTCTGATTCTGCACACCCTCAAAAAAAAGCAGAAATGGTCTGATGTCCCCTGAAGATCAGAAAAATGATGCTGTTTATTCAAGAGGAATCTGATTCAATTTGACAGCAACAGGTGATGCTGGAAAAGTATGTTATAGTGTGCCAAGAGGCAACACCTTTGAATACAGGGCCAGATGGATCAAAGCCAGGCTAAAGGATTCTTGGGAAGACATTCTGCATTTCTTTGTTCTTGAGCTGAAACCAAAAACACATGTCTGGAAATAGATCATTTTTTCTGTCTGGGACATGTCATACTGTCTTATCTGAGAAATACTTTTTTATTTGTTTCTTGTCAGCTGACTGTAATTCTGCATTCTCAAAAATAACACTTCCAACCTGCCTTAAATGCACAGTTCTGGGAAACTGGTATGGGACATTAGCATGCTATGCTGTCTCTTTAAAGTTTAAAAATATGCTTCATATTTTGACGCTCACATTTAAAACACAGTATTCTATTAAATCGCTCCAAATAAGTTTTTTTGACAACTTGTGTGTGCGTTTTTGAACTAGCTGTCAAAAAATGTGTAAAATTAATATTTATTTGACTATCTTGCAGTTGAGTGTGAGTTAAGCCGGTTGACAGGATATGGTGCGTCAGCCTTGGTGTTATCTGATCAAGCGGCCCCATGGCGTCTCAAGTCCGATGGTGCTTGAGATGGTTGCAGGGAGGAGGCGGTAGGGTCTATTTCTGCTCCATTAAGATTGCATGCAGAGGGGGGCCTCACAACACAACTAGTTTGAGGAGCCATCTCCCCCATCTAGGCCTACTGGAGCTTTTCATCTCTGACCATGCAGACCAACACAAACAGCCCTAATGCAGAGAGGAACACTTAAGCACACACAAGCCCAGAGCTCGAAATGCAGCTCAGCTCATTAAAAAAACAGCAAAACAAAACAGCCGAGATCAACACTATCATTTCCAGTTTCACTGGAACAAGACAAAAGGGATGTGGTATCTTTGGGGATAAAGATGATCCATGCAGCATCGGAGGTGGAGACTATATTTGGTGGGGGAGTTGGGTGCAAAGTTTCAACCGCCTTTTATATTGTGCCAGGATAACTTCTCCTCCATTACTGGTGAACTCCTTTACTGGTGCTCAAGACATTGCATGTAAAATAAAATAAAAATCATTAAAACAAGGCTTTTTGTCACAAAAAACAACAATAAAAAAATGAATTTTATGAATAAACAAAAGACAATGTGTGTTATGTTCAAATACTGTCCTTTGGGGAGTGGGGGTGGTGTTTAGAACCAAAGAGCACACTGGTGTTTTCACAGTGTTGGTTCACTTCAACTCTAAACACTCCTTGACACCAGGAAACTGCTGATCAGAGCTGTGCCCCACACACAACAGAGGTCATTACCTCTACATTAATGCCCCCTTTATGGCTGCTACAGACAGTTGCACTTAAATGCTCTGACACTGACACCACTCATTTCCTGCATATGTAAAACACCTCACTAAAGTAGACATGGAGACAGTCTTAGTTAAAAAAAAAAAAACAACACTTTTCATGCTGACCCTCAGTCCTTTAATAGTAGCTTCGGTTTGGGTATAATGCTCAAGGTACTGTACAGGAGTGTGCCATGGGGCTATTGTAGATAAACAGGCTGAATCAGTATAAAGTCTACTCTTATTAAGAGCATGGTGCCCTTGGCGAAGGCCCAACAATAATTGGCCAATTTACCAAGACATAATGCAACAACACTGCAGACAGTAATTGACTCTCATATCAAAGTTCCCTGCTGCGCTTAGATGGCTTGGACTTTATTTTCCTTACAAGACACATGCAGGCAGTCTGAGAGTCAGTGATTATTTGAGCAGCTATATACTGTATTCATAGAAAGGGTTCATATTCCTCAGCCAGCAGGATCTAGTTCTTATAATGGCACAAAATATAATGAGCTATAATCATTTTTCTTCCATGTCCTCATTTTGGAGTTGTTTGTTCAAGAGGATGCGGTTACTGCTATGGATTTTAAATTGAAAGATGTGGAGGTAAACAGAACTCAACCAGAAGAGAGCAGTTTCTCCCTTGTCTCTCTCCTCATCATTCTACACATAAACAATTTGTCCTATACATATATGAAGAGAGCATAAAACAATAGGCTTACTACGCTGTATACAAATGATGCAATAAAACACAGCATGTCTTTGTCTTGTTTCTGGAAACAAAGCTCGGCTTTGTTTCTGGGGAGAAACATTTGGTGCACTCTTGTACATTAACTGAAAGTTCTCGCCACTGATGATTTAGGACTGTGCTTTGGGAGGTTTGAAGCATGAATTATATGGATATCAACCTTTGTGCTGGAGCAAGTGGCCAGCACAAGCCAACTCATTTAAAATGAAAAGACCTTTTAGCGATTTATGTCAGGTTGGTGTAGGATCACAGTAGGGTGAAATGAGGACCGAGATCATAAGACTCCATCAGTAAAGTGACAGAGCAGCATGGTGAGATTTGAGTTAACTTGAGTTAGAGCCATGAGTCTGCGAGGCCTCATTACAGATCCACGTGAAATGTTTTGTGCTCTGGGCACCCAGAGCCGATGATCTATCTTCGTCGTCACAGGACGATCTTGTGAGTTGTCAACAATCCATTTATGCTCTTGCAAAAACTGGATCCTGTTTCTCTGAAGAGCCTCAGCCCCATCAGCTGATTATGTTTGTGCAGTGTAATATGTATCCATGCCATTTAAAAGCCATCTAAAAGACGGAGAACTGATGAAAATGTTGCTGAAGCGGAATGGTGTAGGGCATTTTTGTTCAGATAAATTCATATGCACACATATACAGACATATCTGGTACACTCTCCTGTGGATATGAGGCCACAAGGAGTAGGCAGTGTGCCAGAAAGTCAGAGAGAAACCCAGAGGAACCCAACAGGCCTCGGCCCTGTTTAATGAGAGCCAGACGTGAGCACAACATGACAGCACACAGACTAAGACCCTCACTAAAGTTATAAAGCATGTGTGTACTGCTTATGGGCAGCAGTCTCACCAATACTCTCAGATAAACAACGGATGTTAGATAAATGCATGCATTTAATGACCTTTTTAATGAAGTGGCCTGCTGGCACATATCTCCTGACAATGAAGTTATGTTAGCAGCATGGGACCAATGCAAGCATACCAAACAGTTGGGTTCCTAGCTCTTCTTAAAAGAGGTGGGGTTTCACACTGCTTTTCATCCCAGATCATAAGCCAAGTGTCCAGAGACAGTGCATGACACACTTCCAAACACTACAAACAGAAGTGCAGCACAAAAGTTAGTATGTCTTACTCAGCATAAAAAATGTTTACTTTGCATTTAGATTTTTTAAATAAACATTCGAAGTGTATTATTATACTGTACTGGTTTTAACACAGGTCACAACGCTGTAAAACTGAAACTCAAAATGGGAAGTGATTCAACATTGAATGAGCTAAAAAGAACCAAAAGAGCATAAATAGTATTGAGACTACTGACTAGAAAAATGGTACTGATGCACATTGCTCTGGGCTGCTAAATGCCGTAAACGTAAATGTACTGCATTTCCTCTGCTTTTTATAGAACTGAGACTTTGTGGCAAAGACGGTATCAAATCTTATCTTATCTTAACTTCACTGGAAAGCACTCAAGGCCTACTATTACTATTTTTTAATTCATTTACATTTAACAGTGTCATCATGAGAATACTCTTGCAATTCTGTTGCAATTCTCTTATCTTATTGTTCATTTTCTGTTGGAAACAAACATGAATCAGTTGTTTAATTATTCATAAAAGGCTAACATTATTAGGAAGTAATATGAACAAATCATGAAAACAGGACTCGATGCCGAAGGTCTTTACTGAAAGCGTCACTGTAAAAATGCTACAAAGTAAATACTAAACTGATTGTTATAAATTAAATGCATGAAAAGCATCAAACGCCTGTATATTAGCAAAAATGCACCAGCATTAACCATGCACCATCAAACTAGTAGAAATTAGCATTATCTAAGCGATGGGGTTTCTTCTCTTTTTTGTATTACGTGTTTTTAAACAATGTTTATCTCATTTCCTCCGAATTTATTCATGCCCTATCCCCACCTGCTCGCCAGATATAACGTCCACATTTTACCAAATTGTCATTAACACAACTAATCACACTAATTCTGTCATGTCCACTAACAATTTTGACGCTTAGGACCTGAAGGCATAGCTTTAATGACCATAATTTGGCACTGTCTGAAACATTTTCTAAAGCCCTTCTCAAGAGTAAAGTTTGTTGCTGCAGCAAAGAAGGTAAAAAAGACACTCTATTCATATCTTTCATGTTGAATGAACACTGTAAGAAAGGTTGTCTACAAACTTTTGAACATATAGTGCACTGGCAGGACCATTGTATAATGGGCACTCTGTCTTTTTTGTTACACAGATACGAAATTGTCATGATTACGTGGGCCAAACTGTTATCGCAAGGGATTAGCTATCTTGTTTGTTCTGTGAGAGGATCTGCTTGTCTGCAGCTTTTGTTTTCAGTAAATATGAGCTGTCACCATGAGACACCAGCAGCACTACCGGTGAACTGAAATCTGATCACACCTGCTGACATACCAAGAACAGGCCTAATGGCTCTGTGTGCGCAACAAAAAGGCAGTGAATAAACTTTTCTTTCTGCTACACAGATCTTTTTGTGTTTCTGTATTGCAACATCCTTCTTCATGCTTGTCCCATGCCAATTTAAAAAAGCAACATTTGTGAATTATGAAAGCAGCATTTTTTGTAAAGCTTACTGCATTCCATGTGTCCCTGAGGACTATTTTGGCTTAGGGGCTTGTTGCATCATGAATTAATTAAGGACCAGATCATGAACAGATGCCAGAGTTTCACTCATCTTGGATAGCTGCGCGTGTGGCTCTGAACATCTGCTTTCATGCATTTCATTAGAGCTCTACCCTTTGGCGTCACCCAGGCCACTTAAGGGAGAGTTCTTGTTTCCTCGAGAGCTTTTAAGCTGTTGGGAGGGGGCTTTGTGAGGTCCAGCTGTAGTGCTGTTTGTGGTGGTGGTGCCGGGCAAAAGGGTTTAATGGAGGTGGTGGGGGGGGGGGGTTAGTGGGGGTCAGAGGGAGGGTAGGCTGGCACACACTGGACCGTTATGAAACATGTAGATAGGCAGCTGCTTCTGGACGGACTCCTGTCGCTACCCTGTTAATCCCCTTCACAGATCTGCTCATCCAGGGCAGACAGATAACTCCCAGCAGCGCTACTGCATCTGGTGGAACTGAACTACAGAATAATGTTGGCTTACACGGGTGGAGGGATTCAGTCACGGACGTTCCAGTGTTTTACTACTGTGAAATGAAGGGGAAGGTGGTGTCATGAGTAAAACAATGCAGGATGAGAGGGTACAAAAACAACAAATAGACCCCCATATTTAAACAACCCCAGCTGAACCACTGCCCTGGAGAAACCCCACAGACACACTGCCTTCTCTCCCACTCCAAACACTTAAATTTCCCAAAAGATGAATTTGTATGATCCTATGTTAAGCCACTGGAGTTATGGCAGGTCTAGTAGAGTGGAGTACCCAAATAGTTAAATAAAATCATATATCAGCTATTTTTTACAAGAGCTCTACTTTTATTAACCTGCACAACGTTTTGCACACTCACACCCACACAAACAAAAGCACACACACCACTTTCATTCAGTGATATTTACTGCTTTTCCCTCTCACTCTCTACTTTACGTGCAAATAAAACATATGGGAGCTATTTGCATCAGGTTTCTAAGCCCTTGCTCCATCCTCTCCCCATAAACTTGTATTTGCATTGGAGAATGTCCACAGACTTGTTTGCTGGATGCACTGTGTTTTCATAGTAGAGTCTGGGCTTTGGCCTGCAGCCTGTTAATGGATTCCGTAGCTAGACCCGTGTCTGAATTGGAGAGTATAGTCTGGCTAGGTCAGGGCTGCAAGATGAGCCAACAAACAGCTACAAAAACCAGAGGACTCATCTCACCCCAACTCTTTATTTCCACAACAATAAATTGTAGTTTGCTACTTCCAGTAGAATCAGAGCTTGTGATATTCATTAATTGAAGCATAAATCTGCAGATCTTAGTCTGTACAAAGTTAATAAACAGACAGTAAGAACATCTGCATGGATTTAACATTTCAAGGCATGAAAGAGCATAAAATATCACTGTTGTACTTTCACTGGGCAATCATGCAGTACTGATCAGAGAGGATAAACACTGAGCTCATCACCATTTTTACTATCTTCATTTAGTCTTGTCCAGACACAAAAATGGTAGGTTGTTGTTGGCACAGATACCTAGGCAGGATATCATTACTGTAGATCTACAGTTGGCCAGATTATGGAAATCCTCAGGCAGATAATGGATCGGCCAGGTCTATCATTTAAGGTGGAGGAAACATTATGATTTTAAACACATCTGCCACTGATTTCATTATTTGTCATTTTTACAGAGAATTGAAAAACAGGAAACAAGAAACTGGAAAGAGAACCATTTTCTGTTTGCATCACTTAATAATAAACCATTCTTTCAACCACAGACTAAGGCTTACAGATTGTACAGCCTCAATGGAATAGTAATCTGAATGTATCTAAATACATTGCTCAAAAGGTAAGTCAGTCAAGTCTATCTGCAATTCACAATCTCCGTCTACAATTTCATATTAGAAAAAACTGTGAGTTGATTATTGATTGTTATTTGTTGCTGAACATTTAAGGACATATTTAAAGAATATCCTTATCAAATAATTGGAATTTGATATAAGAATATTTTTTACTTTAATTTTAGAGGCATTTCTGTTGACTCATTCAGTGTGAAAGCTTCATTCAATGTGAAAGACACCAGATATTTCCCAATTACGTAAGAAAAAAAAACAAGAAAAAACTAAAGGAGTGATATACGGTTTTGTCCTGACAGTGGCAATATGTGTTTTCCTAAATTGTATGTGCACAAAACCCATGTGCGAGAGGCTTCATGTGAGTGTATAAACAGCAAGGATAAGCAAAACCAATAGGTTTTTACCTCATACAATAAAACTGCCTTAAACCCAATAAATTCTTAACTGGATTAGGTGTGAGTGGATTACTGTAGACTCCCATGTCCAAACCAGCCCTCATAAAAACTGCAAATGCTGACCAGCTGAAAACAGCTCTAAATGTTTTATGGGACTTAACCCAGCTACATCCAGAGCTGTGGGAATGATAATGATGACAGTGTAGTTACGCATGCAGTTGTAGTTATGTTGTAGTTAAGCATGCACTGCCCACTGTAGCCTCAGTAGCCTGAAAGTACAATGTACAATGGGGCCACAAATGCAGGCTTTTATCAGACAGGAAGAGAAGAGACAGAGGTGGCTCACAACAATGGAAAGGCAGGAATCCCTGCACACTAAAAAAAACAGGATGTTATTCATGGCCCAAATTGAACACCTCCCATTTTGAAAGGGAAGATAATTGTCCATTGGAAACCCTCAGGAGGGCAAAAGGAAATATATAATGTTAGCTATAAAAATACCATTAAAGGGGTAGCAGAGGTGA
Source organism: Phenacogrammus interruptus (assembly GCA_037974425.1). Lineage (NCBI taxonomy): Eukaryota > Metazoa > Chordata > Actinopteri > Characiformes > Alestidae > Phenacogrammus > Phenacogrammus interruptus. The sequence continues at coordinate 6,544,572 of JBBPCW010000139.1, read as the reverse complement.
ATGTTTTTGAAAGGTCTGCCTTACAAGGTTGACTTCGGGTCAGTCATCTAAGCTTTACATTAGAAGGGAGCCTATAAGCAGGAAGGCCTTAGGAGGGAAGGGGGACCAGTGGACACACACGGTTGCCAACCATTTTGTGTAACCTAGCTCTTCTGAGCCAAAGATACCCCCAGCCTCTGGATCTTAGTTTGGATACACGTGCCAGGGAGCTATCAGCCTGGTTTACTTACATAAGGAATGTCTCGTTGCAACCAAGCACTCTCTGCAGCCAAGTCAGATGACGCAGACATGGATTCATGCCATTGTGTGTATGGAAGAGGGGCCTGCAATGACATAAGTGTGCAGTAAGTTTGGGTGTCTGTTTTACATTTTCGTGTGTGAGTGTATGTGAACGTCTCCAGTGAAAGTAATTACACTATCAGTACCATAAGCACAGTTATTATTCTTTTCTAACTCTCACTCTCTTTACTTACCTTTGGTAAGGTATTACTGAAGTAAAAAACTCTTTTTGTGATGTTTTAAAGGAGAGCATAAACAACTATGCACAAGGGCATTAACCACTATTCACAATGGCTTCATGAATAAAGTCATTTTCCAGTCCACTTTTTCCAGGTGGAGTCTTGTGTAAATGAGCCACTAGGGAAATCAACATTTTCCAACAAAAACAGTTATTGCAGATCATGTTGGTACATTGAAAACCATTTCACACCTCAAAAGATAATTATGTTCATATTATGTTCAGTCTATTGGGCTTTAATTTAAGCACAGTGTTACACTCTGATTCTTTGTTGACATTCTCTAAGGAAGTAACATTAGTTTGGCATTCATTTTTCTAAGGCATGGAATTAACTATCTGCAGTTAATGTTTATATTTCATGGCCACCCCCTAGAAAACAAACACCATGAATCATTGTCCAAATGATGGCTGACTTCATGACAGGCTGAAATTGGAACACACACAAATACACACACACACACACACACACACACACACACACACACATAAGCACCACGCACCTGCAGCCTTGGTCTGGCAGACGCCAGCTGTGTCATGAGGGTCCCTGAGGCTCACGCAAACTGGTCTGACAAAGTGGCAGGTCCCAGCATGGTGCAGATGATGTTCACAATACCATAAGGGAGAAGTATAAAAAGACAAGGAAACCATAAATCTTGCTCTTTCTATTCAGTCAGGAAATCAGTCACAGTATACATATATTTATATAAACTTTTTCATGTATTTATACCCACAAGCACAAGACAAAATTCAGTTTGCAGCACTCTCTGGTCCACAAGTGCATAAATGTGGTCTCTTTGCATGTGCAATAGTTTTGTCTAACTGCTTATAATAGACATAACTGATACTGAGAGTGCTAAATAAAAAAGTTTTTTTTTGCACCTTTTCTTTCAGTATCAGATAAACCAGACTAGGCAAGTTTTGTTTTACTGGACTGCCCCCCTGCATGGCATGTGTCACGCAATTGTCTATGATACAGAATATAAAATACAATACAGTTTGTGACAGTACACATATGTTGCTATTTTCAAAAGCTACAATTGTTCTAAGATGTAAAGTTAGCAAGTTAGTTAAAATCTCAGTCTATAGCTAGCAAATACACTGATAGCCCTAGCATTGTAGCATCACCATCAACACATCTTAGTGGTTGATGACTGTATCCTCACCTGGAAGTGTAAAGAACATTTAAATATGGATGCTTATACAGCAAGATTAAGAAACATGCATAGTTTAAGCTAAAGCAGCATTCCCCCCAAAATTCTTTTACATTGAATCATGTCAACATTAGTTAAATGATGTGTTCAATTATTTCTGCTTTCTTTCATTATTTGTCAGCTCTATATTGATAGCATGCGGAGTATGACGGGGGCATTTGATGCTGTATAGCATCAACTGCTTAAGTGATGATTACACATTCACATACACATACAACAACAATGAACATTAGTTGGTCAGTAAGAAACATCTTCTCTTGCAGCCTGACCGACTGGCCAGTCCACAAAATAACAATTAGCATGTATGCCTATGAACACTGGTCATACAGGCCCATAGAAAAACATTGTGTTCACTAAAAATATTTGAAAATATATAGCAAATGGTTAGATTATACTAATAGATTATAGGCTATCAAACACCATTTTGTCTTGCTAAATGAGGACTCAAATTTAGATTGTACCCCCTGTAAAAATATTATGCAGATAACTGCAGGATTGTGAAGAACTTGTCAGTTGTTCCTGTTTTCTCTTTATCCTATTAGAGGTTGATGAAGAGTAGGGAAGAGGCAGGCATGGTCTTACCCCTGACTGCACGACCTTTGGGTCTAATCTGTATCACAGCCCTAATGGGCTTATTGTGAGATACCAAGTCTAAGAGCTTTAGATGCATGTGAGGAGTGATTTTCCTTTGTGTGTTGCTGGGTGACAGTGGGCGTTGGTGTCGCTGCAAAGCTTATCATGGATCAGACATTGTTGAAGACAGTGTTTGATGTCTGTCATCCTGCAAAATCTGCCGTTTCCTCACTCAGGGGAGACAAACACAGTGCTACAGTCTGCAGTAGCTCATTTTTTTTCACCAAACAGGAAGCCTAGCAGAGAGCCTCAAAAGGCCAGAACCATGTCTGATCTCACCCCCTTAGGAAATACCTTTGTGGAAAGACTTTTGGTCTTCAAGTGCACTGCTTTTTCAGATCTCAAGGAACATTTCTGCTCATTTTGTAATGTGCCTCTTAGCCCAGTTGTCTGGTTTGCGCCTTTGTACAAACAAGACTTAGTGAGAGTTTGTGGGACGGATTGGTAATGACTTTCCTTGGTTGGGCCATATGGTGCTGTGTGATCTCCTGTTATTAGAGGAAGGTAAAACCAGGCCAGAGCCTCACTGAACTCTGTTCGCAGTTTCCAGGAATAGAAGTGATCTCAAAGCTTGATTAGGGATGAACAGTGATTTAGTCAACAGACCCCTCCTCCGCTCTCTCTCCAAATCTTTCCCTCTCATTTCTGTATGATGGTGGGGGGGAAAGGCCAAGTGCAGCAATCAGGATGCTACTTCTCCTACATGAAGAGTCATTAAGAACTACTGAAAAGGGCTAACTGCTCAAATCAGCGAGTCTGAAGTTACATGAGGGAAACATAGCAAGCGAAATCAATTTTATGGTAATTTTACGGTAACTGGTCTTTTATGGTAACTGCTCAGGTTATTCTCTTTACAGTTACCATGATGTCATCCATTCAGCGATACTGTACAGGGCACAAACTAAGATTAACTGATAAAGACACAAAGGATCAACAGAGGGCTTTCAGCTCAGAGTCATAACAACCCCATGAAAAAACCTGCATTTCTGCTGAGTGAACCGTATTCATGCTCAGTTACAGCACATATCCAGAGCAGAACAATCCTTATTTCAGCATGCAGGCTTGTTCTCTATAAGGTTTCAAATTCCTGCACATCGACCCACATATTTACCTCCCAGAAACTAGCTGATGCTTTAGACCACTCATTGTCCAATTTACATCCACTATCTTAAGCCAGATATAATCATGCCTATTCACAGTTAAGTTCTATGTGGCATACCTGAGAGCAGATAAGGTCATTTCCCAAAAATGAGATGTCTTACAGGAAGTATAGGAGAAACCCTGGAGAGTTGAGGCCTGTTCAGGAGAACTGAAGAGATTAAAAAAGCACATACCTGGGAACATTAGCATTTACAGACATTTTAACAGATCCGCCCAACACTACCTATCATCCTAAACAAAATGATGTTTGCTGTTTAATCCCATGAACTTACATGAAGACCAAACTTTTTTAATGAGTATTACTCATTTGAAGCCACTCCTCTGGTTCCAGAAAAGATGATGTAATGGGTGTGTTGTCTTCCTCTCCTCGGGTGTATGGGTGTACTATAATTAATCATCTCTTCACACCTTCTACTATAGCTGCTACGAGTTCTGCCAGATATACCTGTAGCCACTGCAAACAACAGCAAATCAGTCCCTCACAAAAAATATCTGAGCTTATTTTATTCATTTGCAGGTTGTTGGCACTTGCCATTTGCTGTGAGGTTACACTGCTTATTTAGCAGCATTACAAATGTTACAAGGTATGGATTATCAGGAGTTCATTTATCCCAACTCACCATACTAATTCTCTATTCCTTAACTGTGCCAACAAAATGCTCATTTCTATTCATCCTTTTTAGGATCCAGATTTGGTACAAAGCAGGAACTCACAGCTGTCTCTCTCACATTTCTCCCACTTTATCACGGGGTGTATAATAGGATTAAGGCTGCCACGATTACTTGATTAAAATTGATAACTTGATTAGAAGCTTAGTAATTAGTTCACAGTTTGAAAGATAAACAGGTTCTGCACGGGTTTATTTTAAGTAGTGTTCAGCAATTTCTCCACAAATGAGGAGCTATTTAAAATAAACCATACCAGCAGCATCTTGCAAATGCATGTTTAGAGTTACAAATATCATTAAGTAAAATTAAATATTTTGTCCTAAATTGCATGTGCACAACTACTTTACCAATAAAATAAAAAACAGATTACTCGATTACTAATTTAATTGAGAGTGACAGCCCTAATTAGGACACGCGTGGCTTTTGAATGAGCACACAGACTGTGTTAAAATACACAGATTAGCAACTTAGTCTGGCTCTGAATCAGCACTGACCTATATAATCTTCAAATTACTTTCAGGAATGACAGCAGCTTATAGAGAAAAAGCACAGTAGTGTTTCCTGCACTCGAAAAGTCATACAGTTATTGGTTACACAGATCTTCACTACAGGCACTCATCAGAACAGTACTGTAACATCACTGTTAAGTTTCACCCTGAGTCAGGCAACAGCAGCTGCCATTCAGGAGCAGGTCAAACCTATAACCATGTTTTTCAACACGGTTCCGTTCTCCTCAAGACGCTAAATACTACTGACAATTTTTGGAGACGTTCTGAAGGTGCAGTATCTTAAAAATGATCTCTTTGTGAGACTTCCTTGAGCTTCCAACCTCCCTTATACCATTCCTGCGCCCTGTAATTACTTGGCAGGATTGCTAGGTAGGGCGGCCGAGCTGGGATTTTAGGAGGCTCAACTTTAAAGTGTGTTTTGTTACACAAAGCCTGTTGTGCCAAAGTCCTTTACACAGACACAAAGGTGTGTTTGAGTCACCACTATGGGTTCCTTGTGGAAATGAAAGGCAACAGTAATACTTCATGAATTGTGTCAGACAGCAACCGCTAACAGACAGAGCACAATTAAAACTTCAGTGATTTTATGATTAATGTTGCAATAACTTGCTGGCTAAATAATTGATCAGTCATGGTGCCACACACATTCCTAAGAAATCTACACTGTCACTGTATTTATAAACAAATTCAGTCTTCCTACCAGCTTATTCCGGAGATCAGGATGCTGGTAGAAGCTGCTCAATGTGTTCCTTTATGCCAAAAGGATGTTCTTTAAAAAAAGAAAAGTGTTTGAGAAGAGATTTGAACAGACTAACTGTACAACATAAATATGTTTGCCTATTTGTGCACTATTTCGTAAGCATAACAGATGGTACTGCTTTGGGCTGCAAGAAGGATAGCCCAGCCCCGCAGCTTATGAGAATGAAATGGTGGTAGCCATTAGTGGAGAGAGCTACTGTGAACAGTAGTCATCATGAAACCACAACCACTGGATAATCACCTCAAAGGAGCCCCACATTGCTGTTGAGTCAAAGCATACTTTATAACAGTCAGAGTTACTTCTTCCTCTATTCCCAACCACACTGAAGCCATTCTTCTCCTTCCAAAGAAGAAAGATATTGTTCCTGATAAACTGGTGTTACTTCTCTGTAAAGAAGTTAATAAAAACTATGAGATGGCGAGTCCATTGTGAAATGGTGTTAGACCCACTCTTCGTTACTGTATGCAGAAATACAACAGTGTACAAGTGTACAAGTGTACATGCAGCACTAGGGCAATATAGGACTATTGAAATGTAAGTATTGTTTTTTTTTTTGTTTATTTGTTTTAATAAAGCCATGGCCCTGGTCCAAGTAGTACATACACTCTGGGGTAATTATAGGCCTTGCCTGGTTACAAAATGTTGCCCTAGGTCAGGGCTTCAAAATGTGGGTCATAAACAGAGAAGTATTTACAGCTGATCCCACTTCTGTAATCCTTAATCTTCTTAGAAAACTAAACACACTCTGTTGCAGGGCCCGTTTCAGCCAACACAAAAAAATCAGACTCATGTTTGGATTAATCCACCAGCCCAGCATGATTGATTTTCATTCTGGAATACAGTGGTGAAAATGACTATTAAAAATGCAAAATAAATAGACAAGTATTAAAAACATACTTCCTAAAAAACATTCTTGCACCGGCTTAGAACTGGCTGCAAAAGCTGCAAACATGAGGTGTGATTAAAAAAGTTAAAGTTAAAAGAGTTCAAAATATGCATTAGGCTAAAGAGTGAGAATTTCCCACACACTCATCAGATTCTAGTATGCACCCACTCACTTGGTCCCAAGGTAAATCCCCTTACATAATTCTCTATCATAAACAGTATTTCCACAAATACATCCCCTGCTGGACTGCTATTAGCATGAGATCAGATTAAAACCGAAAATCTATGCTTATTTTTTTTTACCCTTTTCCCAAATGTGAATCGCACATGTGCAGCCACAGGCCTGGGCCTTAGCAGCCATTTATGTGAGGCTAAGAAATTAAAGGAAAAGCAGAACATTGAACGCTGAAATGTCACTTCTAGCCACTGGCACCCAGACTGGTCTTAGGTGCTACAGAGATCTGTCTGACTTTGTAAGCTGCTCTTTTTTCAGTGGTGTGTTTTAGTGCATGAAGAGGCCGCCCTGTTTCTCTCTCTCTCTCTCTCTCTCTCTCTCTCTCTCTCTCTCTCTCTCTCTCTCTCTCCCCCCCCCCTCCCCCCCCCCC
>JBBPCW010000139.1:6524143-6537421 GCA_037974425.1 Phenacogrammus interruptus | reverse complement strand
CTCTCTCTCTCTCTCTCTCTCTCTCTCTCTCTCTCTCTCTCTCTCTCTCTCTCTCTCTCTCTCTCTCTCACCCCTCCCTCCACTCCACTCCTCCAATGACAGAGGTGGAGCCCAGGCGGGCCTCGTCGCCCCGGCTCAGGGGGAGAGGAGAGCAGATCGGTGGGGGAGGGTCACGTGTGTACACACTGTAGAGTTCAGTACCACTCGATTCGTAGTAAGAGCTCAGCGTCCTCCTCCTCCCCTCTACAGAACAAGCCGCTGTCGGGACCAGAGACGAACTGCTATATCTGTAACACTGTTTACAGCGAACAGTGGCACTTTAATCGACTTCGTTTGGTCCACACGCCGGCTTTGGTGCGGGGTTGGAGATCGGAGGAGCGCTCCGAGGAGAAATGTCAGTGGAAATACAGCAGAACCTGATGCCTCCGTAGGTCTGACGCGGTGCCAACAACTCGCTCCTTCGGTGAGTAAGTTTAACCCTTTATTATGAACTTGTTTAGACCTCCAAAGAGGCCTTTGAAAGTTTTAAAGTTCACATTTCTACACCAAGGAGCTCGTGTATCTAACGGCTGAACAGATGGATCCTCTCGTAAACAGGCTTGTAATTTTGTGACAGTTGAAGTGGAGCAGGGGGCGAATTTCAAATCGATGTAGAAATTCAGAGTAGGAGGGGGGTTAGGTAGGTGGGTTTGGGCTGGAGCCTAATGTCCCAGACTATCTGTGTGTCTCCATTTCTAATCTTTCAGATAAGATAAACAGAACTAGACTTCTTAAAAAAAAATACCGCTGCCAAGAGGACAGCACAGACCCACATTCACTTTGTAGCTCTCAAAAACACCACCTGTCTCTAAACTCTGCTCTTCTACATTTAAACTACGCTTGAGTACATATTTACAGATAATAAGTAATAAGCAATTGTCGTCGGGAACGAGGTTTTCACCGTTCCTTTTGACCCGAAGTAGTTAGCCAAGGTCTAGGGTAGATTTTCAGATGGTGTTCGGGCCTGGACGAGTCTCACCTGACAGGTGGTCGTCCTGTTTATTTTTCATCGGTTGTTTTGAAGTGAAAAGTCCACTTTATGCTACTTTGGTTGTCACAACTTATGCACAGAGTCCCAGTAATTCATCACACGGCCGTCCTCTCTGATATTGTGCAATAATTTCGCCGTTATTGTGCAATAATACTAAATAAAACCCCTGTACCGTTATTTGAGTGGCTCAACATTACGTGTAGACTCCAGGGTGGCGCGAGAGAGGGCCACGTTGGCACGCGGCCAAGATGAAAGTGTACAAACAAACAAATATTTAAACATTTTTGATTTAATGTTTGTTGGTCCTATTTGTTAAGATCACTTTTAGTGTTATTGATAATTTTAATTCATTATTTGTTAGGACTGTTTGTTAAGATCACTGTTGGTCTTGTTAAATCATCTGTCCCCCAATCTATCCTCAAGCACTGTTATTTTTTTATTGTCCGGTTACTTTCTATTCATTATTTACCTCCTTTTTTTGTTTCAGTTAAACTGTGTCTTACAAATAATCCAGACTTCAAAGAATCAATCAATTCATAGTCGGCTTCCTGTTATAGCTTTTAAACTAATAAGAGAAAAGTGGTGAGTATTATGACTGTTGTTTCTTTCAGGCCTAGTGGGTTTCATGTCTTATCACCTTGATTGTTAGACCACCACAAAATCATAATATTAAGCCATTTGAGACACTTTAGTTGTAATGGTTGCCAAATAATACAGTTGTTATATGCATACTATACCTGTGCTTCACTAATCACACTAGAATTGAGCCTTTTCAGCTGTTACTGTGTTGTTAACAAGACTTCTTCGTTTAACCTTTGACTCCAAAACCTACCTCACACTCTGTGGTATGCAGTTTTGTGGACTGTAATGGCCAGCTCATCTGTAACGGAACTATTACCGTGCACTGCTAGTAAAGGGATGACGAAGCGTGTGCTTGTCAACAGAAATTCATGAGGTGTCATATGAGACAGCTAAGGGCAGCGCTAAGAACTCGGGGGCTTCACTCCAGAGCATATTCCCAACTCTCCAGCTGAGTTGGACTGCATTATGTAACACATATCCAATTTTCTCTTTGAATTGTAAACATTGCTCCCTATTGATCTTTTCAGTCAGGGATTTCACACAAACAATTGGGATCATGCAATGAGGACAAATGCAGTGTTTCTTAATAGTCAGTCAGTATTTCTTAGTATTTCTTAATGGTCAAAGAAAAAACATCAGCAGGTCAGAGAAAGCTGAAAGGACACATGCAGCCAGCCAAACTCACTTGGCTTCACTCATTTTTTCTAAAACAAGCACCAGCACTAGCTTTTTAAAAAACATTAAGATAATGTCAATAAAGTAGTGCCTGTCGGAGTTGTAAATAATATGAGTAATCTTTCACTGGAGGTGATTATCCATTTCTCTACTATTCACTCGTTATTAACACTTGTTCTTCCTATTCATTCACTATTACTGTAAATATGATCTGAAGCCATATTGATTCATACAGTAGTTTTTCACTGGTTAAATAACATCGCTGAATGGTGAACCAGGCCTTTTAGCAAATCCTGCAGTAAAATGTTTCACATATTCAAAGGCGAACGGCTGCATTTCTCTCTGGCTATGCTGCTCGGGTGGAATGAAAAGTAGCGGATTACGACCAGATGAGAGACAGATGCAGGTGGAATAAATCTTGAATTAAATTTGTTCTCATATAATGGCATATAATTGCTTCTGTCTATCAGTATCTCAAGAGCACTCTGTAAAATTGTACACTTTGGTAGTATAATACCTATTCATGACGTTGCCACATCCATTTGATCATGGTGTTTGTGTCTGATGTGTTACCTAACCCCACATTTTTGGTCATCTGGGGACTGCAGCTTGTATTGCAACACCGCATAGTTAAGTAAAAGTGCATGGTCCTCCCTTTACTTTCATGCACTACCTAAATCCTCCTGGCATGCACACTCAAAACGCAGAAAGTGCAATCATGTGACCTCCATCAGCCTGTTCGGGGAAATTTACTGTACATTCCAGCTGAGATCCAGTGAGGGGCGTGGTACTGGCCTTATCACTCTCCTCCCATTGGCAGCCAGCAGTGCAAACTCAGCGTCCCAAAGTGTCAGACCCACTCAGCGTCATTCCTCCAGCACTCTCTGTGCTGCAGCGCCAAGTTGAGCTTTCCCCTCCAAGGGAAGCGTTATTAATGATACAAGGAGATGCAGTAGTAGAAGGGCTTTTGGCTCTGCAATCGTGCTCTCTCATGTGAGCCATTGACTCTGGAATCCCTTGCAAAGTGACGTGCATGTAAAGAGGAAATTGACTTCAGTTGAATGGGATTTAACCCCAAAGCATTCTGTGTCCTCAGAGTCTCAGTTATATTCTGGGTAATGTCCATGAATTTGGAAAGGAAAGCAAAGGTGGGATGTTAAAGGTTAGCAGAGGTGCAGCTAACTATGATTACCTATATTTGAATAAGCTTATGCCTTTCTTGGTTCCTTTTCCTTTATTCCCACCATTATTCAAAGCTCTGTTTGGATTCTGAGCAATTTTTTAAAATAAACAGTGACATGACAGACACCATGTTGCTCTTAGCACTTGTAGTGTATTGCAGTCTGATGCAATTTGACCATGTACATCACATGAATGTTATAGTGCAATATAGAATGGTTTCTGTAACTCCTTGAGCCCTGGGTTTGTTACTAATAGGAGTGAGACGTTATTATTCATTAACTACTGTACATCAGAATCAGAATCAGAAAACTTTATTTATCCCGGAGGAAATTGTACATCCAAAAGTATTGAGACACTCCAACTGATAAATGTCTTAAAATGCCCTGTTATAATTGCGTATGCACAGGGAAAAGGGATGCTCTAAAAAATATAAGATAAGATAAACCTTTATTAGTCCCACAAGTGGGACATTTGCTCGGTCACGGCAGAAAGTGGACAGTTCAAAGTTAAGAGCAGCAATAGACAGTACAAAGTTAAGAAAGACAATAGAATAGAATCAAATAAAATAGAATAAACTAGTATGTCGCAGTACAGTATAAAATATAATGTTCAAATGTACAGACTAGAAATGTACAGTATAAAATCAGGTACACAATGGAGTGACAGTCGTTGACAATAGCTTAGTATTAGAGATGCACCAGAAAAATTGCACATTTTAAATTGCACATTCTAAAATTGCACATTCTGCCCAGCAGTAATAGTTTCACCCAAATATTGCACATGTTGTATCAGAAAAATTGCACTTAGTAATATTGCACATAAGAGAATTAAGCGAGAGCTACCCTGGTGTATTGGATGTGTGTGCGTCTGTAGCAGCTACACATGAGCCTAAGGTCACCATGCTTAACTCTAAGTGTCGGTTAGAGGGTTATGACGCTCCCTCAGTGATGTAGCTCCATCTCAAATCTTTGGAATGAGCTGGGGTGACGTTTGTAATTTTGAACTAATCATCCAGCACCGGAACCTGACCTCACTTATGCTTTCATGGCTGAATGCAATCAGACCCTCATATCAGTGTTCAGGATCTAGTGTAAAGCCCAGAAGACTACGACTGTTTCTGGAGCAGGGGAGGGAAGTTTCCTCTTAAAACTTCTTGATTTCTGAAGATTTTAATGTGTTGTCTAAGTATAATATGTGTAATTACAAGAGTGAGGAAATAGAGGCAAGCATACAGGCCTCATGGGTTAAATGTGTTGAGTTAACAGCACACCTGCAGTAAAATGCACACTGTTTCTTGAGAATAATTTAAACAAGTCATTACAGCCCAGCTGAGCAACACAGAGTCCAGTCTGAAACTCTGGTGTCCCCTGGCAACATAAGTTGCAGATCAGAAAAGTAATTAAGAGAGGAACATTGGGCAGCTGACACCCACCCAGTAAGGCCATTTCAGGTACCTGTTCTGGGAAGAGACTGACTGCCGGTGGGGGTTGAGTATTGAGATCGTTTAGTGTCTCGTCATTGCAGCCAGATCTGCATATTCCACAGCACAGAACCTTTATGCTCTGTAATGTCTGCCATTTCCCAAGTCAAGCCTACACTCCTCCTCCTCCCATCCCTCACTCATCATGGTGAGATCAGGATTCCAGAACAGGCAGCGGCTCACTTACACTGTCACAAGAGCAGAAGTAAACTAAGACTTGTGTTTTTTCCCAAGCAGGGAACGTTTTGATGTTTTGAAGTTAAGAGCGCACATTAAGGACACACCTTGTTCAGACCACTGTGTGAGTTCTTTTTAAACTGTGCCTTCACTGTTACACCTTGTTTTTGGTTCTACCTGCATGCAAATATGCTTTTGAGTGTGACGACTAAAACAACAACAGCTTGTGTTTGTCCTGAGGTAAGAACAGATTTTTAGTAGCCACATTACATAAGACGAAAGAAGAACGTTCACTTCGCTGTTGTACATCTGCTGTACAGCAGTGCTAGACTGACAAACCAATGTTTGAGCTCAAGATGAATTATGTAAATGTGATTTTTTTTAGTTGTCCTTCTGTCTTTTTCAGGAGCACTTGTCTCTTTATCTCTTTATCCCTTAGAATTAAACATGTTTTTGTTACCTTTAAAGCGTAACAACATCCCATTAGTTTCAGTTAACCTCACCCCTAGTTCAACTTAATTGCTCAAAGAAAAGGACGCATCAGACCTATTGGGTGGGACAGTGGGCAAAAACGGTTATGTGAAGGATCAGCTCGGTCTCTGTCGGTCATGTTCACAGTGAAGCAAACACAGCCTCTTAAATCAATAACAGTGAGGCAGAGGAAACCAGTACAGGTAATTAGCTGTCCTGTAGTGTGCTACTCTGAACAGGATGTTTTTTTTAGCTAAGTATCCAAATCGGGACCTACTGTATACATACTGTAACTTAGACAGCACATTAATATTTTTAAAGATGCTTTTATGAGCCTTTACATGACGTATTATTGTACTTAATGCATGTTCCATTTTCACTTATCTACTTGCATTAAAAATTAAGTAAACTCTGAATGTCCTTTTAGTTTTTGTTGTTTTCCTTATTCGCAAGAATGCACATGCCATCCCGTGTGTTCCCAGAAGCAGTATTAATTAGAGATGATACAAATATGATGTGAGTGTGTAAGTAGTGGCTTGAAAGCCGTATTATGTAACTGTGTTTTAATGAGCAGACTGCAGGCTTGCTGGCTTTATCAGGGCTGAAGTAGATCTCTGTGTGTGCCCAGGCTGACTGTGTAACCTCTGCATGAACTCCAACCTCTCAAGTCCTCTCCACCCTGACCCTGACGCATCACATTTCACCCCATAAATTCTTCCGCATGGCTATGGATAGGGAGCCGCTAGTACAAAGCTGAAGCATGCCATTCTTTGGTCAGGGTGCAGTGAGCAACACACCTTGCCAAGTGAAGGCAGTAAGGGTAAAGAGAGGTCAGCTCTACATGGAGCTGGCAACGCAAGCAGCACTAGCGTGTTGCTGGCAGTGCAGGTTTTTACACAGGCCCTACAGAGGTAAGGAAAGGGAGTTTCAAACAGAGATGTTTAAGATGTAAATACAGATGCAGTCTTCCTCCTTTTCACTACACTCTGCAGTCAGAGCAAATAGCAATGGCTAGTGTTTGTGAATTGGGCCTAGGTTTGCTCAGTCAATGAGATGCAGTGAAGTGGAATTAACAGTGTTACTGTGGACATAATGGCCATACCGTGTCTGGGCTGTTTATGTGTAAATGGTTTCACTCGCTCTTCTCTTTCAAAGAGCTTGAGACCAAAGAGTATAGATGTTTTGATCAAGGAAACACCTGCAGCTCAGTTAACAGAAAGAAGAAGTCTGTATGACACTCATTTTTCCAGCAAGATTTCCTCCCTCTCCTACTCGTCACTTAAACATTTCAGTCACTTAGACACTAATTGACATTTAAACATTTTTTTCATGAAATTCTAGGAAAGACTTAGTACAGCAAGCAATTGATAGCTGGTTTTCTATTTACATAAATCATAACTGAAAATCACTTATATGTCAGACAGGCCTTTGGTATTCATTATTGTCATTTATTTGCCTTTCTTTAGAGCTCATTTTAGCATTGGTTTATTCATTTTCATTATTTTATGTTAGTTTTCCATGTTTTAAATTGCATACATATGCTTGTTATTAAGTGACTGTTATTATTTTATTTAGGCTGTTCATTAAGGTGCCATATTTCATTACATGCATGTGTCTTGCTTTCACATGCACGGAAGGTTACCCCCAGATATTGAGGTGGAAGTACTGGAGAAATGCGTACCACTTCCAGAAAGTTCCAAGATTTTTTGAAATGCTAAGTTGAAAAAATGAATCATGTCCAGTAGCAGTACGTTTTCATTTACTCGTACCGCTAATGCGCTTATCAAGAATTGAAGTTGTTAACCCCTTAAACTTTACGCCAGGGGCCATCAGAGTCTAACACAGCTTGTAGGTTGAAGTAACCGTTGTAATAAACAGATGAGTAAAACCAGGTGTATTTCAGAAGGGAAATGACCAAACTGTGCGTGACCTCATTCCTCCAGGCCAGGTTTACCTAGGCTTTTTAAGTTATCCATCTTAAAGTCTATTAGCCAGCAAGCAATGTGATTATCAGTGAATCAACTATGTAAAGTATGAGAGTGAGGTATTCAATAATAGACCTGCCTATAGGTCTATAGAGTTCAAGATGTTAAGAAAAAGGTTTTTGTAGATGAGAAAGTGGAAAAGCAAAAATATTTAACATGTTGTTCATGACTTCTTTTGCAGCTGACTCACTGAGCCGGAGCAGAACAGAGGGACTGTGGAGCAATGTGGACCTGCGTGGGTTATAATGAGACAGCAAGCGGCACAAACTTGGGGCTGTGCCAGGACTTGGGTCTCGTCCTGTCCATCCTTTCCCTCTTTTACCTCTTCGTCTGTTTCCCAGTGGGTCTATGCTACAATGCCCTGCTGGTGGTGGTCAACCTATCCAACAAGGTGTCCATGACAATGCCAGACGTCTACTTCGTTAACATGGCTATTGCCGGCCTGGTCTTGAATCTGGTGGCTCCGGTGGAGCTCCTGGGCCCGGACTTCACGCGCTGGCCAGTGTGGCGGTACGACGACGAGGTCTATATCACCCTCCTCATCCTCTTCAATGTCTCCTCGCTGGTAATCATGTACTCTACCACGCTCCTGAGTCTGGACTACTACATTGAGCGGGCGTTGCCACGGACCTACATGTCCAGTGTCTACAACACAAAGCACGTATGCGGCTTCATCTGGGGTGGAGCCGTACTCACCAGCTTTTCTTCTCTGCTGTTCTACGTGTGCAACCATGTGTCCACCAAGATCATCGAGTGTTCTGAGATGCAGAATAAGGGTGCGGCTGACGCCATCATGATGTTCATCGGGTACGTGGTGCCAGCCGTGGCCGTGCTCTACGCCTTCACACTCATCCTACGCATCCGCAAGGAGGCCACCCCACTGGATCAGGACTCGGGCAGGCTGGACCCTTCCATCCACAGGCTGCTGCTGGCCTGTGTGTGCGTGCAGTTCGCGCTCTGGACACCCTACTACACCACCCTCCTAGTGCTAACTGTGACCGATATGCCCGGCAAATGGTACCGCTCGCGGCAAGTCACCGCCTATATGTTCCTAAGGGGCGTGTCCCAGCTGCTGGCCTTCTCCAGCAGCTTCGCCATGCCACTCATGTACAGGCAAATGAACAAGAACTTTTCCCACAAGCTCCAGCAGCTGCTTAAGAGGCTAAACTGCGGCGAGCAGTCGTGCCCCCATGAACGCTCTGCTGTGCAGCAGGTGATTACGTGAGAGTCCTAATGAAAATTGCATCCTCCCCATGTTTTGCCCCTCACTGGCACTTGCTGCATAACCCACAGACCCCTGGAATGTGTCTGTATGTGAAACTGTGGAACCCTCTGGTGACAGTGTGTAATTTTTTTGGCGAGTGTTTAATTTTATTTTGTTTGTCGCTACGATGAACAAGGGTGACCAAGAAGAAAACCACTAAGTGCTGTTTTTGTGTAAGCTATGTTGATTCTTCTGAATACACCTCACTGACAAGCAGGAAGTCTCATACACATTTCAACTGTCCATTATCTTGAAGGGAAACATATAAATGTTGGTAGCTTATTACAGATATGACACAACCTACTAGTGTTTTGTGTGCAATTCGTTTAGCTCAAGGCTGCAGTTTGCCTGATGTTCCTAATATTGCCATGTGTCTACAACACCTCCCAATATTGGAATGTTCTCATCTCAGTCTTACACTTAACTGACTCACAATGTTGGATTAAGACAGGCCAACTGGCATTACTTGGGAATGTGCAGTCATATGCCAAAGTTCAGATTACATAAATTGCAGAAAAGGTGTGCTCACATAGATCTGGTATTTGTCTGCAGTTTTAGGGCACAATATTTATTTATTTATGGGTTTCACATAGTGGAAAATACAAAATGTGCCATTACTTTTGCACATTTTAGGTTTTATTTTCCCACCAATGTATCAAATTTCAAATTTCTGTAGGGGATGTCCTTATTTACATGTCATTTAACCAGGCACACCCAAACTTTTGCATATGACTGTATGTATCTCGAAATATCTCAGAGAGAGTGATGACAGTGTGCAAGAAAGGTGCGCATGTGTTGGCTGCTAAGGCAGTGTGATCTTACATTTGCTCTGCTGCTCAGACGTGTCACTGCAGAATAGAGAAGGTTCCTTCATTTCAGTAAGGTTCAACCTTAATATAAAATATAAAAAAGTCACAAATTAGTAAAAAGATATTGGAGAACATAGTCCAATACTAGATATTTTAATGAATGTAATTTGAATCAAAATAGTCAATGCCAAAACTTATATGTACTTAAAATTAAGAAATCAAATCAAAGCAACAGTAGCCTGATCAGCAGGAATAGATGCATCCTAACAGCTGCCCGAGTTCCTGTAATCATTCTCCAGATGCTTGAGAACACGTTTAGCATTAGTATCAGCATCAGCAAAAGCTACAGTGATAACTGTTGCTCAGTGGTCCTCATGTTTAATCTCTGTTGACCTATTAATGACTTTTGCCATGCAAACAAAAGTCTGCGGGAAGACTTTCTGTACTCAGTTAATAATTATTTAAATGGGTCAAAGTCCCATTGATCAGAGTGAAACATTTTTAAAAACAAATCTGAAAGTTTACCTCAGAGTAGACGATTTAGGGCAAAAAAAATGACATGAAACACAGGTTGAAATATCCTGACTTGCTTAACAGGGTGTAAACATTAACCATGGAATTTAGGTGGATGATTCTCACCTCTCATAAGAGTCTGAACTTCTACTGTGCATGAAATATGAAAAAACAGAAATACACTCTAACCGAGTAAAGGAATAAGCACTTCTTGCACCAAGACGCCACTGAAACTCTGAAGCAGGGAAAATGACTTGCTTGCATAATGTTTTGCTTTGTGTAAAAAAAAATCATATTCCTGTGTATTTGGGTCCCTAGCCAATGAACTTTTACCAAAATAGAATATATTTTTGAAAGTAAGTACTGTATGCGTAATGGGGGGAAAAAAAGATCATTTAAAATCCACTTACGTAAGCAGAGGAAAGAATGTATTTAAGACAGAAAGACAATAAAAAAGGTCATCCTTTAAGCAATGGAACAGCAATCACAGAGCTATACCTATTGTTAGAATGTTTACGCCAGTATAAATGTATAATATGAAATATGTGTATATATTGTATGTCAGATTTACTGGAATAGACTACATGCCATTTCAGAATTACAGTATTATTTTCTCAGAGATTTATTTAGTTACTGTTGTTTCAGCAATCATGTCCCATATTGAGTCATAGATGTATTCAATAAACTAACATGAATATTACTCTGCTCGTTTGCCAACAGTTTGTTGTTCCCAAACCAGCCAATATGGCTTCACAACGTGAGAAATACTGGGCATGTTACAGTTTCCATCGACGAGAAACGATAGATGACTGTGCTCAACCATTCATTCCCAAAAAAAGCCTAACAAACATGGTTTATGTAACAGATGCACCAACTTATTTTTCATTCTTCGTGAAAGCCATCAAACAGTGCCAAGTTTTTGGAGCAGAAACCACTGAAGCATTCTCTGGCAACCTAACTAGGTTTGGCAGCCTGTCTGCAAAGTAATGGGGAACCACAGACATTAGATGCTGTTTGCTCACTCTTTCATTTTTATACTCAACAATTTGAGCTTGTAGGTCAAATATAGAGATTTGTATTTTTGTTCCGAACAGGTGTTTTTTTAGACAACAATCACAGTGTTTGAAGACAGACACAAATGATGCTGAAACCTTCACTCGGAAATACATTATGGAAAGAAAAGGCATGATTTGTGATTCAGGTTGACTTGAACTTATTATCAATTTGATAGTATCTATAACAGTTCATTATCAACTCAAAAAAGTGTGTTTTGATTCATCTACAAGATTAATGCTGTAAATCTTTAGTGATTAAGGTGGTATTGGTACTGGCAGTGATGCACCGTTAAAATTCAGCAGAATTCCATGTTATTTCCATACATTTACTGAGCCTTCCAAATAATACAGCTCAACAAAAAAAAAGGTAAAAATCAGAAACCACAACACACTTTTCTAAACCAGTTTCTCATGCTGATTTCAGATCTGCTTTCAGTTTTTTTCAGTCACATCAACTTCTTGAATTATGAGTAATATTAGATTTACAAGAGACAGTTAATAGACAGTTAATGGACAGTTAATGGACTTTTTGCAGGGATTTCTGCTAAGGACATACAAAAATTGCAATACATCCAAAACAGTGCTGCAAGAATCCTTCTGAGAGTAAGGAAATTTGAACATATCACCCCCATCCTCAAGTCACTCCATTGGCTCCCTGTTTCTTTCCGGATTGATTACAAAATTCTCCTGCTAACACATAAATGTATTCTGGGTCAGGCACCACCATATCAGTTATTTGCATTAAATGTTTCAATATTTTCAGTGTGAAGTCAGACAGGCGCTCACTGTGGCGTAGATATAATGATCAGTGTCAGTCAGCTACCACTGTCTCTTCAAAAATGCTTAGAATATGATTATTGTCTGCTAATTATACCAACTATTATGCAATATATAACTAGCTTCATCACAAACACTGTACGTGCGGGAAAATCTAAACACAGATTTGAAATCAGCATGAAATCACTAATAAACCCACATAAACTTAACTCTGATGATTTTGACCTGTTGATCTGTCTAATTAAGTCAGTAAAAGGGGTAAAAATAGATTTTTTAATGGTGGGTCAATATGGCAAAAATAGCCACAATATGTCACAATATTTATTTTTCCTGATATCTAATAATTCTAAATGGATTAAAAATAACCAGTAGTACTGCATTTAAAAATACTGTCAGAAAAAAATATTTTCATTCAGTATTTTCAGTTTCATCGCACTGCACTAAATACAATAACGCAAAATATTTTTTTTAACAAACATGCCATTCGTCTGTGGTCTTTAGACATTGAGATCACAATATGATTTAAAATGTATCATGATAAGCGTAAGTATCAGATTGCTCAGCCCTTTTGTGTGTGTGTGTGTGTGTGTGTGTGTGTGTGTATGTGTGTGTGTGCGAGAATGTGTGTGCACCAGCCATGGGTGGAGCGGTGTACTTCACCCCATGGTGGGCAACACTGTGGGTACTCACTCTCGAGCGCCTGTGGTGTCCGCAAAACCACGCCACTCTACTCCTGAAAGCAAAGAGCATTCCAGACATTCTAAACATTGTTTTGACTTCCGAACGCCTACTGCACGACATTGCAGCTTTTTGGGAAACAAAAAGCAATACTGTCAGATAACTGGGAACAATGGACCGTGGGTGGCTGCCGAAATGTCAGAATTTGTACAAAACAAACAGGGGTCCAAAAAGACTTGCATTCTTTTTAAATCCAACATAAATGTTTTCATCTTTTTGTATTATCAATAAAAGAATTTGAGTGGAATAAAGAATATTTGAACAGTCTTAGTTTTCCCAGTAACCTAGAAATAGTGAAAAAAAAAATGTAGTCATTTTAATTTTCTATTTGTCTACTTTGTTTTCAAAATCCAACATTAAAAAACACTGACTACCTGCATTTTCCCTTCAAACAGATATAACAAACAGAATTAGTCCCAATAAACTGAATTTAGTAGAGAGAAGATATCACAAATGTGCGGACGTACACTACCGGTCAAAAGTTTTAGAACACCCCATGTTTTCTGTTTGTTTGTATTGAAATTCAAGCGGTTCAGTGTC
>JBBPCW010000139.1:6488535-6517719 GCA_037974425.1 Phenacogrammus interruptus | reverse complement strand
ACACACACACACACACACACACACACACACACACACACACACACACACACACACACACATACACACACACATACAAAACCTCTGAGGCCCCATTTGCATGGTTTGCATGCTGGTAAAGACCACATCATCTGCGTTTTCACTGCATAATTGGTTGCCTATACGATTAGTCCAACATGCCTGAAGTGAAGTGTAAATATGTAATAAATTTACACAACGGGGGAAATAATTATTATGCTGAACTTGTAATTTTACAAAAAAATTAACAGTCTGTAATTTATGAGGGAGTTCCATTATTTGGAGAGAGAAAGAATATTAACCAAAAATCAAGAAAAAACATGTTACATAAAAGTTATAAATTGAGGCATTTGATGGTCATTTTATATTTCCTCCATTTCCGAATAATTGCACCAGCAGTTTTCACCTTCTCACCAAACTTCTTGCTGATGATCTTGTAACCCAGTCCAGACTTGTGCAGGTCTACAATCTTGTTCCTGATGTCCTTTGACAGATCTTTGGTCTTGCCCGTGGTGGTGGAGAGGATGGAATGGACAGGACTGATTCTGTGGACAGGTGAGCTTTAAACACATACTGAGTTAAGATCAGGAGTATCTATAATTGATAGATTGATTGTAATCTGTGCGCAACATGAGAACACAGCCAGTGTGTGGGACAGAGAAGTATGTTTGATTGTAGGGGATCAAATACTTATTTCACTCAATGACATGCAAATCAATTGAAAACTTTTATGTAACATGTTTTTTTGGGTTGATATTCTGTCTCTCTCCCTATACATATATATATATATATATACACCAATGAACCGTCTGGAAAACATACCAACATGAAAAGCAGTTATTCAAAAAGAATAACAGCTTCTTTTAACAACAGAGGGAGGCTACCATCCAACATTTTCAGGCCTGTTTGTAGGGAACAGACAAATCACTAATGATATAATATGAGGAAAGTGCAGAGTGCAGAGAGGGTTTTATTCCAATGACCACAACATCAGTAACAACCATGTGCTGGCAAATGTCTGTCATCATTAACAACAACTCTTTTGCAAACAAAACATCAGATATCTCAGTTAGCTGTTTTCTTTGGCTCTATTGCCCATGTCACAATGACAGCTGTGATTGAGGAAGCCAGTGGGGTGCCAGGCAGCATGGTTCTATGGAAAAGACAGCTGTAGTAAAACCACCCTCTCCTGATACACCCAACCACACACCAGTGCACATGCATACACCCCACCCTCTGTCAGCTGGGCTCTCACAGGTGCAGGGAGGTGTCATCACAGACTGCCAAATCAGTGACCTGTGACCCCAGGCAAACTGACATCTTTGACAGGCCTTCCTTAGTGGGCTACTCTCCTGTCTTGTGTTGTTTTCTGAAAAGGTCATTTTACTGAGGCTGAAGTAGCCTATGGGGTGGGTAAATTACAAAACTCCAGTCCCAATATCTAAAACTGTATAAACGCCTTCAGGTACACTGGTAATACCTTCAGAGGCCGCCTAATGTTCATGCTTCAATCACTTGAACTTGGGCTCCACCTGGTGGTCTTAAGGGGATAGTGCAAGAGTCCAAGAAGGAAGGAAGAAGCAAGATAGGAATTTTGGCATTTCTACAGATACATCAGAGTGCACCACAGTTTTTCTCTTTGTGGTTTTGTTCCAGTAGCTGCTCTGAATCAGCATTTGGCCTTCCTCCGCCAGCAGGCCAGCACAATGCACCTAACCTCTTGACTTGAAGGCTGTTTAGTGATGGGGTCTGCAGGAAGAAGCTTCTGCGGGGGGAAAATGAGACAACCAAGAGAGTGCTGCGCACACATTCCTGTAAAACACATATCTGGATTCACTCAGTGTCAGCCTGGCTCTAAGAGGGCCATCTTAATTGACATAGCTTTGTTCCAGATAGGTTGTAGAGGGTGTGTGGACATTATACCTTCAATCTTTGTGTCAGCAACGCTTCCTGTGTTCTCTGTTCTCCACGGTGCTTGTTTCCTCTGGCTGGCTCCTGTCACACTGCTCTGGCTGTGCAGTATCAGTTGGGATTTGAGCACCGAGGTCACAGTATGGCTTTCATGCCATATTCACTACACATTATCATGAAATTAAAGTGGCCCCTTATAGTCACACATGAACACACCACAGCACACAGTGTGAACAATGTGAATTTTTTTCTCTGCATTTAACCCATTCACCAAGTGAAGCAGTGAGCGTCCTGTACAGCACCAGGGGAGCAGTGTGTGGGCACGGTGCCTTGATCAGTGGTACCTTAGTGGTGCTTCTAGCTGTCCTGCTATTCTTACCCATGGTCTTCTGATTGCAGGGGCAACTCCCTAACCACCAGGCCACCAGAGGATTTTTACAGTGAGAAAGCATGCCTGGTTGGAATCATTATACCCCTGAGTTACTGGTACACAAACAAGCCTTACAAATGAATTATGACTTTGCATAATAAGCAAGATTGTCCATTATATAAAGGCCAATCGAGCTTTACGTACAGCTCTGTCTCTCGCTCTCTCTTAATTAAAATGCTCTTTAATTATGGATAGTCTGGTGAGACTGTCGATCCTTCACTGTTATCAGACACGTGGGCTGCAAATATGACACGTGACAAAGGACAGAGGTCCGTGCAGAAAAAAATGCTATTGGAATAAAAAATAATGATGTCTTGGGGGAAATAGAGACAGAGCGACGGGAGACTAGTTGGAGTTTTATTTTTAATCAAATCGTCATTTAAAATAAACTGATATTTTGGCGCGGAATTTACATTCGAGCACGCGCTCAGAGGTGTTGCTATGGAGACCGTCATTAAGTGGCCGCGCGGACGGCCCATCCACCCTTCCAGACAGATTCCCAACCAATCAGCAGTGAGCTACGGTAAACAGTGACGGGCAAGCGAGAGGGCCGAGTGAAAATTAGTTGTTTACTTGTGCGTCTGTGCTGTTCCTTGATTGGGGTGATGTAGAAGTCGCATTCGGCGGGACAAAACCAATCAAACACGCAGCTGGTCGTGTTTTAGCGGAGCCTGTGCCGTTCTTAGAACTCTCCGCGTGCCATTTAGAACGGGTGCGCGAACTACTGCCTAGCAACACGCCATTATCTGTTGAGCTTCGTGCTGAACTGTGGCTGAAAAAGGGTCGTCATGCAGACTGGACAAAAGTATTGGGACGCCTTACTATTACCCTACCATGGAATGTAATGAGATTGCATTTAAATTCATAGACTTTATTATGGAGTTCCCTTTGCAGCTAGAACAGCTTCCACTATGAAATGTGTTCCAAAAGAATTTGGAGTCATACTGTGGGAATCTGAGCCCATTGAGTATGTAAAGCATTTATTTGAGGTCAAGTTCGGCCACATCAAACCTATGCAACCATGTCTTTATGGACCTTGCTTTGTGCACTGGGGCAAAGTCATGCTGGAATAGAAAAGTACCTTCCCCTTCTAATAATTATTATTTTGTTATAGTTCAAATGCTCACTATTGCATCAAAATTGTTTCAGATGGTCACTTTTAAAGAAGCCATGTCCTACTGTTTTTCATTTGTGATTTTCTATACCAAAAGCAGCCATAGTTCAATTAAACTATTCGGTGACCTTGATCTCACAAAATGAAATAGGCTGGTTTTTTTCTGTCTTTAAGATTTATGCAAATACTGAATAGTGCTTTGCTCACAAAGTGGCCTTATAAGGCCATGTCCACACGTACGCGGGTATTTCTAAAAACGGAGATTACGTTTTTTTTTTTTAAATCGCGTTCACGAGCACGTTTTCAAAAATATCTCCGTCCACACGCGATCGCAAAAAACGCTGTCAAGAGCATGCCAAAGCAGCAGGTGGCGATATAACCTTAAGCCGTATAGCATTGGTGACCAATCAAAAGCCTTGGAGGCGCAAAATTAAACCACCAACCACTGTTCCGACCGGGGGGATAATCCATCAAACAGGATTAAGGGGAAGTCTGACTTACTTTCCCTTGAAATAAGCCAGACTTTCCCTTAATCCTGTTTCATGGAATAACCCCAGGTCTCATCCAAAACTGGCGCCAACGTTGGCGGCGGGCACCGGGCAGAACCAGTGCCTGTGTTGAATGTAATAGCATCCGAAGCTGACTGTGACGTCTCTGCCCTTCATACTGGATGGACAGTAACTCCGCGCATGAGTATAAACACATCTAACGCGGTTGAGAGCCGCAGTATTTTATACACGTCAGGCATTTTAGATGACAACCAAGGCGCATACGATGACGTTATATGAGTGGCGCACAGTCCGTTTTTCAAAATCTTCGTTTTCTTGTCCACATACAAACGCAGAAAAGTTTTCAAAAATTGCCACTTTGGCCAGAGTTTTTAAAAACCTCCGTTTTCCCCGACACAAAATGCCATTTACGTGTGAACAAAAGGCCAAAACGCACAGAAAAACATCAGTTTTCAGAAATACCTGTGTACGTGTGGACAGGGCCTAAGTTTAATGCGAATAGAGGTGGTGGTGGCCTAGTGGGTAGGATATTTGGGTTGGAATCCTTCCTTCAGCACACCACCACTGGGTTCCTGAGCAAGACCCTTAACTCCATGCTCCAGGGAGACTGTCCCCTGTAGTTCGGGAATGGAAATCACTTTAGAGAAAAGCATCTACTTAAACGTCGTAAATATAGGTGAGATTAAATGACTGTAGGCTGATTAGGTGGCTGTAAGCATGTTTCTTTTTTGATGAAAAAGGCCCATTTTCAGCATAGTTTATATGTAAAAGGAATGTCACATAAATCGTTTATTATATAAAAAGTAAATTTTTTGTTTTGCATGATATGGGCCTCTTAATGGAATGCTTGCTGAAGCATTGGTGTGCAGGCAAAAGTTAAAATGTATTGAAATTTAACCCAGTGGTGCACTGACCTTCAGACCTGCAACCAACTAGATATTGCACTGCATAACCATCACAGAAGTTGAGAGAATGAGTAAGAGTTTAATGAGGTTATCTTTTATATGATATTTCACACAAGCACCTATTAGCTGCTGAATTTTGATTAGCTATTGCTGGGTGAACCAAATAGAACTGAACTTGTTTGTAAATTGTGGTGTGTTTACAAATAGTGTAGTAGTGATGCAACTTTTTGAGACTCTATAATCCTTTTTCCTCTAGACCAGGGGTCGGCAACCGTTAAAATTCAAAGAGCCATTTGGACCCGGTTCCCACAAAAGAGAAAACACAGAGAGCCACAAATACTTTTTGACATCTAAAATGAAGATAACACTGCATATATTGTTTTTTAGTTTTATGCTGTGTATAAAAACTAGACTGGTGTGTTGCTTGTGAAATTTTATTTATTCAAAGAAATCCTGTTGAACATTTAGAACTCTGTAAAAAAAAAAAAAAATCACAAGAATATTCACATTTCGAACTACAATCACCTACCTACAAATACACCTAACACAAAACGGCTGACAGTGTCAATTGATGTATTTTCATCAGAATCAGAATCGTGTCTATTGGCCTATTAGAGCAGCACACATGCTCTCTGTGGTGTAGGCACATGTAGACACGTATTTTTACATATTGTTGTTGTTTTATACTTTTGTACTTGAGAGACACCACAAACAGAGTCAAATTCCTTGTATGTGTCGCTCACATACTCAGCCAATAAATGTGATTCTGATTCTGATTTAGTGACTGGCGCTTTACGACGGACTCTGGGTCTAAAGTTCACTGGACACTTGCTGTGTCTGCTGGCCACAGCTTGTGTGGATGTGTGCTGGCAGGCTGCAGGACCAAACGCCCAAACAAACTGCAACAGCTTCGTATCAGGAAGCGTCTTATGCGAAACTGGGCACTGCGTCGATTGACGCACGCAGCCGTTACATGTATAGCCAGTTAGCCACCGTTCTAGTGTTATTTATTTTCCAAAGCCACAGGGAGCCGCAACATAAGGATGAAAGAGCTGCGGGTGGACAAACCCTGCTCTAGAAGTTCTGTATTTTTCTATTGACATTATTCACTAGATGATGCAATTAGACAAATGAGCTGTAATTATCTAGGGTCATGCGCCTCTTACAGGCCTATATGCCACTCAAATTTTTTAATTTTTGGCTAAATGCTTATTGAAATATTTGTGTAGGCACACACCCATTTAGGGAAACAGACCTCGATGGCCTGGTAGTTGGACAGTTGCTCCTGGGATCAGAAGGTTCTGGGTTTGAATCCCAGAACTGCTAGTGGTACCACTGAGGCACCCTTGAGAAAGGTACCATCCCCACACACTACTCACACCAGCTTGGCGAATGGGTTAAACTTGGAGAAAGAATTTCAGTTTGTTCACACAGTGTCCTGTGGTGTGTTCACATGCTACTATAAGGGGTGGCCACTTTAGGTTACTTCATTCTGTACCCGTCATGTAGAGCTGTAATCATGCTAAGTTTCATCTGGATTGGCAAAGTCTATAATTTTGTCAACCAAAGGTGAGTAAAAAAGAAACAATTTTAACAAACTCTTTATGGAGGTCGGCTGATATTTGTTTTTTACTTTGCTGGTGTGTTTCCTTGCATTATAAATATTCTGTTTAAAATGATTGTTAAGGGTGTTTGGTGATGCATAAACCCTGAAATAATAAAGTTGCCAAACACACTTGTTCTAGTACAAACCTCTCCAGCATGTTAATATCCCTATTGTGCTGACAATGCTCAATGCAAATGATATTCTTCAGTGGTCTCTCTCCAGGGATTGACAGGGTAGAGAGTGGCCGACATATTGTGCTGGGATGTAGATGGGTTGGGTTACAGTCAGCAAGTATAAGCTTACAAAGTACACCTGTATGGTAGGTGTACTTGATAAAAGTGTTTATAGTTCCAAGGTTTGTGGACTAGTTCTGTTTGACTGAACGACATCCACCATAGGTCCACTAGATAGTGGACTAAGTCACGTAGAGCAAACAGAAAAAAGATCCATGAGAGCTAATGACTACGCTTAAGAGGGCCCCAAACCATACAGTCCAGATGTGAAAACAAAGTGGCAGGAACAGCCTGTTTTCATTCGTGTCGATTTGTGATTTCACAAAAACTAGTATATCCACATATTTCCACCTATTTTCAGCTATAGATAAATAAATAGCATTTTATTAACCATATAATTTCATCATTACAGTAGTGGGAGCATAAAACACAGGAACATTAAATATCATCAAAATGAAATTCCTGCAGCACAATGATGTAGTTTTTAATGTGGAGTAGCAGTGGTTAAACATTGCACAATAAAACTGGAAGCGTGTTTCTTGAGTGTAATAGCATATAATATTTTCAGGGAATCAAAAATAGTACAAAGTAATCATGATTAGTGTCAGTGGACCTGTGCATCTATCAGAGTAGCTGCTTGGTTTCCCAGCTGTAAGGCTCATTAAAGAACCTAATAGTGGGTAGAAATGATCTTTCATGCCACTCCATGTTTTGCCACAGTGGAAAAATTCAAAACAATGATTGTGAACACTTTAATTAAAAAAAAAAACTGGCAGAAAAGATCTAGTGGAGACATGATAAATATGAAAGCATAATAAGGTTTTACAAGTATTGTTATTAGTATCCCCTCTAGGACAAACTTGAGAATGTTCCCACACAATAGAACAAACATGATAGGTCTGTCCTGACATCCACAATGAGCTAAAAAAGATCATTGTGTACAAGTTAAGCTGTGAAATACTATTGCATTATTGCCTCTTCCTTGAAACTGGGACCCAGACAAGCCTTGCGGATGTACAGTCTGTTAGAGATGTAAGACACTGAGAGGGGAAATTGGTGAGATATAGGAAAACAGCAGCCAGCAGATGGCTGTCTGTAAACACCAGCACCTCTGCACTCTGTCAGTGGTGAGATTTACCTCATCTTCCGCACTGAAGAACCCATTACTAACACAAAGAGTGGAAAATACCAGCTTTAAAAATGTTAATTAAATACTTGTTATTTAAATTATCGTTGTAGTCTCTTGTCATTCCTGTAAAATGATGTCCCTGCACCACTTTTGTTCTTATCAATATAACATCTGGAAATCGGTAATCCATGGTACTCACTGTCATTCTGCTGGGGCTAAAACGACACAGGACAGACGCAGTGAACTCCTTCTGAGCGCCACATTCAGTGTAGAGTGTTCTGGAAATGTGGTTAGAGGTGCATGAAAAAGGCCCTGGAGCTTTTCTTCAGATGCTTGGTACAGAGAGGTGCAGTGAGGTGAACAGAAGCCATTTCTATCCTGAAAACTGAATTACTCATGTAATAGCATTTGACTTGTAATCTCAATGTCAAGGAAGAAGAAAAGGAACTTTGCTATCCATCATCTTCAGAATTAAAGGAACAATTACTCCAGAGAAGCCTTGTCCTACAGTAAGGATTTCAATAAGAGACCTGTATTACCTGAAATTTGTGTCACATCGATTTATTGCATTTATGCTTTTCCATCACTGTTAGATCTTAAGGTAGCGCCACTTCACATGTGGGTGGTCTAAAGATTCCAGCTGCTCTTGAGGTTGAATATTACACCGCTAATGTGGATTTGTTTATTTAACTCAGTCATGGTCAAAGGCTCCTTTTTGTAGCCTGTAAAACTGTCTGCAAAGTGGTCTTGTAAAAGACCTCAGTGACATTTATTCCAGTCTCATTTGGTTGTCATTTTTCCCATGCACTTACTGCTCAAAAGCAAGTAATTCACCAAATGTTTGTAAAAGCTATTTATGCTGACATTAATATTGATAAGAAACTTTTATGATGCTTGAACTGAGAAGCTAAATTTGTATTATTTTTATTACTCTGATGTATTTCTTGTGTCTTTTCTTAGCTGCCCTATGTACAGCTTACAGACTGTGAAGCCAAATCTGTAGGCCAAAATGTGTGCATGTACCATGTTGTTTATTTAAGTTAACATGATTTAAAGAATGACCAAGAGTCTGATGAAATGGTAGCGCAATTATCAATTGAGGTACCTAATAACGTATGTGTAAATTCGGAAAATTCCTAACAAAATGTACTATATAGCGAATCAGCAGATTCTAAATGTTCACATTATAATTAGTATTGAGTTGCTTTCTTAAAAATAAAGGTGACAAAAAGGGGCACTTCCGCAGTACCTTAGAACAGAAAGGCACAACCCTTTTCGTGTCTACACTTCGACTCAAGAACAGCTGGGTAATTAACTGATTAGTTAAATGGATGTGCTTGGAGCAGATAAAACAGGACACGGGGTGCTCCAGGGCTCCTGTTTGGGAACCAATGCCTTAAAGGTTTTCCAAACCCTGGTCTTGGAGACCACTTTCTCACATATTAACATACATGATCCAACCGATCACCTAATCAGTAGGTGCTTTCTGGACTGAAATGAGGGTGTTGGACAGAAAAACACCAGCATGTGCAGAGTGGGGGGTTTCAAGTCCAGGGTTGTCTATGTAATGTTAGGGTTCTCCTACGGCATCACTCCAAAGAAACTATTTGTCTGTGGTTTTTAATAAGCACTTTAATAAGTAAGGTAATCTTAACACTACGATGATCTTAGGAATGTGGGCCTCAAGCTCTGAGGTTTCTCAGAAAGACTCGAGTCAGTCAGCAGACGTGACTTTTAAGATTAAATGGACAGGACATTCACTGAAAACATGCCTCAAGCCATCAGGAGCACGGACGCATACCTGAGAGCGCCATGAAAATCAGGAGGTGTGTCTGCACTCACCTGTTCAAAGTCACTCGGGTCAGTGGGTTCTTCTTGAGTCTGATGCTGCCGATTGCACACAGGGTGGGGGTGGAGGACTGGGGGTGGAGGACTGGGGGGAGTCAAACCCAAAGCCTAGGAAGGAGGAGAAATCAGAGGAGGTGGTGGAACAGAGGGACAGAGATAGAGAGAGAGAGAGAGAGAGAGAGAGAGCTTGAAAATTGAACCAAGCATCACCAGGGAGCGGGGATAGTAGAAGGCTGCTGTGATCCTCTCCGAAGTGGCCTCTTGTTCTCCCCTCATTCAAAGGCAGGAGCTTAACTGCAGGGGGCGCAGGGAGTGGAGCAGACTTGGCATCTGGGATTACAAATCTCTGCCACCCTCTTGACTTGTGCAACGGAGCGCTGCAAGCTGTATTACAGCCACACGTCTGTAAAGTAAGTGCATCTCTTTTCAGGCTGTGGGAGTGAGTTGTGAGAGTCAGATCATGTGTAGGGATATTCAGTGAAAGAATATGAGGTGATGAGAAAAAAAGAGAAAAAAATAATTAATTCAGCTTCAACTTTGCTTGACCACTAAAGTGAGCTTCTTTGGAAATTAAAACTTTATTATTACCAATGGCTAGCAGTGAATGTAAATGAATTATAACTGCTATGATGTACATAAATTTAGAGTGTATATGTATATAGACTATTAGTCATTGGTGCATCTTTACCAGTAATACCGAAACTGTAAAAATGTTAGCACTTTAATGTATTTTTATCATCACACACTGCATCCTGCCCCTGTGAGAAAATGGTGTCGAAGCCTAAGAAAGAATTTTCCACTCTAAATATTTACGTATGTAGCGCCATCACTTTGTTTTACTAAGATACTAGGAATGATAAATATAAAGTAATTTTTTAACAGGATGCTTTAAATGTCTGACATACAAAACCTCTCCTGAGCTACACTCCTACTTTCTACATGTTTTGTTTAAACTAATGAGGCAATGCTTATGTAGTCCCTTAATTTGATTGCTCAGTTTTTTTATGAGATATTTATTGTCAAAGAGAAACATTACTTGTTAGAGTTTAGGGTATCAGAATCAAGCAGATTAATCAAGCAGGCGATTTTTTCTTGCCGTCATTCTTTGAAACTCTGGCCAGCCATCTGTGTATGAAAACAAAGCGATCTAATTTTGGCGAGCTGGCTGTACTTCTTTGCCTATTCCGCCTCTTGTCAACCAATTTCACTGGGAACCTGATCCCTACGCAGAGGGCTCTTCTGTGAAAGGTCATATTATTTACCACCGTCCCAGGTGGGTTACTATACTATAGAATGTCTAAATCTATTTCAATTTGTACATTTACATGTTCTCATTTAAATATGTGCAGCCTTTTGTCTGATTCAGTATGTACACACAGGGCCAGTGAGCTATAGCTGTCAAAGTGTGTTTTATGGGAAGGGCATTAATATTTCACACGTTGCCTCAGTGGGGAAGGAGCAAACTGAGGGGCTCTGATCGCCCACTAAAGGTCAAGGTTCTCTCTGCCACACCTTTTCATTTTCATTGGGACAATAGTCCTGCACATTTCATGATATTAGTCAAATGCAAAGGAAAGCAAAATGGTCTGTGACATTACAAGAACTGTCATAATGTAATTGTGGCTAACCTTTACTTTGGGTTGTGCCGTGACTGCCGTTTACCTCTTTACTTTGTGTAAACTGAAATGCTCTCATTATTTTTGCATCTGTCCCTTATCATTACAAAATAAATCATCCGTAAATTATTTGTCAAATGTGTCATTAAAAGAAAAGGCCTGGTTAGAAGCTTTTAACCGTTTGGTGATTATAGCTCTAGCAGAAGCTTTGTGGATTGGGCCAGGATTGTCTCTGGGTCTCAAAGCAGCTCTTCAATGCATCTGTTTAAGTTCTTTCTTTGCATTTTAATTCTCTGCAAGCAACGTGTTTCTTCAATGAATGCTTTGCAGGCAGAGATTGGTAGTTTGGACACAGAGAGTCCTCCCCAGGATTTTGTTCTAACTATATGACTTGTCTAGTTTACTCAAACCAGCAGCATAGGTATCCAGGCAGCTGGAACAAAATCTTGGGGATTTTCATCTCTGGACCTGAACTACCTGTTGCATGCTGGTGACCAAAGCAAAAATGGTGTTTTACCAGAAAAGGCAAAAGCATACTGTCATAATTATTGTGTACAGTTACTCTTGTAGTGTAGGGCAATTAACGTACAGATAATGTAATATATGTTATATTAACAAGGCGTACTGTAGAAAGTATTTGGTCACAAAAAGAGAGGCCAAGCAAAGCACAGGAGCTAGGTGCCATGTATTTTTCTTTACTTGTAATTACTTTTTCTTTGCTCCCCCTCCCACCCCCACCCCATCTTTCTCACTAGATTAGGTGTCACAGTAATAGCGTCATCAGCTGCTACTTGGTGAATAATCATGCCCATGGACTGGAGGAGGCAAGGCAGCGCTGGAATTAAAATGTGTGAAGAACAAAGCGTGCAAAAGACGGAGCAAGGAAAGCATAGCCCCTAGAGAGACCCCTTGCGTTTGGAGCCATGGATTACACAAGTCCAGGCAGCCTCCATGGATGAGAGGACTGCACGCAAAATGGATTTGCTTATTAGCCACTTTTCCCACCTTCGTGCCATCTCAAGAAGCGAATCCCATAGAACACTGTTATATAATCCCGAGCCGTCTACATTGTAAGATTTCACTGCTAAGAATGACAAGTATGGCCTAAATGAGTGGTCCTCCCAACCCTGTGAGCTGGCCGAACACTCAAAGACAGTATGTAGCACGAGCAACGCATGTGACTTATGATTCAGAGTGTTCAGTACTGAGACTTTGTCAGTATGGAAGAGCAGACAACGACTTTGATTCAGATTTATGGGAACAGCACTGAGCACTTAAATACATCATTTGACTACAACTCCACAGATCTGAAGGAGAACTCAGACACCTACGAGTTTTATATCATTGGCCTTTTCCTCTCCTGCCTTTACACGATCTTACTCTTCCCAATCGGCTTTATAGGGAACATCCTTATACTGGTGGTCAACCTTAACCACAGGGAGAAGATGACCATCCCTGACCTCTATTTTATCAACCTGGCAGTGGCAGATCTTATTTTAGTGGCTGACTCGCTCATTGAAGTCTTCAACCTCAATGAGAAGTACTATGACTATGCCATCCTGTGCACTTTTATGTCTCTTTTCCTGCAGGTCAACATGTACAGCAGCATCTTCTTCCTGACGTGGATGAGTTTTGACCGGTATGTAGCTCTGGCCAATTCCATGAGCAGCAGACCTCTGCGCACCATGCAGCATGCCAAGCTTAGCTGCAGTCTCATCTGGATGGCCTCCATCCTGGCCACACTCCTCCCTTTCACTATAGTGCAGACACAACATACCGGCGAGGTGCACTTCTGTTTCGCTAACGTCTTTGAGATCCAGTGGCTGGAGGTAACTATAGGTTTCCTGGTGCCCTTCTCCATTATTGGCCTGTGCTACTCCCTGATCGTACGCATCCTTATGCGTGCTCAGAAGCACAGGGGCCTGTGGCCACGGCGGCAAAAGGCTTTGCGGATGATTGTGGTGGTGGTACTGGTGTTCTTCATCTGCTGGCTGCCTGAAAATGTCTTTATCAGTATCCAGCTGCTCCAGGGGACAGCTGACCCTTCTCAGCGCAGCGCTGCCACCCTGTGGCATGACTATCCTTTGACTGGTCATATCGTTAACTTGGCTGCCTTTTCTAACAGCTGCTTAAACCCCATCATCTACAGTTTCCTGGGAGAGACCTTCCGGGACAAGCTGCGGCTCTTTGTGAAGCAGAAGGCCAGCTGGTCTGTGGTCTATCGCCTCTGCCACCACACTCTGGACCTCAACATCCCCGTTAGAAGTGAGTCTGAGGTGTAGGGCTCAACCGAGTTAGGGGCACAAAAAGAAAATGAGTTTCTCAAATTACTTCTCTTTGGAGATTTTGAGAAGAACCTTGGAGAAGTTCTTCAGCACGGACTCATTGAGCTTCTCAGAACGAAGTCACTGAAACTGCATATGCAACAGCAGTGAGGTGGAGACATGTGCCCACCAACTGACTTAGGGGTGCACAGCTCAGCTTACAAAAGCAAGAGCTGAAGAAGCACCATGTTTGGTTTATATCCAACAGAGTGTAATCAATACTCAGTGGAATAAAATGAAACGATTATTCAGGGTAATTCTTTGCAAAGATGTTGATATAATGGATTAAATAGCAAAGAAACAATAACCTGTTTTTCTCAAAGTAAACTATAGATATTGAAAACATATAATGTATCAAAGGTACATCTTTTATACTCCAGGATGCTCAGTGAGCTGAAGGTAAGGGAACAAATAAAAAGACATCAAAGCACATGTGATCTTTTTCTCCTGTGCTTCGCTGCGGTATATAGTCTTGTCTTCAAGTAATTGCTGCACAATGCTATTGTCACTTTATATAAATGTATTGTAAAATCACTTTTGGTTTAAAATACTAACTGAGGAAGGGAAGTGGGGTGAAACTGTGAATTTTATAACTGGCCAGGTGTACTGTTCAACAAAATGTGTCATACTCACACTCCAACCCTTTTTTTTTTTTTACTTTGCGGTACTTTCCTACACTCTCACAGTAAACACAAGAATCAAAAAAGTACCCAAGTTCGTTTGGAGTTCACTGCCCACCTTAGTTTGTCACGAACAATGCCTCCAAGTAAATTTGGGTTAAGCAAACCACATTAGGAGGATTACGGCTCAGAGGCGTTATCGATTCTAACGGCAGGTGTTGGCTCCTGTTTACCAGGGATAGGGACAGGGGGCAGGTGGTTTGCGGAAGACATAAAGTAGTGTAAACACATTATTCGAGACTTCAGTAACCCATCTAGCACTACTCCATCAGAGGTGTTTATTCAGTCCAGTGCTCTCAGTCACGTCTCTTTTCACCTCCCTGTGTCATTTCCCCAAGCTCTGACATCAGCCGTTACGAAGCTCATCACTATACAGATATTCAAAAGTTCAGTCAAATTATGTTTGGCTGACTTTTCAAGTCAAAAGAAGTGCATATGCTCTACAGAGAACACACCTTCACATTTTAATGTACAACTACAGTTTATTTGCTACATTCATTACATTAAAAATAGAATTATGGTTATAATTATGCTTTGTAATATTATATATTGCAAAAGTTATGCCAACTTTTTTAGCAGAGAATGCCACATTTAAATGTATGTGAAAATCAACGAAACATTATTTGACCAAGGATGTTCAAACTTGTCTTCACTGGAAGAGTTATAGCTAATTACAATAGATTAAAATCCACCTGTTACTATTATAAACACAATGAAGCTAGTCAGTTCGCTTGCCTGTGTTTGTATGTTACCAGGAATATAAACCCCACACCTGGCCATATTGTCTATCAAAGCTGCAAGAGCTGTGGTCATAATTAAGCACAGCTGGTCCAGACGGCCAGACTGAGGTTGGTGTTAATCTCTGAAGGGCAGCATATTTACAGGAAAAAGGGGTAGGGCATCTAAATTAAATTCATTTAAACATTTTCTCCAGAAAATGATATCAATCTTCCTGCTTCAACAAAGTAGAATAATCCTATGTACCTCCTCACATACCTACCTGAACAGAAGTCAGGGGTACAGTCCTATCACTCTTTTCCCTTCCAGTTTTAACCAGCTGACTCTGTCCTGTTTCAGTGTGGTTAGATTGTGGTGTGCGCTAAAACCATGTGGTGTGTTTCCTGACCATTGGAATGGAGATACGTTGCACAAATTATATATACACACACTGAGATGACCATCTAACCTGATGCCATACATAGCAGAAATGTACAGAGTGTTCTTTCCCATGAAAACCAGACTGGGAAAACAAATAAGAATGTTAGAAGTCATGAATAACCCTGGAGGGGCTCGTCTTATTTGTTTTTAATGATGATACCCACTCAGCTCTTACATGTCATAGTAGCAATCTTTATTTCCCACTCAAATAATCATGTACTACTGTATGCATTCAAGACTCTGGGAGCCAGCACTGTTTAGATATAAGCTTTTATATAGCTTATAATGTTGACTAAAAAACATTTTTCATCACCACTGAAAATGTGTGTGGTCAAATTCCTATTAGCTTAAGCATGAACACAAATAAATGGTTGCTGCGACCACATTCCCAGACTACAGTAGTGGACCATTCAGAAAACTGCAATACCACCTAGAGCAACACTGTCTGACCCTGCTGTGTCTTTAAAAGTGAAAAAATTGATTCTGAATCACATTAATTTCTTTCTATTTTTAGTTTGGCCTCCAAATCAATGAGGTATAGTTATCCATAACCACTAGAAATGTGACAAAGCTTTTTTTGTACTTCCCGTAACTTCCTAATTTCTCACAATAATGACTTTTACTGTTAATTAAGAATATAATCCGATCTGTGTCTGGCAGTGCCGATGTTGTGTCGCCAGTGTTCAGGGACAGAGTGAGAGAACAGGCTGGGAAAACACGAAAAACAAGCCAAAAACAAAACACTGGCAAAGCATCAATTGTTTTTCCAGCTGTGGTAATGGGAAGTGGCCTGGGAAATGTGAGCCAACCACTTATTGGTGATTTGTAAAGGAAGATATCATGTAAAAGTATTGCTTAGATAAATAACATAAGAACAAACAAAAACCCAGAGTGTCAAATAGCCCACCCCTTACAAGGAGCTTGTATGGGATTTTTGTGGACAGGCCTTGGTTGTGTCAGAGGTTCAGTGTCAATCAGGAAGAGCTGGGAACTGCCTAGAGATGTTGAAGGTCAGTGACAAGGGGACCAAGACAGGAAGATGTGTAAATGATAATCTAATGAAGAGCTGGAGAGCAGATTAGTAAAAATAAGTGGCGCCATACCAGACACAACACCCCCCACTCCAACACATGGTTTATCCCAAGAGAAACAGCAAGTGGGACATATTCAGTGTGTATGCAGAAAATAAATAGGCAGGATAACACGAGACAAAGAGCAAAAGGGGACGGAGAGAGGATGAGGCATAGACTGTGAGAAGTCTGTGACAGTAGGCCTGGACATGCAGCTGAGACTGCAGAAAGGTTCAGAGTTGAAGGTTTCTGACGTCACTGCTACTGGCATACGTTTTTTTCTACAAAGCTTTTCTTTTGATGTGGTTAAATCAAAAGCTCTATCAAACTGCTGTTGGATAAAATTCACAGGCATGCATGTAGTTTTCTCAGATGGGCAAAGTGCTGCATCCTAATTTTCACATTTAAAATAGTTTTTCTCTCCACATGGGTCCCAAGCTACCAGTCTTTGCTAATTTATTCTGAGCACAAAGTGTTCAGAGAACCACAAACTGTTAGCTGACAAACATCATTTTTCCTTCATTTTTCTGTCATTTGTACAGCAGTGCTTCTGGTCAGAGCCTGAAATAATGACTTCTGAAATGGATCCGCAAACCTGACAAACAGGCCTCAGCTTTCTACTACATTAATGCACTGAGAGGACATGGGCGCCAAACACCAATGAGAAAGTGCTGCCATGTCAAGGCTAATTAATGGAGAGAGAGTTAATGCATAACCCTGGAGCTGTGAATTCAGAGGGAACTCAAGCCTGAATAATGATGTGACCTACAATTACATTTGCATATTAAAATGTCTACTGGAAAAGGAAAGAGAGTAAGAAATTGGATTAAGTTTAAGCAAGATGACAAAGGGAAAATGACCAAAGTGCACAATACTCCAACCTTTCTAGTCACAGGGGAAGAAACTGCCCCGGTTTGATTTGGTTTCACGAAATGCACAAGAGCAGATGAACAGGTAAGTAGCTAATTTGGCAGTTTTATTAAGTGTATGACATTAAATAAGTCTATGAAACAAACCCATAGTAAGAGACATTTATTCTAACAAGACAGAAGTACACCCATGCACGTTAGTGATAGAATTCTGACCTCTAGTGGCTAAACTGGAGTAGGCAAGCGTGTTTCCACAAACCCAAACACTGGCTACATTGGCCAACAAGTCAGGGATAATCTTTTCATACAAAGAATCTGCGTGGCTAAAGGACTGCTGTATGAGCTAGCAGGGCAATGCCCGATTCAATTAGTTTTACAACCTGCAGTCACACCAGCCTTTTGTAGACAATAATGAACACCTTTGTTCCATGTTAAGTTAAACTACCCTAAAGGGTGTAATTCCCTGCTATTTACAACCAAAGCAGGCCAACAATAACGAATCTACATTGCATGTTCTTGTCAGACTGCAGTTGGTTTCATATTGATAATTAGCACTAGTTTGAATTTAGGGGGGGGGACCCCAACTTTCAAATGTACAATCCAATTGTTCAGATGCAAACTTTAAATGATACAAATGGATACACGCAGTAGGGGACAAACTACCCAAAAAAAAAAATTAAAAAGTACCATCAACGTTAAAGTTTGAGACATGAAGGTTCACTGGGCATTTTAGCAAACTGCTACATATACATTGGCAGACAAACCCCTGGATCCAAATAAGACAAAAAAACTTTACATTAACATAACTGATGTCATTTTGAAAAACTGCATTCCCCTCTTAAAACAGAAATCCCAACCAAGCAGTGGGACTCTGCATCCCAAATGCAAGTTTTTTTGCATTTGGCATTACAATGTTCACTGGAAAAGCCAGTACTCTAATTCAGTTCAGAACAAATGTGGTTTTAGAAACAAAAATATTCCATTACCCAAAGCAGTCCAAGTAGACAAACTGAGGTAGTGAATTTTATTAACAACCCAATAATCAATGTAAAAAGATAAATATCTCAGCATGCAACTAATGCTACTCTACAATGAGCACTCCTAACTCTAAACACATTTTTCCACCTGAACCTGAGTCTGTAGGGAATGTACTATAAAATTATGCCATCAGTTTTAAAATCCATTGCTTAAGAGTGTGTTTGGTTAACAAAAAAATTAAAACAATGAAAGCTGTGAATTATGCACGCTCCCCTCGGATTCGCCTTGCAAGCTGGATGTCCTTGGGCATAATCGTGACCCTCTTGGCATGGATGGCACACAGATTAGTATCCTCAAACAGACCAACGAGATAGGCCTCGCTTGCTTCCTGTTTAAAATAAAAATCAAAAGTCAGCTGAAACCTACTGACTAGCACCATATTTGCAAAGATGCACAAAGAAATTACAAACTGTAATGCAAACATTTAAACTTGCCTGGAGAGCACCGATGGCTGCACTCTGAAACCTCAGGTCAGTCTTGAAATCCTGCGCAATTTCTCTGACAAGCCGCTGGAAGGGCAGCTTGCGGATGAGCAACTCTGTTGACTTCTGATAACGACGGATCTCTCTCAGAGCAACAGTTCCAGGCCTAAGGAACAAAGAATGACAAAATGCTCAAGACTGCAACGTTCACTGCAGCCTTCAAAAGGATGGAAATGCAGAGACACCACATCCTTCCGGTCTCACCTGTATCTGTGAGGCTTCTTGACCCCTCCAGTAGAGGGCGCACTTTTCCTCGCAGCCTTTGTGGCCAGCTGTTTTCTTGGAGCTTTCCCTCCAGTTGATTTACGCGCGGTTTGTTTGGTACGAGCCATGACTCCTCAGACGCTGGAAAATTTTTTTAGACCTGTACAAATAAATATATGTCTGGTGAAAACAAAGCCTCTTTTGGTCTCTAGTTTAAAACGTATGCTCCGTCCGAAATCGCATACTTCCCTACTATATAGTATGCGATTTCGGACGCAGCCTTAGTCACAAACAAACCCCAATTCAAATAAGGACAATTTTGGCGGGCAAACTGCACATCACTTGCTAGCCAAGGACACGATCAGCCCTGGACCAGTGCAAGGTCGTACAAAAACCTTCACCATGCTCTGAGGAGCATTAGTAGCAGTTTCAGTTTAATGCCATTTGAACAACACCATGCCAAATATGTATATTTAACAATATACATGAAAACAAGACTTAAACAACTAAAGATTTTAATCAATGTTGAACAATGACAAACTGGGGTACTTTAAACATTTCAGAAGCAATCATTTGGCCTTATGATAGTTTCATATTATAAAACCGACACGGGTTATTAGTTGCACAGCTATTTGTTTAGGATCATTTAGGATAGCGGCGCAGATCTGAGATCTGGTTTCGGCCTCCAAGATCTCAACAGTTGCACCAAAGCATACAGACTATACCCAATTAGGCTAACGGTGGGCAGACAATGTGACTTGCTAGGTAACGAGCCCTAGCGCAGTGTAAGGACGCAGTATATTCACCATGCTAACAGACGAGCAGACAAACAGCACCAACTGAGGAAAAGCTCAAACAAATGTTTGAAGAGGAGACAAAATGGCGGCACGGCTACGGTTCTATGGCTTCCGGTCGGTGCCAGCCCACCCGGCTCAGTCTGGGGGCTTCTCCTGAATAAATAATCCCAAAACAGTTCGGATTTATTAACTATAGTAAACAATAACCATTTTGTGTTACTTGAGTGATTAGTTACACAAATTAGCCGAGAAAAGCGATATTGTCTGGTCTGTTTAAAGTTATCATGGGAGCCATCAAACAAACATTCGAAAGTCCACAACGGTCAAATTTACACTCGGCCGAATCCCCAATACCACTAATGTTAAACATGACTAAATGTTCCAAGTTAAAACCATACAACTAGCCACAGAAGCTATTCCACAAGATTTTGAAGCTCACTGGATAGGTTTCCAGTTTAAGCGCCCTAAACGTTACTCATTGTCCAAAATGGCGGGCAAAGAAAAAGCACCAAGTCTTTCAGGGGGGAAGACAGACCAGCTCTTGGGCTCTCCTAAATAGCCACACAACAGCCCATCAAACACTCAACATCCACAGAACAGCTCTGCAAACTCTCCAAAAGTCACAACTACCACAGCCTCCTGGCCACTTCGGTAGTCATATTTCTTTCAATCTACATACCGAGACTACTTAGATAATTCCTCAATCAGCACAACAGCAACCAAGCTATTTTTAATAAAGACAAAACATTTGTCACTGGTCCTAAAACAAGCGCTACTACAACTTAAAACTAATGCTCGTAACATCTACTTTACTGACTTAAAATATACCCAAATTACAAATATGTTACCTGGAACACTCCGCTTTAGATCTCCAAATGTGTTTGAAATTATAGGGCTGGTGTTCCGAGTATTTATAGGTTTCTGGGGCTGCCGCCACACACTTACACCACGTGACCCAAGAGGCTCCTCCTCTGCATTTGCTGTTTCTTTACAGCAGACTCTTTCGTCCAATGTTTGTGTCTCCGAACTTGTTGAGGGGCCTCGCTGTGTTTTGATCACTATCAGTTGCTTTGAGCGGGCTCTGACAAAACCTGACCCATTTTATACTGTTTTATACGTACCAGTCAGTTTGTTACTTGTGACAAAACTGTTTCTTTATTCTTTTTTCTTTTCTGCCCCAGGCATCTGAAGCAGACTTCCTCACTGTCCACTGAAAATGTTGAGATCACTGTGTTTAAAAATGATTTCAATCACTTTCTGCAGTCTCTGACAAAATATGACATATTTTGAAACAAACAAGAGACAAATTCATAGAGATTTTTATTACATTAATGCCAAACCTCTCATAAGTCATCCTGCGCTTGTGATGTGCTGGTACAGTGTTATACTAATGTTTGTGTCGTCTTCTAAAAATGAAACAAAGAAGAGACTCACAGAGACTTAAGTCAGCATGATCTTTTTGATTCTTTTGTCATTTCAATAAGTAATTACAGCAGAGTGATGTATTGTATTTGGATTGGTGTGCGCTGTTCATTCCCCTACACTGTACATACACTAAGGTCATAATCATAATTACCAGCATACTTTCCTCAGAATAGATATGCGGGAACAACAATAACAGACTAAGATAAGATAAGATAAGAACTTCATTTATCCAGAGGAAAATTCTTGTGTCATTAGCATGCTCAGTGTAACAAGAACAAGAATTAATAAAAGATAAGACTACTGAAATAAGAAAAAGACAAAAAACAACTGTGCAAAGCAACAACAGGAACATTAGCAGATAACAGTGTCGCACTGACATTGCTGTGTGTAAATTAGCAGCAGATGAGTAGAAGATTTCTGTATTCTGCAGTGTTTTCTTAGCTCTGTAGAGTGTTGGTGTGTTCAGCAGAGTGTTGGTATGTTGTGAAGTGTATTATGTTGTGTATTGATGTGTTGTGCAGCATGTTCAGCAGTGTTGTGTTGTGTAGTATGTTCAGTTCTATGCTGATAGTGTGTTGTTCTGTGTAGTGTGTTCAGTTCCGTTGTATGTGTGTTGTGTGTTCAGTTATGTTATTGGTATGTTGTGTAATGTGTCCAATGTTGTGTGTTCAGTTCAATATTATTATGTAGTTTAGTGTGTTCAGTAGTTGGTGTGTCTCTGCAACTTCCGGATTTGTCCTGGCGGTGGCGCCCGAGAGTGCGAGGAGAAGAGCGGCCTCACGCATGCGCGCTGATTGTTTTGACTGAAAATGCCGTCGGTTTCGAAAACGGCGGCGAGCGCTTCTCCTCAAACCGAGAAACCAACCCACTATACGTGAGTAAAGTCCGCATTAAATGCACGGAAACGGGGTTTTATAGCAATCCGGTGCCTTTTTGGTATTCCGGAGGTTGCTTGCTGCATGCTGTACTTGGTATTTTCAGATCCTTCGTGCGTTTTAAATATGGTGCTTTTCCCCTTTTGTAAATTCTTCCGAATGCACGTAGCACGCCAGTTTTGGTTTGAGGGGGGAATTATTATTTCCAGTCTCGGTTAAATAACACGGTCTTGTTATTTATTAATATCGTCACCGTCGGTATGTGTTGGCAGTATGTTGAGCCTAACAGACTCCAAAGTTAAAGACGAAAGCCTGACTGCAGGCTGGACGGACAGGGCTCAGCAAGAGAGCAGTTCTCTAGATGTAGCTGCTTCGTTCTCCTTCCTCCGCCTCGGCCTGAATAGCTGCCACTACGCTACTTGCTTTACGTACGGTCCCGCTGGATGAATGGAGTGGGCGTCGAAGATTGTGCGTAAGTTTTTTTGATAATCGCGAGATGCTTAGCGCGAGCTTTATAGTTGCTCGGGAGCCCATGTTAAATATCCAGACTGAGACACGCGTTACTCGGTGTTTGTGCCACCAAACTTGTTGAAGGGCCTCGCTGTTTGTGCTTTTGAAACACTACCAGTTGATTTGTGTTCGCTCTGACAAAATCTGACCCATTTTATCTGCGCCAGACAGTTTGTTTGGCTCCTGTTTGTTAGTTGATGTGGCACGCTGAGTTTAAAACAGGTTCGTTATTTCTCTCAACGCAAAAGTTTGTTTTG
The DNA here is from genome assembly GCA_037974425.1 of Phenacogrammus interruptus. Classification (NCBI taxonomy): domain Eukaryota; kingdom Metazoa; phylum Chordata; class Actinopteri; order Characiformes; family Alestidae; genus Phenacogrammus; species Phenacogrammus interruptus. Next base: position 6,494,714 of record JBBPCW010000139.1, on the reverse strand, counting down.
AGACGATCAGACATAAAAGACGAAACAAAAGCCTGCTGCTGGTTTTGTTTTGGAGTCAGTCAGGTGGTTGGCGCCAAAGTGAGGTACACGCTGACTGTGTTTGTCATGCCTGGTTCCTATAGCTGGTTTTCTCCTCTTCTCTCAGGTATCTAAAGGAGTTCAGGACAGAGCAGTGCCCGCTGTTCCTGCAGCACAAGTGCACACAGCACAGACCCTTTACATGTTTCCACTGGCATTTTCTAAACCAGCGAAGACGGAGGCCGATCAGGAGGCGGGACGGGACTTTTAACTACAGCCCCGACGTGTACTGCACCAAGTACGACGAGACGACAGGCATATGTCCCGATGGAGACGAGTAAGTGGCTGTTCGGTTGTTTTTACTATAGCGTGCATTTATTTACTGTGTTTGTGGAGGAGGTGTGGTGTCATGATATATGCAGACAGACGTCAGCTCTCTCCAATGCTTGTTGTATAGCTTTTATTCTGTTTCTTATGCTGCTTACTTACTTTTCTGTCCACACTGTTACTCTAACACGGCAAATTTCACACGTGTGGGACTAATAAAGGTTTATCTTGTCTGGTCTTATTGAGTGTGCTCGTTTCTGCTGGCCGTGTTAATCAGACTGCGAGCTATGTTTTTGGTTCACTGTCCCTTAAAAAACATAAGATAAACACATGTGTTTTAAAAGGAGCAGTATTTTCGACCACCGAATGATCCACGTTGTTCTGGAGCATGTGTTGTTTCTGCTGAAGCAGCAGGGCTGCTTGAGGGTTTGCACGCGTTACTGTTGTTGACTTGTCTTTTGTTCTGAGGAGCTTCAGCACACGCCCCTACCATGAAGTGAGGAGGAAGCACAGCACTGCAGCATGTTCACTCTTCAAAGCATTAACGAACCGAAACTACCGCGATTATCACATTTCCCCCTTTTTCGTGTATTTTTAATAGCCACGTGGTTATTTTCGTGGGTCGTCACATGTTTGCATCTAGGTTGCTGACACCTGTTTACACGTAGAGTATTGTTAGGCGTGCTGATCGAGACTGACCCTGCCTCTGTAAATGAAGACCAGTTGTACGGTGTTGGCCATGTCGGATCAGTGAAGTCGTTTCTTCCAGTCCGAGTGAGAATGGCCGCCTGCCTCCTTCCCCCTTCCACCCCTTTCAGGAAACGGCGGAGAACACGCCCTCTGTTTTCTGGCCTCTGATTGGCTCCCTCCTGCACGTAGGCTCCTCTCATTGGCTCGCAGTGGACGTGTTTACTACTTAGCGTGTTTTCAGACGTACGGTTGAGTGCATTGCAAGTCGTTTCTCTTTTGAGCGCTTACATACCTTTTAAGAAATTAAAGTTGACAAATTGGTATGCAGACACTGCATATTTGATTATTTCATTATGTGCAATATCCTATTATTATTGTTATGTGTAATAGTCGTAGCATGTGAACATCACTACTTATTTTAGTATTACTTATACTACCGATCTCTACTACACGTAACATACTCCAACACAATCTGTATCACTGGTAATACACTTAAATGTAGCATTTGTGTTTATAGCATAGTTTTTTTATTTTACAGATTTTTGGGGAATTATTTAAACCATATTTTATATTATTCTTGTCTCTGTGTCTTGTGAGCCATAAAATAAGCAACTTCCTCTGGGATCAATAAGGTTCTCTGATTCTGAATTCAGTATAATGTGACTAAGTTATGTTCTGTTAATATTAATATTAATGTTATCTATCTCTGTTAATGAATTGTATTGAGATCTTTTAAATTAGAAGAATCTCACAGTAAGATCTACAAATTGAAATACTGTTTGTGCATGTGTAAGCACTGTCAGTAGTGGTGTGCTTTTAATATTAGATCCTGCCCCTTAATTCTGTGACACAGCAGTTATGGGTGATGAGTGAACTATACAGGGTAAATAATTAGGTAAACAGTATGTTTGCATCCACTGAAACAAGAAATTGCTCTCTACTTCTTCTAGTTTATGACTGTCAGTTGTCTTAACAATCTCTAAGCATGTCTCTTGACTTTTAAGTTCACTGTTTTGTGTATGAGTAGCAGTCGGAGGGCTCTGCTGCTCTGAAATGTTATGAATCCTTGCTCATGTCAATTGTCAAGGAGTAATTACTCCTAAGTAGGGATAATCATTATTTCACTTGTGATTGGAAAATGATGACCAACAACATTTTAGTTTTATGATGAGAAGAGTCGGTGAATGCTGCACTCTTGCCTTCACACTAGACTGTGCTTCATTCATCTAGTACAAGTGATCCTGCCATGACATCACAGCTGTTACCATAGAAACTGTTGCTGCCTGAACAAAATGCAGTTGCTATATTGGAGATAAGTATTAGAAATTTAGGATGTTCAATATCAAACTGTGGCCTGCCAGTATGTGATTATTGCTTAGACCCATTATTTAAAATGTAAAATGTTTTTAAATTTGTCTCTTAGTATAATTTTTATTTCAGGTGGCTTCATGTCATGCCCTCTTATAGTGTATGTAAATGAGGCGTGTTTTATGTGTTTGTGACAGTGTCTGTATGAGACCATTCGTATTTTATTTATTTTTACAGGAGCACCTGTTGAATTTCACGTGCTACTTTGACTTGTAGGTTTAGGCTTCAGTCAGATATTTAATCCCAGACGATTGAGAGACCATGTAGTTTAGTCCTACAGTTGGTGTTTTTTGAAAATGCATATTGTATGACCATCTTATGTGTGTCTACAGTAGCTATAGACTGTGTCCATGGCTTCCAGTTTTCTTAAGACTGCCTGGTGCAGACTATGATACATTGAGTATTAGGCTTCTTTACTCTACAGTTTTTGCAGTCAAGAATTCAAGCTACATTCCCTACATCTGCAGCTTTTTAATAAATTGATCTTAATCGGTATAAGGATGTTTGCAAAATGCACATCTGTAAATCTGGCATGTGAGCTAACCAGCTGACCAACATATAGCTAAACTTAATTAAAAGAACAAAGTGAAAAAGATACTTAATGTTGTATCTCTAGTAATGAATGAAATCTGATAGTCTGGTGTTCATTACCCATGTCTAGAAAAAGAAAGTAGGGCCCTAATACCGTAGATACAGGTATTTCAAGCCACTAGAACTTTTTAACAACACACAAACATTGTACATTTCTTGTTTTGATAGCCGCTGTGGTATTTTTTTTCTTCTTCTTCTCTGCTTTCTGTGCCAAATAGAAAGCAGAGCCTGAGGCAAAAGGGGAAAAACATGATTTGGAAATGCTCAACTAGTTCCCTGCATTACATATGTAACTATTTTAACTGTTTTCTTTTTTTTCTTGATGGATTGTTTATGGACAATGTGATATTGTCCTTTTAGAGAAGATGATTTTTGCTAGATATTGTATCATGATTGTTGGTCTGCTTGCAGTGTAACCTTTGGATCTATTTTGGTTTTAAAACAATATAGGAAGTGGTTGTAGATGGGTTAAATACATGATAAATGGTCTGTGGTAATGCAGTTCTTGTAAAAGAATGAAATAATGAGTTATTATTATTATTATTATTAGATTTGCTTCCCATATTACTGCTATAGGGAAATGCTCACTGACCAAAATTACTTTCTATAAAAAGAAATTATGACTGATGCTAGCTTGTGTATTTTCATGTTGCATGCACGACATCATATACTTATTTCACCCTTCTCTGTCCCAGAGGGGCTAAAAACCAATGCTTGCATACTTTGACACACTGAGCACAGACTGCTCTTCTGTCATGAATGTTTTTGTTATCTGTAACCATGTAATAGTTTGGCCTTGCAAACTGCTCAATGACTGGAGAGTTTAGAAGCTTTGACAGTTCAGTGACTCTATTCTATTTTATTACTTTTCACTATAGTGGTGCATAATATGTGCTTTACAAAATTAATCATTATCACTCTGTTGACTTTTCACATGCTGATGTTGCAATATAATAGTAATGGATATTCTTATGAATTTTTCACATTTTTCTGCTCTTAGCTGCCCTTACTTGCACCGGACCACTGGTGATACAGAGCGCAAGTACCACTTGCGCTACTATAAGACTGGCACCTGCATCCATGAGACAGACGCCCGGGGGCACTGTGTAAAAAACGGCCTCCATTGCGCCTTTGCTCATGGCCCCCATGATCTCCGGCCACCAGTCTATGACATTAGGTAAGTGCAATGACTGCTTGTTCAAATTCTGTAAAACTAACAGTGTGTTAGAAGTAGACTGCTAATCAGTGATGGCAAGAACGAGTATGAGGCCTTCACTTTGCAGAATTGAAACGGTGAAATTCCTGTTTCTGTGGAAGTAGGGGATTTCTGCTGCTGGTTCTTCTATCATGTGACCTGTAATTTAAATGCAGTGAAGGCAGAGCGGACATGTGCATTGTTTTGCTACAGCTTTTTTGTAAATCCCTCCAGGCCTGACAAAAACAGGTTTGCTTTCTGTTAGCATTTAGGTTATGCTTTGATCTGATGTGCATCTGTGACAAGCCACAGATGGCAAATTTGACCATGCTTTTGCATATATTGATTTGATTTTAAAACTATTAACCAACACTTTAACCCATTTGTAAATTTGTAGCCATCGCTGAAATAACTAATTCTGTAGAAATTCTAATTCTGTAGCATTCTGTAGAAAGCTCAAATTTACAGAGAATTCCTCTCAGTGGTTGAGTAACAGAACATATGAAGACATAGATATGCAGTCTCAGCAGTTGCCTAGCAACCGGTTTGTGGAATTCACTGCTGCATCCTTATTTGAGGTTTCGCATCTAGAGCTCAGAGTTTCTGGTTCTCAATGCTCCCAAAACTGGTCTGACTTGCATAAGCCTCTTCACAGAGAGATCCAGGCACAGGAGGCTTTGCAGAATGGGCAATTAGGCTCTGGAGAGGGGATCCCGGACTTGCAGCCAGGAGTTCTGGCCAGCCAGGCCATGATCGAGAAGACCCTTATTGAGGACCCACGTTGGCAGGGTGAGCCTCAGTAACCCTTCAGCTCCTACATGTACTCTGACAAAACACTCATAAACGTAAGGTGTGCGAACAGTGTAATATGAAGCCTGAACATGTATTTGCAAAGCATGTTTTTATAATCTGAGACTTTTGTTTACCCCCTTCTTTCCAGACACCAATTTTGTTTTGGCCAACTACAAAACAGAACAATGCACCAAGCCCCCACGTCTATGCAGACAAGGCTATGCCTGTCCCCATTACCATAACAGTCGAGATAGAAGAAGAAATCCCCGCAAGTTCAAATACAGGTAGGCACAGGATGCTTTCATGAAGAAAATTATAGTGCTGGATGCTACTGAGATGATTTTTCATTCATTGATTAAATAACTGACTTCCTGAGTACTACCACACTGTTCTAAAATAAAGCCTTACAAACCGGACGTATAGACTGATCCACAATTATTGGTACTGTTGATAAAGATGGGTAAAATATGAAAACAGTCTCTTGGTAAATTAGCTCAATGTCACACTAGCTCTGTCTCAGAGTAAAGTTAAAGTAAATGAATTGTTATCATGCCTGCATTTAGTATTTTGTGCAATGTTCCTCTTGAGGTCATCCCACAGGTTGTCAGTGGCAGTTGAGTCAGGCGACTGACCATGTCAAAAGATTGTCTCTTTGGTTATTGAACCATTTTTGTGTGGATTTACATATGTTTTGGACTGTTGTCATGCTGGAAGATCTAGCCATGTCCCAGTTTTAGCTTTTTGACAGAGGCAGCCAGATTTTCATATAAATCTCTTGTTATATCATGGTGTCCATATTGAAAGTACCAGCAGTGTCTTGTGAACTCCAAACACTTACATTTGTGGATATATGAAAGAAAAAGTCTTTCTTGACATTTAAATAAATGTGTTTCTTAGCATGCAAGTGGTTCTATCTTCTGTGTATCTCCAGCTACAGTACATTCTTTGGAGACGGGAGTAAAGTAGGCATGTCTCTTCTTCCAAGCAAGTTCCCTACCCTAACTGTGGATATTTTTTGTTACAACAGGGGGTTTTGCTTTCAGTCAGAGGTTAGATTTTTATTGTCAGGTTGAGCTAATTTACCATAGATGTTTTTTACCCACTTTCACCCTGTTATAGTGAAGTGAAGTGAAAGTGATCATTCGGTCATACGTGAACACACCACAGCACACAGTGTGAACAGCACAAAATTCACCCT
>JBBPCW010000139.1:6467805-6488435 GCA_037974425.1 Phenacogrammus interruptus | reverse complement strand
TCAGTGGTGCCTAGCGGTCTTGGGAATCAAACCTGGACTTTCTGATCGCAGGGCGAATGCCCTAACCACTAGGCTACTCACGGCCCCATACGCTCTTAAAATTACACCAGTCGCCTGGGTGGAGGTAGCTTAGCGGATTGGACACTTGCCTCTGGACAAAGAGATCATGGTTTCGATTCCTACCTTCAGCACACCACTGGGTCCCTGAGCAAGACCCTTAACATACAAACCCTTAACTAAGAGAGAGACTATCCTCTGTAGTTAGGGAATGAAAGTCGCTTTGGATAAAAGCGTCTGCTAAATGCCATAAATGTAAATGTCTTGTAAACGTTAGCCAAGCAGAAACCACATTTCTGGAACACATTTGTTTGGATTCTAACAATTCTTTCAAAACAATCTGAATTGGACAGAAAATAACATACATTACAGTTCACTGTCATCACATGAGTACAATGTTTCTAGGAACACTGCTGTTTTCTGGGAATGGATGTTCTCATAGATAATTGTGATTGTCATTTACTAAAACAGCTAAAACACAATGTGACATCAGTACTAGTATTCCATTCTATATGCTGTATTATCCAGCACCAGAAAGTCAAGTGCCCAAATGAAAAGGGAAAAAAATTGTATGATGTATATGAAGTTGTCTAAGTCCTTGTGATACATAACAGATCAACTCCATGCCCAAGTGTAAAACATGGTGATGAATGGGGAGAGCCATCAAAGTGTGAGAGCGGGGATAGCTGTCAGTACTGCCACTCGCGCACTGAGCAGCAGTTTCACCCTGAGGTGAGATGGCGGGGGGAATGGCTTTGTAAGATTTTGCTACAGTATTGCTATTCAGTTGTTAAATGATCAAATGAGCATTTTCTCAACCTGCTATATTACAGAGGTCTATGTTTATTTGCAGATATACAAGTCTACAAAATGCAATGACATGAGGCAAACTGGATACTGTCCAAGGGGGCCATTCTGTGCTTTTGCACATGTAGAAAGTAAGTGCTTTAGAAAGGCATAATGGTGGACAATTTAAAAGCATTTTAGGCTAAAGGGATACTTTTCATCTTGCATTTGTGCGTTGGTAGAAATCTGTTGATTACCATAGATATTTTCTTCATGTTTCCCTGTACTTGGTAAGAGCAGAAAACCTGTCGATGCAAAACTTCCAAAGGCAAAATTAATGTTCATGGCCAGTACACCGGCTACAGATAAAGCGTGTTCTGAAAAATGCAAGAGTACTCCCTTTATGTAAAAGTTACTGTATACTGTAATTTCTCTAAATGGGAGTTATTCAAATGTTTGTGTGTTATTTAGGAATTCCTTCTACAGAAGAGACCATGAGCACTCTGCTCACAGCAATGCAGTCAGGCTCTCAGGCCAAGCTAGGGTCCCAGCAATATCCCGAGTGTCCTGTCAGCGAGTGGAGTGGTACCACAAATTCCATCACCAGCAGTGCGAGCAACAATGGCCAAGCAGTAAATGTATGTGTTCGCCAGCCTGTGATTACCTGCTGCACTAAAACAAAGGGGCCATGTTTCAACACCATTTCCTGCATAGCCAATACACTGAATTAAAAAACAATAGGCTAACTCAGTGGTAAATAACTACGGTCCTGTATATTTTGGTGTTTCCCTACTAGAACATACCTGATCCAGCTAACCATTATTTAACTAGCCCTTCCTAAATAGGGCAGGATATCACTCAGATTGTGGAGGGCAGGGATACTCCAGGACTATGGTTGGCAGCCACTGGGTTAAATGATGACACTGAGATACTACAAAAGCTTCTTTATCATTATTTTACTAGTGTTTGGTTCTATCAAATTGCATTTCTGTTGTTTTTATTTGTAAGTCATTTTGTTTGTTGCAGTCTGTGTTTGAAACGGGAGAGTTGCTTAAGCTCAAATTGGAGCAATCAAATTACATTTGGAATTAGAAGAAAAAAGTTTCTCATCAGATTTAGCTCCCAAAGCAGTCATCACTGACTTCAGCAAGTGAAGAAAGACAAAGCCTATAGACATTGGCTATTTAGCCACTTTCTGAAGCCCTCCATTAAGCTCCTTTGTGCTTCTCTCCTTCAGGTGTCATGCTCTAATAGTCCAACTGTAACGCCAAGCTCAGGAAGCACCAGTTCATTGTCCCCAATTGGACCCATCGGCAGGCCCAAAAGCTTTACTAATGGTAGCTTATGTTCAGAGTCCACCACGTCCAGTGTTTCCTCTCCAACGTCTAACTATCCCAAAGCTCCGGGCTTTGAACGTGAGGATCAGGTATTCCACAACTCTTTCCGCTCTCTGAAAATGGCCTTTCCTCTAGGACTGCAGGCGTGCCTGCATAGGGCGTGACACATGCTGCAAGCCCCTCTGTTGGAGTTTTGGTTTCTTCAGTTATTTATTGTTGGTTCATTTATTCATTCATTTATGTTTTTCATTCATTTGTGTGGTTCCAGAAACAATGCTTTAGTCCTTTAGTTTTATGTTGATGTATGACCATTGCTGAAAATGATGAAAGTGTTGGGAGTATACACTCATTTTTTGTCAAACAAATACAGTGACTGAGAAGTGCATTCACACACAGTACATTTTATATAGCAATGTGATACAACAGAATTTATACATTTTTGAAATAGTGGGCCTGATGACTATTTTGATATTATAACAATAATATATGATGTCATGTTTCACCATATTTCTATAAAATCATCTTAAACCTGGAATTACCTGGAACAATAATTAGTGCTGTTTAGACGATTTATCTTAATGGTCCTCAGTAAAAGGGGGAAACTGGGAGTTGTTTGCAGAATGGGTGCTTTAATGATGTGAGGTCATATGATTGGATGTGCTATGTGATTGTAGGCAAAGAATCAGAAAAGCCAATGTGGAGAAAATAATCAAAAGTTAATGGACCAAGATAAACAGGTAAATACCCAAAGTTTTAAGTTTTAAAAGAATTATTCAGTAAAATGTATTTACCTAATTTTGCTTAGCCCAGATATAGTTGATTGGGCAAAGCTCATTTTATGCCTTTTTTAGTTTAGATTGAGAGCTGTGAAAATAATGTTGCAAGCAAACAGTTACATTGCCATAAAAACGTATTCTGGCTCAGCACTCTTACTCTTGAGTTAGTTGTGCAAACAAAAATGGCTGCCCTAAAAGTTCACCTTTGTTTTAAAGATTAAAATACAATTATTTTTCACAGTAAATCACAAAACACATTGACAAGTCTATACCACCTTAAGAAAGACACTTTGACACTTTGTGTTAGCATTGTTTTAAATTATTGAAGCAAAAAGTGGACATTTATTTGCTGATCAGTTTAATCTGGGCTAAGTGGAGACTGGTGAAAATGCAATTACTATCCAAAGCATTCCAGACAGTGCTTGTTATCGGTGTTTGTAAGTCCTTCAGTTTTGCTTTAATGCAGAGACATTTACTCGTTCTAAATGTGTCCTGATGTATTTCATTCTCGAAGTGTGACTCTACTTGTGACCCTCTGCAGAGCCACAGTGGTGTGTTCTCTGTGGTGAATCCCCTTGCGTCTAGCATCACATCAAGCATCACATCTAGCCTGGCCTCCAGCATCGGTTCTGACAGTTCCTCACCCACTACCTTATCAACCATGAATGCAAAAGCCACCCCTTTCTACCCAGGGAGCAATACTGTTGAGTCCGTAATAGGTATGTGATGATCCCACTTATAACTCCATCACCTAATTCTCATTGATTAATTCCGTCAGTTCAGGGTATGAATCTCTTTGATTTTCAGCAAAAGCATTGGAAGCAGGGTGAGGTAGTGAAGCTAGGCTGAGATGAAGACAGTGGGCCAGTGCTTCTGGTTGATTTTCATAGTGTCAGTCTCTGTGTGCGTTAGTTTGGCTAAGACTTTAGCAGTACATTAGCAGCCACTGAGTGCACAGATGCTGTAGAAGAGTTATGGCAGACAGTGAGTCGGCACTGGGCCTGGGGTAGGTACACAGATGCTTTTTCCTTTTAGCTGTCAGTCACTATGAGTATTTCGAAGCTTTAAGTTAAAGTGGTTTTGAAAGAATGAGAATTAGTGCTGCTGTCTATTTTGAGAGACTTTTTCAAGGTTTACTTTCATCTGAAGCTAACTGATTATTAGTTGTTTTGTTCAGCTGTACAGCTGATTCTATTTATTTTTGCTTCTCTGTGTTTAGGGTCTGCACTTGACCTAAATTTCAGTGACATTAACGTTGCATCCCTTGACAGAGAGCTAGAGGAACAAGACAATAATGGCCTTGGTTTAACAAGTAAGCACTCATTCTTGTTGGAGAACTTATTATGACTAGGAGTAAGTTGCAAAAATTACTTAATGTCAGCAAACTGTATTTTCTTGATGTACATTTTAATTCAAATTGAAACAATGGCTTCTTTTTTTTTGCAGGTCAAAGGTTGTTAGGAGGCTCCGCTCCTGTCAACATTCCTGGCTCGCTGGCACGGTCTTCCTCTCTGCATTCCTCCTCCTCTCTGTCTGCCTCCCCTCTCAGCTCTCTCTCTCAGTCCCTGTCTCAGTCCCTGCTCACTGGAATGGCCTCTCAGCAGAACCAGCCACAGACAGTCAAAACTGAGCATGGCCTTCTAGGGACACCTACATCTACCCAAAACTCTTTAGGTGGGAAATTGTGATGTGGTAGGGGCCCTCGTCTTATTGAAGAAGACTTTTTACTGTATTTATCTGTTTTATGTGATGTGTATTGCATATAACAGGTTTGAATGGTGGAGCTGGAAGCATTTGGGACTTTGTGAGCGGCAGCCTCTCCCCTAGCCCATCTCCGGTGTTTAGCAGCCTTAGTTCCAGCATGGTCAGCTCCAGCAGTGCTGACCTGGGACGCCTGCTCCGTGAACTGGATGAAGCTAAGCGGAAGATCAAGCAGTGGGAAGATGCCTGGCACCAGGTCAAACAGGTCAGAATTAGAGCCTGAAAAGTTTGTCATAATTCCAAACATTAGCTGATATAGATATTAATGTTTCTGATCAGCCTGTTTTTTATCATGAAAAGATTTAGGCCTGCATTTAAGCTTGACTTTTGGTGATTTTTGCTGCAACTTTTCTTCTCTAATGACATTTAATGTGACAAGGGAAAGAGATTAAATGTGGTCCACGTTAACACATTATATAAAGTTTACAGAGACCAAAATATTGTTATGCTGTCCATTGTTTTACATTTTAATGTGAAAAATTGCTGCCATTATGCTACACTATTTTTAGGTATTAGGTTTAGGTATTATCTCTCAATGACCTGTCAATTTATTGTCTTTTTGAAAGAAAGTTAAATAGATTTTTTTTTTGAGAATGGTATTCAACTTGATCTGTCTTGACTGTCTGTTGAAGGCATGTGAGGCATGGCAGAAAGATGCCCAAGAGGCCAAAGAGCAGGCCAAGTCAGCTGAGGCGGAACGGCAGCTGGCTGAGCAGAAACGTGAGGACACGGAGCGCAAGCTCAAGGAGCTCCAGGGTGATTTTGACTTGCTTTGCCGCTCTCCCAATATGCCTCTCCTGCGCAGCTATGGGGATCTGGACCAGCTTCCTCTGTCAAAGCTCCACTCCATTCAGAGTCAGCTGCGCTCTGATCTAGACCTCATAGATGGGGTAAGAAGGGCCCGGTCCCACCCATCACATTTACCATGTCACATATACACACACTGCAGTTAGACCGGAGCTGTTCATCTTTACGCGTTGCCAGGGCCACAAAACAGCATGTACTTTTACCTTCGTTTCTGTCAGCAGTGCATGTCACTGAATGGTACTAACTGCTCTAACATGTGACTGATATGAATTCTTCTTTTTCTCAACACAGGTAATATATCAGCTTCAGTCAAAGAAATGTATAGTTTGCCAAAAGCATGATCGTTGCATTGTCCTGCAGCCTTGCCAACATTATGTACTTTGTGAGAACTGTGCACCTAGTAAAACGGAATGTCCTTACTGTAAGACAAAAATATTGAAGTGGTGATGTACAGCTAATCAAGGTACTATTTAAAGATTATAGCCCTTTGAAGAACTACTAATACATATAATGCTTACAGTTTCTAAATAGCATTTTTGTGTTTCAGTATTTCATATAGTGATTAAAATTGATATAGTTTTATTAGAATCTAATAAATGGTGTTTGACTGATATATAAAGTACTTTAATGCAATACATGTTTTGTACTAGCTAGATAGTTCATTTTCATCAAGCATTACAATTTCCCCTGGAAGAAATGTCTTGGCATTCATAATCCAATGGCCCTGATTTGACTGTTAAGATTTAAAGCATCAGTCAGACATCATTGTTGCTACTAGCTGTGTGAAGAGAATTGATTTCTTGTTAAAAGCACTTTGTTGACCTGGAAATTTGTCAAAGGGTATTTTAGAAAATATGCTTTAAGCTGCTTTTTGTTTTTGTTCTTTGTTTTTTTTTTCTCTCCCAGATATGCTAATGTATGAAGCTTTTGTGTGTACTGTGAAACATAGTAGAATATTTCATATTTCTTACTGTTAAAATCATGATATAGTATATTGTTAGTTTTTGTATTAAATAGTACTAAATGGTAGTTACTACTTTTCATTGTTACTTTCATTTTTCAATCAAATAAGTGCAAACTTTGAATGCATTTTAGGCATAACCAGCAGCTGTAATATCAGTAAGGCACATACTGTATGCTAAGGCATTTAGTAAGTTCTCTGTCTTTTAGTGATTTATCGAGTAATACATTATGTAGTTGTTAAAGGAGCACATGTGTTCTGAGGTCCTCAGAGAGACATTTGACTTTTGTAGGACTTCTAGCCTTTCAGATACATTTGTTAAATCGTATCTGATTCTTGGCCACTCGCTCTCAAGTGCCTTGCATAATAGAATATTTTAAGCATCTATGAGGAGCTTAGGATTGTAGTGCAAACACCAACAGGTAGTCAGTGCTTGTGCAAAAGTTCTGCAAAGTATGTATTTCTCATTACTCTTTTTCGTGTTGTGAGCTATTTGAGCGCATACCGGCCCAATTCTACACGCAAGTGTTTTCTCAATATTGAAACCTTGTCAGTGCCTGTGCTCTGACACTAAGCTTAAGTCTTCTGTCCCCATTCCTCACGTCTCCATGAGCAATGGTGCTTTTTGGGTGCAGCTTCAGTATCCTTAGAAATGTTGAATCATCTTTGATTTAAACGTTTAGGAACATACAAATCAGGACATAAATGTGTGCATTTCTTTGATTTAAAAAATTGGCTCTCTTTTTACATTTGTTTGGTAATGTTTAGAATTGTAGTGCTCTGTAGAGTTTACAGATGAAAAAATCCATGGTGTTTAACTTTTGTTTAGAATTTTGCTTTCTTTCCAAATTTGACAGTGTAATGTGCTTAGGTTAATCTAATTGAAATGACCTACTACTGTGTTATCTGAACTATTTTTTTTTTCTTTTCTTTTTTTGGGTCCTTTAATATTACAGCAATGAGTTTGTGCGTTAAACAGTCAGGTACACACAAATGCAAGTTTCTTTTGACATTGGGAAAAATGGTTTACTATTAAAGGGATGGAGATTCAGGATCTATAAAGGCCCAGACCTAAGTAGTTTATTTAAGATCTCTGAATAGCAGGATGTGTATATATCATTTCTTTTCATCTTGCTATTTTTTTTTTCTCATTTGATTCTATCTCCTATGTTGGTATTAAAATCAACGAGGTCTGTATGTAACTCGTGATGGTAACATTTGGCTCAGTTTCGCCATAGAAAAACAATCATTGCATGTCTCAGTGTAAGTTGTGTTAACCAGCTAAAAGTCTAGACCACACTGCCAGATGTGTTTATGTTGAGCTGTTGAGGCGTTACAGCCAACAGCACTGAGGTATTTTTACAATACTTTGAAAGCTTTGAACCGTGTGAAGATCCTTTTTTTTTTTTGGGATGGAGGGTAAGAATTTTGCAGGTGGTTTTGTGTGGGTATGTCCAGAGCTATTGTGGATCACACTGTAGTATTGTAATGTTTAATACACTCTGGTGTTTAAGAATTTTTTTTTTTTTTTGTATTTAGTTTTAAGGTCGGTTGACAGTTTTGTCTTTTTGAAATGTTTCAGATTGTTTAGGGATTATATCCTTTTGTGAGGTTCCTGGACCACAGTGTAGGAATTAGTTTAAGAAAATGATGCGATTGCTGCGTCTGGAATGTGGCAGGTAATTTACAGAAACAAGAAGTGTTGTCAAATCAAAAATAGACTTGACTCAAATAAACCAAAGTGTTACTGTAGTTTCTTCTTGTTTTCGCTTTCAATGTTAAAATTATAAATAATTTAGAATTAATACGACATTTTTTTCTATGTTTAATTTGACAGGAAACTATGCCAACTTCTTTTGCTGACAATATTAATGGATTTCAAGCTTGTTTTGTAGTTTTACCAAAGAGCTTTACTGCTTTTTTTGTTTGTTTGTTTTGTTTCCCCCCTTTTGTATTCTTTTTTTTTAACAACTATTTCATTTTAGCACTCAAGTGAATTGGTTAGAATTCTGATTTAAAAATGACCAAAACTCGAACCTTATATACTGTACACTGATCTGTGCATTTGAAATAACTAATGGAATAAAAGTCCTCATTTCATAGTTTTCTTTCTTTAGTTATTCAGTGACAATAATAGTAACCTACTAGTATTGAATTGGCTGTTATCTGTAGTGAAGGAATGTCATGGATATGAATGAAATTTGTGTTAATATTCTTAAGTGGCCATATGAATTAGTGCTTATTTGAAGTATATCATTTCTTTTTTTTAATGCTAATAGTACTTTATAGTAAAATTCTTAAATCAGTTTTGAAATATTAGTGGTTGTGCACTACTTGTATGCTGTCAGGAATTTTAAGAGTGTACTTGGACTGTAAGGTGCTTTCTTTAGTTTCCATTTGACTGGTGTTTGTCACTCAAAACATGTTTCGTTTTCATTCAAAAACTAATACATGGAAAGCAATGTGTGTTACTGGAACTACTTTTTTGGGTCAAAACTTGGTTTTGCTAAGTGGTGATCATATAAAAGGATATTACATTATCCTTTTATGTATTTTTTTTAAATAAATTTTGAGCACTTGTACAGCTCATAATGGCTGATGCAGACGGTGGGTTGCGATTATCAAAAGAGCATTAAAATCAGACTTTGGCTGCGCATTGCACTTAAATTGGCCTAACAGTTTTTGCATGTAATATTACTGAATCAACAAGCTGTGTGATTTTGTGTGTGCTTATCTATTTTTGACAACCAATTGTTGATGTCTTGCAGAAGTGATATTTGTGTAAGAAACAAGATATCTTCTGAACAAATTTGTGCCTTTGTGTAAAAACTTGTTTGTAGTATTCGTTGATTGATCAAGTGGCTATCTCAGTCTACAAAAATGAGCCAAATTTTTGTGCCTTGGGACATTTTATTCCTGTATTCCTTAATGTGCAGGTGTCCTGCTGTGGATTTCTACATGTTTTTATTCTATTTAAGACTACTTTCATGCCTTCATCTGTTGGGAAGGCTCAAATTTAAGCTTCCCTTACAAATGAGTGTTGCACAAGCTAATATTGGCATATTTTTGTCTGTACAAGTTTCATGGCAGAAAATTACCGTCAAAATTGGATCATTTCAAGAATGATGTTTCAGATGACCTGAATATGGATCATGGTCATTTTCTATGTTTATACAATTTTGTTGTGACTGTGTATGGCCTGATTTGTGAACAAAACTGTAAGTGTAGGTGTTAATGGTGAGAGACAAAGCATTTCAAAACACAAAACCTCAACCACAGCATGTACGAAATCATTCCATTATTTCATATTTGTGGTCCCCTCACCTAAATTACCCCTATGTCTGTGTCAGCCATCACACCTCCCCATCTCTCAATTGCTCAAACCACCGTTTGTGTTAATTTTGACAATAATAATTATATATGAAAGGCCAGGCAACTGTTATTAAAGAAAAGCACCAAGTAGAAAAGTTTGTTCTTTAGCAATGTGTAAATTAACTGTAATAGAGATGTACCATAATGCTCTGCAGTGGAATAATCTTTTTTTGTGAATTGTTTTCTTTTTTGTTTGTTTATTTTATTTCTATCAATATTGTGATTCTTGAACCTGAAGATTTATGCAATCTTGTACATACATATGTATGAACCTGGTTAAATTTAGCAGGCTAGCTTGGGGGGAAAAAGTAATAGTTATTACAACTGTAAAAATTTGTAGAAAAATGTCAAAAGATGCCACAATTGGAACCACTGTTCCCTATAAGTAATGTTCTCCTTAATCTAACATGGAAACCCTGAACATTGAATGTACCGCTCAAAATGAATATAAAATGGGTCACTGGACAGTAACATAAACATGGAGAGCAGTTGATCTATGATGTAGCACTAGTTTTGTGAATTGCGATAAATGACAAATAAATTTATAAGTTAAACACAAATGCAGTTTTCAAGTTTGTGTATTTATCATTGTAACAATTAGATGAGAATAAGATGTATTTCTCAGGGTTTTACAGGATAACTATAGAATAAAGAGATGTCCAATTTTCAGACGAAGCTGCAGCTCAGATTTATTTGCTTAAAAGGTCAATACGAGTGACCTTTCTAATGAAGAAACATATCCCTTATTTTGGTACAATATGCATTGATCTATAGAACAGCTTATATTCTAATTAGTGTTTTAACTATACAAATTGCTGTCAGTATAATACTTTGGTGTATGTGATGTCTACACAAGACCATAAAAGATTTATTGAGAGTTCTCTTTAATTTATGGAGGCTTCTTAATGGAACAGTAGAGTGCTTTGATGGATTATAAGACCTGAATGAATTTTCATCACTAAAAATTAAGATGGTATTATTTATAATGCATAATCTTTTATTCATAGTGTATCATTTAAAATTGTTAACACTTGTGTACACTACAGCAGTTATGCAATGGTTTACAGAATTCATGGAATTATTTTTATCATATTGGGAATTAAATAATTTTTGATCTTTAATCTGGTGCAAGTGTGTTCTTTCTTTCAACACTCTCCCACATTATGTGATTTTGTAGCAGTTTCTTTAGCTTGTTAATTGACCAGAATGAAATACAGAAACTTTGTCTCTGGAATGAGACCTCACATTAACCTTTCATTTGACATTCCTTTTCATCACATGGGCAAACCTTGCATCATCTTATACGATGTCAAATATTATAACAACCACACTTTATTTATTAAATACACATCTGATACTGTAGCGAGGTCCTCAAGATTGTTGTGGCACTATAATGTGGTGGCTGTCAGGAGAGAGGCCATCAAACAGGTAGCACAGCAATTTCACTGCCTGATGTGCAGAAAAGGGTAGATATTAGATTTTAAAGAGGAAGAACTGAGCACTGCACTTTTGTGCTAATTCTTACCTTGTTTTCTGAGCTGGGGTAAAGGAGCATCTTTGCCACTCTCTCAAAATCTGATCTACTTCTGCAGATGCTGTAATGCAGTGAGCCATGTCTACAGTTAATAAGCCATGACATGTTTGATGTCCAAATTTGCTTCTTTAGAGCAAAGGCTAGTGTTGCTAACAAGCACCATGTTTATGTAAATACACCCCTAAAACATCTCTCTACTGCTTCTCTTGATAACAAAATGTATGTGGCTTTTCAGTTTGGTTTAGGACCCATGATGACTTATGACTACATCATGTGAGATGTAGACCAGCAGAATGAGTTTTGGCATATATTAAAGGACATCTAGTGCTTGTAGCAACATCAGACTCGTAACTAAAAATACTTAAAAATCAGGTGTGATGATAAAAATCTAATAACCAAAACTGTACCTTTCAAGAATTAGGTCAAAGCAAGTCACAGCATTGTCCTTTTGCAGAGCTAGAATAAGACACGGGCCCTCGGACAGAAATGATTCCTGGGTAAAGCAAAAAGGTTTCATATAAAGAGAATAAGAGAATAAAATATATAAAATCTACAATGATTCCTTTCAATATAAACCTGCGTACAACCACACTAAATAGTATGTCCAAAAACTGCAGACAACTATTAAAAATGCACTGAGTAACAATGGTATGTACAGTACAGTACAGTAATGTGTGGTTTAGGACACAGCTATAGTTCTTAAGGTTTGAGGAGGGAGACCTCTCACGTTAATTGCTTCACCACCAGGGGGCCTTAGTAGTTCAACTATATGTCTCCTCTGGACCTTGTCTGGCGTGCACAGCCTCCCAGCCACCAGGAGGCAGCCTGCCCTAAGAAGTTGCTGTAGGAGGTCTAAGTGAAGGGGAGGTCTACTCAGCTGGAGCAGACTGGAGGGCATGAGGAGGCAGGTGGTCTGGCAGAGTGCACTGCGGACTAAGCACCCTGCTGGCACCGAAATACAAACAAACAACTCAGATGTCCTGTTCTGCTTTACAAAGTTCACATTCGGCTGATAAAACATCAACAAGAACAAAAAACATAATGGCATTCAATCATGGCATTCTGACTCATGTGTTGTAAAGCTAAGAAATGCCTTGCCTCTTGTCAATCCTGACTCCTTAAAGAGAGACTCGGAAAACTTGTTCTTGGCAATGGATGCAATAGTATGAGACTGCTGTCGTTCCAGACTGGCTTCAGAGTCTGAACTTAAACACAGTATCTGAAAAACATAAATTAATGTTCAGTTTTAAGCTGCAATGGTCATATCTACTGATTAAATAACTGGTAACTTTCTTACTAATGGATGTCAACATTAAGATCACACAAACATAGAAGTCTTATTTACCTGGTTGTGCTTCATGACTGATGTTTCGGCACAGCACAGGCCATCTGAGAACATCATTTTTATATCCTGCACCGATTTCTGATAAGACAATGATCCTGAAACAGAAAACAATGTATTGCTAGCCAGTAGAGTCAGTAAGTGCACTACCAATATTTGGACTACTTTTCCTGAGGACAAACACTTACCAGCATAGTGCTATGAGCAGTTTTTAGTTCTTTTTTTTTTCATTTTCAAGTTATCAAACCTCAAAAAACTGACCAACAATAGGTGCATTCTTTTACTGTATTTTAGAACAGGATCATACTTTTATTACTATTATATTTCTCTAGTTGGCTGTGATGAGAAACGTTCACTGCATATGCAGCCTTTCCTCACATGCAAATCTACAAACAAGGCACCTTTCTCACTTGAGCAGATTTTTAATCATGTAGTATGGTACAACACTCTCTGTGCAAGTGCTACTTTCCATCTCCTTTCTCGCTAATACAATAAGTGAAATAGAAGATAATGTGAGATAATTCAATCATATTGCTTGATCTGACCACATCAGAAGGGCAAAGGAAAGGTAATCTGGACTGCTCTTTATTGTGGCAAACAACCGCAGGTTATGAAAATTAGTCTAAATAATATGCCACTGTGTATAATGATATCAGAGTGTTATGGTGATACATTTTTTCCTATATGGCCTAACTATCGCTGCAACTACCATAGATGCCGTTATGCAGTCTGTCAGAACCATAGATGGCCCTCCACAATAGCTGGTTTTCTGCACCCGCTTGGGCTGGGTCCTCAGGGCCGAGCAGTTCCAAAAGCATCTTAACTGCATTGATTCTCTGTAGACACAGAGCCAGCGCAGGGCCAGATTTCAAGTACTCCAACTCTGACTCCCTCTCAGAGTGGCCCTAAAGCAATATCAAGCACAAATGTTAATAAAATGGCTACCCTACAACTTGTAAAGATAATATGATTGAATGCTTTGTTTGATGGAAAGGAGACAATGACCTGGTGCGCTGGTGCATTCATTATTGCATGTGCCATTTCTGAGTCAAGCACAAGCATTCGCAACCCAACCAAATTGAAGCCATTCTGCTGGATCCTGGTGAGGATTTTGCCTAAGCAGTGCCTCCAGACACCGGGCTTGAAGAGTGCCAGAGTGAGAAGAGGCTGTGGGCCTGCAGAATGTAGCAGTGCTTGTCAGAAAGACAGCTTTGAAAGATGCCCTTTGTCTGAATAAGATATAACTTACCCTCTGTCATGTAGCTGTAGAAAGACTGACTTTGGAAGCCTGAAATCAGACAGACATTTTCAGTGCACTGTTAATTCATGGAATGGCATTTGCAATTTCTTCTACACATAACAGACATACCCATGCTTAGTGGTGGAAGAAATTTCAGCATTGTACGACTGCTGTGATCTAGAAACAAGGGCAATGTATTATACAATTATTATTATTCACTTCTGTAAAAATGGATGGGGAAAGAAATGTAAAATTCTAATTAAAAAAATTCCCAATACACTAAAGGCATGTAGGGTTATTCGTAAGTCTTATACATTACCTATTATGCGGCTATAGTGGCAGCCAAAAATAATTGTTAACATTTGCATGTTAAACACTGATGCATAGCAGCTGTTTTGATTAGCTTATCCTGTCTGTTCAGCTAAAAGATGAAAAGCACAAAAAATATGAATATTGCATCAAGACAATGCAAGATGCCACACAGATTACTGAGTGAAATCCAGCCATGACATAAAACCTATTAAGATTTGTGGAGAAGAAAAAACCCAACCCTTTTAGACAACGGAGAAAAATGTGTGAAAAGCGCATCCTTTAAATCACTTTTGAAGTTTTGAAAGTACAGAGATGCTATAACATGCAGATGAACTCTATAAACTGTACACAATTACACAATTATTGTTGACAGTGACTCTCAGCAGTGTGAGGCTGTCTTAAAGACTGTAGGAGCTGTAAACTGCTATGTCATACTTTCCTAAAGGTTTCAAAAGATTTAAAGGAACTGCATCACACATATTCTTCTACAATAATTTCCAAGGTAGCTCTACCAAATAGGTTTGAGTAGCACCTGGATTTCACTATGTATATAGGTAGGATAAATGTTTTTTAGTGGTTTAAGTGGTGTGAAGGGCCATTTCACATTAATGTTCAGAGAACATCGATAATAATGTTTGACAACATGTCTGGACAATAACCTTCACCTGGGATCAACTCTTCTTCTGTGAAGAAAAGTGTGGCTTGTCTGAAGGCCATTTCAGGGGTACACGACATTAGCACACTCAGGTTTCCTGGATAGTCTTGTGGTAAAAGCCTCTGGAGCGTGCCAAATGCCTGAAGCCTCCTAAGGACACAGACCAGCGCTGGGGATGATGCCAGGCTCAACACACTGCTCTGCCACAAACGGTCACCAATCTCATAGGGACTCAGCTCCTGAGCCTGCCTCTGGGACAGCGTAGGCAGCCATTTCAGTGCCAGAAGCTCAAACTTCTCCTCCCCCGCTCCTCCTGGGCAAACAGCACAAAGCAAAAACCAAAATTGTAGAGTGAAAACTATTAGAAATGTACCTCCTGTGGCGCAATATAAGATGGGTCTATATACTGTTCAAAATTGAATAATTTGTCATGTTAATGTTTTGTGTTTGTAATGTGTTGTTTTACATACAATATAGCTTATTTCTAGATATAAATCATTTTCAGATCTTGTTTTAAGCACCACATCTAAAATATGAGGTTTTATGGTCTTAATTGCAAACATTTAAACAATGATTCCAAACATTTTGAAATTCAAAATACTAAATGTTGGCCTTCTCGGCCATGCACCTGTTGGCCCCGGAATGACTCTGGGTACAAGCAATAAGAATTAAGCGGTTCCAGAAAATTCATGAATAAAAAACACTAGATGTAAAACTGGGGTAGGATCTACAAGTAGGTGTGGTAAAATCTACAAGTAGTCTGTACACCTGCTGCATTTCCTGTGAGGACCTTGTGAAGCAGATTTATGCCCTCCTCCATGATGTTGCGACCCGTCAGTGTAAGAATCACAATCTGCTCCTGCTTGCTGCAGGAAGGATACCTGTGTTTTGACAAGATCACACGGCTGAAGTCTGGCAATGTCCACATGCGTCCACCTGCAGTAATTAAATATATATTCTCCATCAGCTCTCACACTGAAAGCATATAAGTATACAAATTAGACTTATGCTTTCCCACTTGCGTACCAAGGAAGTTGCAGAGATTCTCCGTATAAGGCATAGCATGAAAGCAAAGATCTGGAAGGAGAAGATCCCCTGCTAGTCTGGTACGAAGTATTCCAACCAAGCCTTGCACTGTAAGCTCATTCATCAGACCTTCAAAAAAAGGTAAATAAAAACTTTTTCACTGTCCACAGTATTTCAAGGAAGATAAGGAGTTTAGTGTAATGTATTCATTATTGCTTGATAATAATTTGTACAGTGTTTATCATCTAATACATAACCATTATAAGCCATCATGTTATTGATTTGTTTTACTGTTGTTTTAACAAAAGTAATACCTACCAACAGAAAAATACATGATCTCTTGTTATGATACCCAGGACAGAAGGACAGGTCTGTACCTGTACTAAAACTACCAAGTCCTACAAAAGTTTTTTGTGTTGCTACCTCTACTGTTTGAGTCCTTGGACAATTGATAGTTTAGAACTTAGAAATTAAAAAATTTAAATTGATGACCTCTCAGTATAGAGGCTGCACCTGTTGATGGTCTGGTATTCTTTTTGTGATGCTGCTATCTAGTATAGCCTTGGCTAAGTAACAGTATTGAATCCAACTTTGGAGGAAAATCACAATACATGGCCTGCCATTATGACACTGAAAACAAGGCCTGCACCTGTAGACAGGCTGGCACAGTGGTGTAGTGCATTCTCTTTCCTCAGCAGCAGCACAAGGCATTTAGAGTAGAGCTCAAGCTCCTCTCCATCCAGGAACACAGTAGGTGCGTGACAGAAAGCTGACATCTAAAACAACCAGACAAGAGGCTCATTAAAAAACACAATCTCTATCACTGTCTTAACCTGACTCTCACAAGCGGATCTAAGCATTCATGAGAAGAGTTTGTGACGGGTGCTTTAAATTGATTACCTGCTTTGAGGTGAGGCCCAGAGATGAGGCTCGCTTGCGGGAGATTTGTACTCTCTGCAGCCCAATGAGCTGGAAGCCTTTCTTTGCACATGCAGACAGCACATAGCTGTAACAGCATGGTGCAACCACTGGAGACACAATCAGGAACACATCGCCTAAGGGAAGAAGAAGGTTAAATAGTTTTATTTAAATCTACAACACTGTGTTCCAATCATGGTCCTGGAGTTCCCCACTCTGTATTATAAAAATGATCAGACATAAACATTCTCAAACCACTCACATGTGAAGTGAATGACACTTATTATCTTGTTTTGATGGTACCAGTGAGGGTGTGGGATATATTAGGCACCAAATGTGTAGCTGGCTTTTGATGTGTTGAAAGAAGGGCCAAATTGATCGCTAAATTATGTCTGAGCATCTCCAAAATGGCAGGTTTTGTCTGGTGATCCTTCTATGCAGTAGTTAGTACCTACCCAGACTGGTCTAAAGAAGGACGACTGGTAGACCAGTGACAAAGACATGGGCGCCCAAGGACTCACTGATCATCTGTGGGATGTGTTGGACAAGGTAGACTGATTCACAGAGAGCCCAGCTTGCAACCCCACCCCCAACCCCAAGCACACCTCCAGAGGTCTTGTGGAGTCTATGCCTCAACAAGTGAGAGTTGTTCTAGTGTCATCTTTAGGCAGGTGGTCTCAATGGCATGGCTGATCAGTGTATAGCTTAGTGGATTCCCTTCCCTAGCACACTTGATACAACTCATCAGCTAATGTGTATGTGTTAGAGCAAGGAAAATATAAGACTATACAAAGAAGAGGTACCACTGGATGTGAAATGGGTGGCACATGCTCAAAGACAAGAATACACTAAGTCAACTTGCATATACACTCAAAGCTGGCTATTTTATTGGGTACCTACCATATAGGTAGCTACTTTATACCTTATATACTTTATATCTTATAAACGTTCTACGCAGCCAAGAAAATTGCTTCAATCTTCAACCTTTGAATCTTGACTGAAAGTGTGTTTTTGTAAAACCTAACATTACAATAAGTACAGTTTTGTTCCACTGTTTGTGTTCCATCCACCATTCAAATTATTTGAAGGACTGACTGACTGACAAGCTGAAGCAGATACTGCATAGCAACTGTAGATATAGGGCCTCCTAAAGGAGAGATTGCACCCACACATGCATCAAATAACAACACATTGTTTATTTGTAGGCATTCTAAAGCTTGTATTTATATCAGTATTAGCAGTTGCTACATGTGCTTTGCATGTGATGTGATAGGACAAAGTGCTTTCTTCTACCTTTCACTGTGGCACAGAGAGTTGAAGGTGAAGAGGTTTCAGTGTAAAGGGCACCATCATCTTTATCCTTAAAATTCTGGATACTGTGGTTTACAATAGGCACATCATAGTTATTACATAATTGCCCAATCACGATGATCTGGACCAAGCACAATTATTTAAACATTTAATTGTTAACTGCAGCTGTTTATATTTAAATCAGAATATGTGTTCAAAGGGTTTATTGACTTACTTCTCAGTTATCATAAGGCTTTTTTTCGGTAGTCTCCCACCAAACCACACACACATACTCAAGTGCACTCGACTGGCAAGACGTGGATAGAGGAACAGTGGCTGATATTGGCTGTGGCAGTACAGGGCATTGATAGATGCTGGGTCAGTCTTCTGGGCCACCTGGGGGTCTGAGGGCCCAATTATCTCCTGCCACACAGAGCTGGCACAGGGTCCACGGATAGTTAGGGCGAGCACTGGGTGATGAACATACTCCAAATTGTGCTCACCTGTTAGACACACTGAGATAAAAATGGTATTTCACCACAAATCACAGCTAATTTTTAATTCCAGAAACATATCCTGGTATACTAACCATGATCTCATTTTCTGGAGAAATTACTCATGCGTGTAGCATAATTGGTTTTAAAACTCTATGTCTAGCTATTTACCTGCACTATGTGCAAGGAGCTCCTTAGAAGGATAAATTAATCGAAGGCCACACACATCCAGACCTGCACTCAGGAGAAGATGAAGGGTGTAGTGTGTTGCTAAAGGGTCAAGAAACAGCAGTCGACTTCCCAAAGCAACCACTACCTGAGACCAAGAGAGACATTCACCGGCAATGCAAGGAACAATAAAGAGCATTTTTGAGCTGCAAGATCTACTGAGACTGTTGCAAAAGACTAAGTCCTTCTCACCTCAGTGTGAGACGGAGAAGTCAAGGCCTCTGCCCTTCGGCATATTTGTTCTTTTGTCTCAAGTGTCTGCCAGTAGAATCCAGGGTTTATTCCAAATGCCTTCACAACAGCCTGCAGCAAAGTACCAAGTCAGTGCAAACCCACAAAGACTAGACTACTGACCTCTTTGGGGTAAACCATTAGTTCAGATTAGGCAAATGAAAACTAATATTAATCTATTTAGTCACCTCTTTGTCAGGGTTGATGGAAATGAAGCAGTCAAGACATGAAGACGGCAAAGAGAACAGTGCAGGATAAACATGCTGTTGTAGTACAAGGTTAAGCTGTGGCAACCATGATACTACTGTCCTTAGCTGGGTTTGAGACAAAAACTTGGACACTTGCTGATAGAACAGAGTCTGTCCCTTTTCCTCATTCCTACTCTGTACATAAAATAAATGAAGACACGTTTTTAAATACTGAGACACGCCTCAAAAATAACTATGCATGTCTATAGGTTTATGTATGTCTGTTTTACCCTAGTTTTTATGCAAAGGGGCTGATGTTCCTCAGGAGATACAGCACAGACATAAAGCACCAAGCCATCTCTCCAAAACTGCTGTAGCCCAGCCACCAGAAATGGGGAATTTCCAGCATTTCTCACTGTTTCATTCTTGCTACAGCTGTTGGGTTTAGCCTATAATTCAATGGCAAATGGCAAAAGAATACTAAAAATATTATTGAGTCAAAGACAATATGCACCTGAAGGACTGATTTTGTAATTATAATACTGAAGGCCAGCTGACAATAGTAACGGTCTTCTACTGACTGGCTAATCAAAGTGTCCCTGACACTTACTATAGCAAATGTGCATGCTAAAGATAAACTGTAGATACCACTATATGTATCTGAATAATTAAAGCCAAGTTGTCCTAGAACATATGGATAAAATACAAATGTACATATACATATACAGTAAACCCCCAAAATTCGCAGGGGATACGTTTCAAGGGCACACGCGAATTGGTAAAAAATGCCTGAAAATACCAATTATATATTGTAAACCCTAAATATATACCCCAAAATATGCTATTTTCATTTTAAACTTGCCTTAAAAAATGTAAAGGTAAACCCATGAAAAATGTAAAGGTAAACCCATATCCATACTGTGCAATTTACACTGAACTGTTGTCTCCCACAGTGCTAGTCTGCTGTTACGCCTGTATATACTGTACTTTAATTCATGCAACTGCGTTTTCTTTGCTATGAACTGTCGTTTTCATTGGTTTAAGCAGTGCAAATACAGTCATTTAATTTAATTTACAGTAATAAAAATACAGGGCTATAAGAAGAACAAAACAAAAAACACAAGAACACTTGATAGCTCCATGCATGAAACGGTTATGATACTGGACTGTATCTGCCAAAGATGTATCACAGGGCAGCAGCCAATCAGCATTAAGGAGAAATGCTTTCAAGAGAACACAAAGAAAGCACATCTTGGGATGGTGAAATACCCCTGTACTGAGAGGTGGGAGGTTTGAAAGTTTCAAACCTCCCACC
>JBBPCW010000139.1:6344458-6359093 GCA_037974425.1 Phenacogrammus interruptus | reverse complement strand
GTGTGTGTGTGTGTGTGTGTGTGTGTGTGTGTGTGTGTGTGTGTGTGTGTGTGTGTGTGTGTGTGTGTGTGTCCTGTGGTGGGCTGGCTCACAACTGTTGGCCATGGAATAGGCTCCAGGTTCCAGGTACCCGAGACCCTAGTAATCATTAATCGGTTACAGAAAATTTATGAATGAGAAAAAATTGCATGTACTTAAGACTAGGGCTCATTTTGAAGTGAGGAGTGCAAATCCTTCAAAATTATGATGTGATACACTCTGTGTCCATTTATACTTGAAAGGTTCACTGAAAATGGGCTTGGATGTATCAGGAGCTCTTCATTATAAACCAACAAATTATGGCCAGGGAATATTCAAGCTCAGTTCTCTACAAGATGTCAGAAAGGTGTTTTCTTTCAGAACACAACCCCCTGCTTACCTTGTTTTTACACTCTACCCATTGCTTCAGAATACTGTTTTTCAGCCTCATTTTATACATTCCCATTTCTGTTTTAGCATGGATGTCTACAATGTAAGCTGTGGTGGGTTTTTTTGTGGAAGTTATTATTCCTCAACAAAATGAAACAAATGTTTCAGGCCCCAAGGCTTTTTAGCAAATTGTAGTGCATACTACAGCTGCTGCTTCAGGTGTTCATGGCAATTCATAGCAACGCTTGTAAGACTCATGGTATCTTAATTAATGCATGAAGCCTGCGCTGCAGAACATGCACAGTGAAATAATTATCTGTTTAAAATTCATAGCAACATCACATGAGTTAATCATCTCCTGCCAATTTTATTTGAGCTCATAGCACAGTCAAGGGAACTTGCTTGAGACCACCAAATGCAGTGAACTTGAATGGACACTGAATCAAAGAGAAGCATGTGCCTTTAGTTTAATGTAGAACATCTGTACGGTATTTCATTTTTCT
Organism: Phenacogrammus interruptus; assembly: GCA_037974425.1. Lineage (NCBI taxonomy): Eukaryota > Metazoa > Chordata > Actinopteri > Characiformes > Alestidae > Phenacogrammus > Phenacogrammus interruptus. The sequence goes on along the minus strand of JBBPCW010000139.1, from coordinate 6,358,182 downwards.
CACCAATGCAAAACAGTCTGTCAGAGGAGTATGCTCATGTTTGCTAATGTGCCTCTGCGTATTTTGAAAAGCTTAATTGTTTGGGTCTCTAATGGGATACTTTCTCAGAAATTCTCCACAGCTGGGACATTATTGAAACACATAATTTCAGTAATTTAGAAGGTAGCTTTATCCGAAGTAAGTGACTTTTCTATTCATTTGGAAAATGGCAAGGGTGTGATGCCCACCACAGCCCATGAAACACACAAACACAAAAAGAATGACATGCTTGTGCTTCATGATAATGTCACATGCTTTTTGAATTCCACAAAATCCATTTAGAGTCAGACACTATCTTATCTCACACCTTTGTCATGATTTTGTTTGGTTAAAAAAAAATACAAATTGACCCCGGTGACTAATGCTGCACTGTGCAGACCATGATATTTCCATCAGCATAATACAGGCACTGGCCTCGTGCACATATAGACAATGGCAGTGTTCTGTTGACAGTGGTGCTGCTAAATTACAGAGTGTAAGTGGTACGTATTCATCAGTTTTATTTACACACATTATAATAAACATTGATAGTGAGGTCCAGATGTACTAAGGACTCATCAAAAGGATACATTCTGCCTGAAAAAACAAGTGCTGTGCATAAAACATACTAAATGTGAGCCAGCCATTATTTGGACCATTTATCCTGAACCAGGGTCATGGGGGTTGCTGGAGCCTGTCCCAATGGTCATAGGCCAAAAAGAGGAGAAACACCCTGGCCAGGTTGCCAGTCAGTTACAGTAAATGGGATATTTATGTGGCATGAATATAGAAAAATGTAAAATCTCTCTCACTCTCTCTCTGTTTCTCTTTGTGTCTTTTCCCTCCTGGTCCTTGAGCCTTTAAAAATCTGATCCACGAATGCATAAAGAAATGAATAGGCGCTTATATGTCATATGTGCCATTGGTGTTACAAGCTGCAGCTGTGACTACATTGTGACTACATGCAGAATTTTCCACTGTGTTATTCCTAAGTATATAGTCTGGCCTTAAGTGACTCTGTGCTAACCAGCATAGGAAGAACAATTTGACACAACGCAGATATGTCTGTGTGTTTCTACAGTCTGATTTAATTAAAAGAACTGCTACAGTTTGCATCTAAGACCAGCACATCCAAGACAGTGGCTTAGTGAAATCACTGTAACATATGGCCTTGTGGATTATTGCTTTTATAGTACTCCGACAGTTAGCTGTGTGTGGCAGAGGGCAGGCCCAGGGTCACAGAAAAACTGAAAATTACAGCCTTTCAAGTCACTGGAGAACTGCACACAATGGTAAATCCAGCCACCTGGACTTCAGCACCTGCGTTGTGGATGCGGGAGATAAAGTGGGGCTCTGTCTACTATCTGCTAAGCAATTAACTGAGGAAAATCTTCACCTCAGAGGATTCCCGGCTTCTAGTGTTATAGAGGCTCTGTGGGCTGATCTGAGAGGCTATCTTTTTTGGCCTCTCTTTCCCCTTTCAGTGGACAGAGATCCCTGTTGACCTCTTCCCTATCTCTCTCAGAGGACGAACCACTCTCTTTCCTTCACACATGCTTTCATTTTGACACTGCTGATTTTTGTCTCAGCTGTGGTTGATCAGCTGCTCAGTTAACCGTAACAATGAGAGCTTTAAACATCAAAAGAAAAATGAGACTACTGCATGCCTACATGCACATTTCTGCTAACACTCATGTTAGATTTATTATAGTACATGAACCTGAACATATTTTTCCTGTCCTAGTTTTTCAAGACTAAATCAAATCTGTCAAACCAGCTGTCAGCGGTAGTGTAGGCATTTAATCAAATGAAAGACCTTAGACCAGCTGCTGAAGTCGTAGTTAGTTGTATCTACTGGTACTTACAACTGAGAAACAAAATCTGGTCAAACATTTCTCTGCTGGGGATCTGATGAATTTAACGTTTTTCCCCAACCAAAATGCATATTTAAACAAGCAAATCGCTACGGTGCTGACAGAGTTTAAATTCAACAAGCATGATGATTCTATATAAGAAAATGAATAAATATGCATTTTTGTTTTGTCATCCGAGGGGATATAATAGCAGCTAAACAATTAGATCAGAAAACAGAAGAGACATTTTTCTTCTTACTGTGGACCATTAACACCCCTCATGTCAGAAGTGGGGCAAATTTTGTGCTATGCCACTGGTTACAGATTGTTGACATGTACAAATATGTGCCTGTGCAATGTTGAAACATGTAAGAGGACAAAGTAGAAAAATCCCTGGGCTTTTTCTCAAGCATGTTTCCCTGAGATTCCATCCCTCCAACAAGATGTGGTTGAATGCCATCAATGTGTCAATTAACTTTTCACTGGTGGACTGCAGTCAGTTGCCGATATGCGAAGAATCCTCTCACTCTTTATCCTGGGCCATCTCCAAAAGAAATGTTGTCAGGAAGGCCAGTGTATATACTGGGCAGGAGTTCAATTGAGTGTAAATTACTTTCTCCAAGATTCTGTTTGATATCCCAAGTCAGGAGAGCTGCTCCTGTGTGAAGTCACAGCAACAGTAAATATTTTGGGGGAGCTGGATAAAGGAAGGGAAGAAGTAGGGGGCTTGGGCAGTAGAAACTACTCAGCTCAGGGTCATCTTCATCTGCTCACTTGTTAAAGTAGCACTCCACAAACAGTTGGAAGAGGAGAGTCAACACTCCATTCTACAAAAACAACACAGCTTTGATCAGATGGGTACTTGTTTCTCTCTTATGTCTGTCTGGGCTCTGGTTCAATAAAGAGAGCCTGAAGAAGTTGTGGCTGTTGGCCAGTTCTCTAAGCGATTTCATTAGACATTGCAAAGGTGTATTTGTCTCAGTCCCTGCTGTACAGTTTTGCTTTTGAGGAAAGGGGAACAGGCCCCAAATGAAAAACTCCTAAATAAGACAATGGTATTAATGACAGCAGTTCACACTCATTTTATCCAGAAGTGAATAGTAACAAAACAGAAGTACATTACAAATGTAAAGCTTTTTAAAAACATATTTCAATCATTAATGTTCCTATCAGTATATATCAATGAATTTCATTTGGTATATTATAATTAATCCTAAACATAATATTTGTATTTTTCAATATGATCTAGTATTATAATGTTTCGTTTTTGTTTAAATGAACTGATACAAACTCATATTTTGAATTTTGAATAAGAAATGTGATTAATATTTATGATTTATCATACTGAAGGGGGGGGGATGTTTTACTGAGACTTTTATTTTTAGAAAATAAAAACAAAATTGGCATCTGTTTTGTGCTGTGTGTTGGTTTGTGCATCATCATCCTCATCATGTGCATTTTTATTAAATGGATACTGTGGGGGTTTCTTTTGTTACCGGCCCATACTTTAAACAATACTGTCCGTGTCCTACTTTCTCAAATGTACCCTCATGTAAATATTCAGCTAGCTGTTGGTCCTCAATGTGGTCCTTGGGTTTTGTCCATGAATACAATGATAGCATGCCAAACCTCGTTTAGGCAAATGAAAAACAAATCTGGAACATGGAAATTGCAGACCAATATATGGCTCTAAATCATAGCACTCTGTTTTATTATTACCATATATGTGCTCCAAAGCGGATCAACAGGCCTCCCTGGGCAGCCATTACTCTTGGTAAATGTGGCTGGAGCAGATTAAAGCTTGGTTTCAGGTTGCACACTCCATGTGGCCAAAGTCAGCTGTGTCTGTAATCAGTTGTATTTGAAGGCTACCCACAAGCTTAGGGAATGTTAAAGAGGAAGGCGGATTTGCTGGAGAGCAGGTATTCTTTCATCATCTTCAAGGCTATATTAGCCCGCAGGATGTGAAGGAAGCTCTGAGGGAAGACTCTCAGGGGCTCTACTTTGATCAATGAAGAAAATAGAGTATTTTTTTAGCTGAAAGACCCATAAAGAGGTCCATCGTCACTCGTTTGCTCTGATGAGAAGGAAGAAGGGCCTGTGCGTGAGATTTGTAATCTCATGCATAGGCTTTGTTTTTATGTTAACCTTGTTTCATTTTGGGATAAAGACATCTTTAGGCAAAAATGTGCGACAGGTTGCAAATATTCATCAGAATGTTCAGTTCAGTTTGAAAAGGGTGACAGGATCTATTAGTCGGGCAGTGCTCCAACACCCAATCAGCATGCCCCACTAAACACACATCTTTTTACATGCTTCTATAGTGGCAAAAATGAGTGAAAATGAACTTTGTTTGCACTGCTGCAATACTCGGATGCCCTGTTTAAAAGGCTACATCAATTAAGGTTTTGCAAACATCACTCAGTGCACTGACGCGATTCACTATATGAGAATAAATTAGTAGACAGAGATCCTGAAAAGTTTAGCACTGACTTTAGTTACAGGCAAAAGCTAAAACGTTTTTAAAACTTTTAGATTTTGCCTATAACTAAAAACTTTATTTTTTAAAAATCTGTAATGAATGCCTCTTTGCTTCAGATATAGACCTGGGATTCTGATTCTCGGTTCATCCTTGGCCCCTGTGATGTTTTAAAACATGAGCTGTCACGTCCCTCCTACAAAACTCAGAGTTTCTGTCCATCCCTACCTCATCAACACTCTCTACCGTGCAAAATTACAATCCACGTATTAGAAGCTCACTCTGATCCCTGAGGATGATGTTGGTTTGCTCTTACTCTTCCTCAAAGCTGTGACCAACTCCCGTTAATGAAGAGATGAAAGGGTTGGTTCGAAGCCCAGCGGACAAGCCCTGCATGATGACGGTAAGTAAAGAGCCTCCTAAAGTTCATTATGCATTCACCTCTTTGGATCTGGCTGGGACTGCTGTCACTCATTAAGTACCTATTAAACAGGGTGTGGGGTTTGCAAGCAAGCCAGGACTTACTCATGCGTGAATTATAAGAGGGCATGGTTATTTATTCAAGGTATAGATATCTGGTCTTGGCATGTAAATAATGTAGCAGATTATATCATCATCTTATGGAAAAATAAAATGGTCAGCTGGCCCATGTGCAGGAAAGACACAAAATGGGCCTGTATTATGAATTATTATTCATTTTGTGTTGTCAATTTAGTTCATTAACTTTTGATGGATTACACACAATTGCAAGAGAGTCCCCTTCACAGACATAAATTGCGCTTGATTGTAAAGGTGATCTTGAGAACAGACGCCCCCGCTGAACTGACAGTACACAGACAAGGCTTCCCTACCTTTTACTTATTAAACTTGGACATTCACATGCTCAACAGACTTGCACAGTCGATTTCATTCAGTCTCACTGATCTCTCATGTGACATCTCTGTCCTTGCACTGATGAGCCTTTTGAACATGTAAAACCGTAACTCTTCCCTGAGTGAATTCCTGTTATGTGATTACCATCAAAGCTCCTCTAGCACTTCTCAAGGACTTTGAACAGTAAACATATTGCATGGGTATGAAAAATGTGTACTTTTATTAGAATCTTTTTTTGTACCATCTGCCCTTCAGTAAAGTATTTTGTTTGTCCCAGAAGTATGTTCTGCCAGTTTGTGACTTAAATGAGCATGCTCTTAAAGTGCAATAGAGCATTTTGTCCATTATAAAGCAGTAAGCCTGACATTTTGCAAATACTGTCATTATACATGAGGATTTATATGGACAGTTATAAAGAACAACGATGTAGTGCAGTAGTATTGGCACTGTATGTTATCTTTTAGTGGGTTTTAGCTGTCACCTGGGTCAAATACTCGCACCAGTGCACTTTGTGCACACTCCATCTGTCTTCCCTGTTGGTTAGTAATGGAGGCTGTTGAAATGTTCCCACAACACGTGGGTGACAAACTTGATTTATTTGTGTGTCAGGAAGGTAAACACAAACATGGCCGTGTTGCCACCCCCCATATGTCTACATAAAAAAGTGTATGTATGGCTTATTTGGATTGTCTCATTCAACTTAACCAGTGTCACAAACTGATATCACAGTACAACCACTCCTGTTCTGTTTGTAACCCACAGATGACAATAACTGGTCAACAGCCTGTAATTTCACTATGCTCCACGTATACTGGCTAAGACAAAATTGGCTCTCTAACAAAAAACACCCTTTTCTGTCTTCATTGTAATTCACTATGTGTACACCCTTTCAATCCAATTGACGTGAACTGCCCCATTGCAGCCTTGTTTCATGTTGCTCTAGAGCGGAAATGACAGTCTTATTAGTTTCAGTCGGACTCTTTTTTCTTTTGCTTCAGCAGTTTTAACAACATTTCCAAACACATTTTGCCATGTTTTCTTTTTCCTGTTGACAGAACAAGTGATTTCTTCACTTTTGCTCTTATTAAGTCACTGAGAAATGACCCTCAGCATCCTTGTGCAGGAATAAAACATGAGGTGACAGCAGTCGCTACTGCACCACCGCCACACCAGAACACCAAATACAGTCCAAAATTATTTACTTAAACACAACTGGTCCTTCATTTTGCTTAATAAAACACTTCTGAGCACTTCTGCCCTAGTAGACAAACTCATTAATGGTTTGTTACATTCCACCATCAGTGGAACAGAGTGTAAATCATTAGATTTCGAGCCAATCAGCTATAAAACACGATAGCTTTGCCTCCCCACCTTAACTTGTTTTGTGCATATTGAGTTTTTCCGAGGCAGAATTGAAAAGGATCAGCGAGCCCAAAGGGATCTGGATGGCCTGCCATCTGTCTGTAGCCGCTGCCTTCATCACTCTTAGTTTTCAGCGCCAGAACTCCAGGCAGTGGTTCTGAAAGACTCGGGTGCTAATCCGGCCTCATCCAGAGGACAGCACATCCCAGGTGCCGGGGCCCACGCCTGACAGGCACATCAATCAGGGATTTGGCCTGCTCTTCAGTGTTTTCCAATCTGTCTGTCTTTCAGTTTATCCAGCATATTCTGCGTGTGCATCTAATGCACAATTATACGAGTACAATAATTAAGACAAAAAAGTGTAAATCTAATCTCCTGATATCTGAATAAAATGTATGTACATTTATGAATCATGCATTTGAAAGGTTTAGTGTCTTACCGTTTACGGTTTCCATTCAGTTAAAAGATCTCTACTTGACCCAAAGCATTTTTCTGGTTTCAATTTAAGACTGCCTTTCCGATTGAGTAATTCTCATAAAGCTTCCAGGTATACAAAGCAACATCCTACCAGGTCTTCTCCACCACTCACTCAAGTGCAGCAGGTGCACCTTCTAAGAAAAGGGATTGTTCAGAGCTGCTATTTCCTGTTTCTTTTGGTAAACTCTTGGCCTTTGCCTGAGAAGTCAGAGCTTAGCAATCAGGACACTAGGTGAAGGCACTGGACTGTCAGTGAGCTCAATTATCCCAACTGCTTGCATCCATCTCAAAGCATGTATGAGCTATGGCTTGACAAGTCACGGGTAGATGACAATGTACTGACAGCAGAAGCACTACATGTATCAATCATATGTTGGACAAAATCATCACATCTACAGGTGATGGAGCTATGTCCTTGAGTAGCATGTCTTTCCACTCTGCTACTACCCCTTCTTTGACTATTTTCTTTTTCTGTCATTCTTTTCCCTATTGCACAAGCGGTCCATCTTCAGTTTCTACTCTATTTATTCTGCTTCGCTCTCCTTTTCTGTCTTTTCTGAAAATGTCTCATGTCGTATCATGCTGTTTCCCTCACCTCACCTTCCCTCTCTGTCTCTATACCAAATGCTCCAAACTTCAAGTAGGAGGCGACAAAATAAAAGGGGTGCCACAAAATGTTGTCTCTATTCATCATTTCACATGTCGGCGGTATTTTCGCTTGCCCAAAATTACTCCCCCATGCTGACACTCCACAGCACCATTACCTCCCCTCCCTACCCCTCACTCTCTCGAAGACGCTCGCATTAGCTGACCTTTCCGACTTCTTCCACTCCAACAATGGACCTGTCTTGTCTGGCAGGACGCCACATTTGGCAAGGAAAGACTGACTGGTGACACCTCCTATTCAGAGCACCGCTTCCTGAGCCCATCACGGGATCCTTGCTTTGTGACAGATTATTAACATCAGGAGGCAGTGATGGATTCGCTGTCTAGCTAGGGTCAGACTCTTCCCTTTCATGGCCAAATCTCATGCATCAATCAGAAAACTTACTCAAGGAAACACCTCCTACATTTTTCTACATGTGCAGGTTTATACACACCAGCAGCCTTTCACCAAATAGGTATGATATATTCCTCACTATGCAAGACTGGAATTAGCCCCACAGAGCTAATTTCCTCACTGTAATAGAAGCCTCAGATTTCATTTAGCAGCGTGAGATCCCTCCTCTGACAGAAGCGCTGGATTTTATATAAGCCTGGTGTGGGAGGCTCATCCTCGCTCAACCCCAAGGCCTGGAGGCGGCCATTTCCAAGCCCTCTCCAGTGGCTATTATCGCAAGGGGGGGATGGGTTATGGAATTGCTTTCACCCATGATCACCTAGTTCATATTCCATTACTTTCACATGAAATTGTTTCCTGTTTTGGGCTTCGGGCTCATCCAGCCTTTTATCATTGGGGGATCATCAGGTGGCATTCTTCTGTTCACTTAGGTCACAGACTGCTTTTTCAAGATAAACCAACCAATCTTCAAAAGAAGTCCAAGGTCCATCTTCTAAAGACTAAAAGGTTTAGGGAGACTAGGCATTTGGGATTTTAAAGTACATTACAATTTGTAAGACATTTGCTTTTGATGACTAATCTATACATCATTAGCATTTATACCAATGTCATTGGAATATGTTCACCGATGCATGACATTTTGCACATTACAATGAAATATTACTGCTGGTACGGAGCATTTGTTTAGCCCATTATTTATGAAAACCACTGACAGCACCCCATGCTGACTCAACCACTGCAGCACATTAAAATTCTTTTCTGAAATAAATATGAATATGTGATGTAGTATTTAGAGTGTATTTACCACTACATCTTGTTTGTCTGGATTGTTGAGTCAACAAGGTTGCTATATAAGGGATGGTGTTTTTTTTCTTTAATTTCAGTGCGCTGTAATTAAAGACTATTACGCGATGGGCAATCTGGATTGCAAAGCAAATTAACAGGTTTTGAAACCCATTTCCTTGTACACGCAAGCTGTTCTTTGAGCACAGAACATCCGTTGTGAAAAAAATATGGAATACGTGTACAGAATATTTAACCCAACCCCTTCTTTTTCTCCTTCTTTTTGCAATGAAGTATGTCTCATTCTCTGTGTACAAGAGATCACATAGCAGAGCGATATGAGCGATTGAACGATTATTCAGTTTAGTAGAACAAAGGTATGGATGTGACTGAGTTTAGTACTGCATTACATATTCTATGGCATTCTGACTGTGGTAAACCTGCCCCCCCGCCCACCCCACCCCCCACATACACCCCCACACACACACCCAGCACATAACCCCCACCCCCACCCCCAGGGAAGGAAAATTTTAAATAAGATCCTTCTTTTTCTAGTCTATTTCTCTAAGACATAATTGAGCTCAGTTTAACATCAATAGCAGATTTTTGCAATTTTACCAGAGAAAGAGCATTCCTCTAATCTCAGCCTAATCCCAATTTAAGATAACAAAGCTCAAAGCTCTCACTGCAGTGATCTTTAAGTCTCTCAAATAACCAGATAACCATACGGTCCAAAAGAAAGTTTGGCTTGTAAATGAGAATGCACATTTGAACCAAATAGGACCAATAGCTCCCAAACTCCCAAAGACAGTTTTGAGATCCATGAGGCTGTTAAAGAGAGAAAAACTGTGAAGCCTATGATAAAGAACTTCTGTCTTAAAATTAGGGTTTTTTTTTAGCTCATTTCTCCTTAGGGGCCGGGGGGAGTAGAAGAAACAAGCTAGAATTCAATCATATCCAAATAAGAAGATGATGAGACAAAAGAAAAGACTGTTGTGAGCAGCAATATCTTCCTCTGGGGTATGTCAGTCTTTTTTGTGCTTTTCACTGAATTCTGAATGTGGCAGTTGTGGAATTTATAATGTGCAAAAATGAAACTGTCAAATGTATCAAATCATTTCAACTTTTGATGATTTTAAGGAAACCATAGATGCAAATTACAGTTACATGATGTGAATGTGTTATGTGTCACATCATTCTATGATTGTGAAACTAAGACTCAGAATTATTCAGAATTTGACCTGGATCTTCTCTTTCACTACAGCTCCCTTCATCTGTGAAGGTGAATGAGTTAATGTTCTGGAACAGAATTACAATCTGAATCCATTCAGCTGTAATAATATTACAACCTCTCAGCCTCCACCTTATGGTCACAAGTGTCTCTGTTGTTCTCATAGATAAGACTCACCTTAATTTTAACCTTCATTTAACATTGATGACATGAAGCTAGTTATCAAAACTGTGTTACACCGACTAAGACTCAAACATCCGTCTGCTGAGCAATTTCAGCCTTTTTAAATTATTCTCTCTAGGCATAATACACTCCTGTTGCATAAAAAGCAGAGCAGAGCCTGATAAAAAGTTTCTCTGTAGTAGGCTGACCGACTGGCACAAAAGAGATATAGCATAGTAATAACTTCTGCTATATCTTGTATGTATGAATGATTAATGATGGATTTTATATGAGGCATGTGATTTAACTCCTGATAAACACAAATGGACTGCTCTGAAAACTTAATGTGATTTTCTCTGTACTGAGTTTTCAGAGGTGGTCTTATTTTCAAATGACTCGTGTTTGTTTTGTGTTTAAATAAAGCATAAAAATCCCATAAAAGCAATGTGAAGGGTTTCTGCAGGCCATCACACATTTATTGACCTTGGTGACATGATTCAAACTAATGAAATGAGATTTGCTGTCTTGTTTTTCGTCCAAAGCAATCATAAAGTAATGTTCTACTCGGAACTGTTGAATGAATAAAAGCTATCAGGGAGACAGCTAGCAAATGAGCTCATGCTAGCCACAGCCCATTGGCATTTGTTCATTGTTTGTGGTGTTAGCATTTTCCTGTAAATTGTTTGATGAGAGGGAGTGTTGGAGGGCTTGTATGCTCTCGCATGTTTTTGTTGCACAATCGAAGGCTTCGAAGCAGTAGGAGGCTGTGCCCGGCATGTATGTAGGGATGATTGAGATGACGACTGCTCTGTTCACTGAAGAGACTGCTGAGAGATGGGTGCTCAGCATGCGTGACACATCCCGAGCGTGAGTGGGTGTTCGGCCCACATGGCCCCGTGAGTGGAGAGCCTCTGCAACAGACTTTTGTTCCTCTGAGTGCCGGGATCTTTGATAACAACAGCACTCATCCATTGTTTCCTAAGGCTGAATTGTCTCCTCACTTATGCTACAGTTAAGGCGGTTCCTTAAAAACATCGACAAGGTGTGGGCTTGGGTATTCAGGGGAAGCTGACGTTGAAATATGGTGGGAATTTGCCTTAAGACTAATCCTCACTTTCCCTATATACCTTATTGATTTTGCCGCTGTTGTTTGTCACAAAATGTGATGAGAAGTTTATTTTGTTGCTTTCTGAGGGGTGTGAGAAAGTGCCAGTGGGTTTGATTACCAGCTTTGACATCTACTTGTACATGACATCTGACAGATCAATGCTGCAGTCACAGCTTTTTAAAAGCAAATGGTGTTGAAATTCAAATCACAAACCTCTGAGGCTCTGTGTGTATATGGTTGCTGTGACATTGATTTCAGTGAAAATCGCAAATTGGACTTTGGGATGACATTGGATATGAGTTTTTTCAGCTAACAAATTCTGATACTGTCTCCCATCTTTTCCATTGCTATTTGAAACATTCGGAAGGTGGGGAGGTGTTGTCATGGTGATGTCTGAAACCTAGTCTGAATGGCCATGAGCAAGAAGGCCATGTTCATGCAAGTCCGTTTTGAAATGTATTTCAGGGCCTAGGTTGAAACTGAAACTACTTCATCCACATTCAGCTGAGGCAGCCATATGAGGGTCTGACCAAACAATGGGCTACTGTGAGGCCACAATACATGAGCAGTCAAAAATAACTGCTCACTTGCCTGTATGTCATACACTGATGCTTAGCAACTGTTTTGGATGTGTTATCCTGTGTGTTCACTGAACAGAGGAGGAAAACCATAACAAATAATGGCTATTCAAACAAGACAATGCATCATACAATTGATTAAGTGAAATACAGGTAGTATTTTAAACCCACTGATAATTTTGTGGCTACATTGACATTGGCAATGATTGGAGAAGAAGAATCCAATCATCTTGAATGGTTTGTGGACAGCAGTGAAGAATATGTTCAAAGCACTTCCTTTTTAATCATGTTTAAAGCCTTATAACATTATGGCAAAGCAGCCAGGACTAGCAGAGTAGTGTGCTAACAAAATAATTCAAAGATCAAAGTCAAGAGATGCTCAGATTGGTTTTTGAGATATTGATGGAAATTATGGAAAAATAACAGTTGAACCTAAGGATAGGTGTGGCACCCTGCATTGTCTTAGCTGTGTATCCATTATTTTTGTAACAGCTACTAAACATTAGTGTATGACATACATGCATGTAAATATTTTTATTAGCAATACTATATGAAAGCCAAGAACCATTTAGGAAAATTTATTTTTAAGGGAGTAGCACCACATCCTTCTGTTACTGCTGTTAGCATATCAGATAACCCTTAAAATTACAGTTTCCTCTTATTTTGCAAAGAGAAAAAATTCCATTAGCACCAACTCTAAAGGGCACGTTCTAAAAACTACAGCATGGGCATGTGATCATTTCAAAGCCAGTCTGTCAGACTGACCTAAATTTCCTTAGCAACTGCTTGTTTCCCAGCATCCAGCAGAATGTACCCACCCCCCACCCCTGTATTTCTGCGCAGAGAGACCATTAGGAGAGTAAAGAAGGTATTGTCTCGTGCTGTTCCAAAAGCGAGTCAAAAAGAGGTTTTGATGCCAAGCTGCGAGGAGCTGGTCTTACACAGTGCTGATTTGAGACACTCACTGATGCTCTGTGGATGTAGTGATTCAGCCTCTATCATTACAACAGAAATCGGAGTCATCCTACTGCACAAAGAGCAGTGGAGTCTCTTAGCATCCAGAGAGCGGATTGGATTTGGACCTGCTTCCCATTCAGGAATGGAATTTGGAGTTGAGAGTGATGCATGAGTTGTGGTTTTAGACACTGTTTGAAGAGATATACCATCTGAATACCTCTAAAACTCTGACTCAGAAATGTAATACTGCTGTGTATCAAGACAGCTTAAGACTGATTAGCGAGTGCTCATTATGATGCCTCCATGGGACGGATTCATCATGTGATGAGCTCTTTTTTAGAATCATATATGCTGAAAGAAAAAACAAAGAAACTCTTTAAACATAAGAAACTGTTGATTTTGCCTTTACACATACTATTCTTATTAAGTAGAGAGAACTATGAATGCTGCCACCTATTTTGAAACAAAAAGGACATTACGTAACTTGTGGAAAACTTTTTTGTCATGCCCAACCATTTTGAGCAGTGTTTTGAACTGTAGTCTGAATACATGCTTCTGCTTGTCAAGAAACTGCATCAGTCAATAGTGGCAGAAGCTGAGGCAGCACTGTAAATTCTGCAACTTTGCCAGTATTATCTCTGCTTCCTTTGTGATACATAAGATGAGTTACTTTAGCCAACTGTAAAAGCCCCTTACATCAGACATATCTCTTGCTCGGACTTTGACTTTACGCCATTTAGGGTGGCTTGGGATCATTTTGGGGGCGGGCTTCAGGTGCCACCT
>JBBPCW010000139.1:6284882-6312429 GCA_037974425.1 Phenacogrammus interruptus | reverse complement strand
TGTGTGTGTGTGTGTGTGTGTGTGTGTGTGTGTGTGTGTGTGTGTGTGTGTGTGTGTGTGTGTGTGTGTGTACACACACATGTATGTATATTCACAAATGCTCTGAACATCTGATACTAGGTTAAGATCCTCACTGAATAAAATACACAGATTAATTGGAGGGCACCTTGTCTGTGTGGTGTACTGTACTCTAACTCAAAACATATGTGGTTGTTCTATTTGAATGCATTTGTGTATTGTGCAAATTCAGTTACATTGCAATAGAATAGTTAGATTTGCATACAGTGAAACATTAGCTTAATTACCATTCTATTAAAACTCTTTGGACCACATGGGCATTGTTGATTAAAACGCAAGCCTGTTTTGGAACTGCATGTCCCTAGAACTTCTTGTTCCTTCCACATGTATGTGTGCGCCTGTGTATGTGTATGTGTGGTAGAGTATTGTATATAAACAGGATTAGATGGTTGTTTACCAAAATATTTGTCTCTGATTTGGTAAAAGCATTACATCATCATGACTCATGCTGATTGCCTGCATATTTCTTGTGATAAGTAACTGGACTAAGACACCTGGAATGCCGTCTGTACACGTATTTCCTGGTGAGAAGGGGACTGAAGAATCTGTCCTCTCAGAGTAGCACCTTTGTGTTTTGAATTTTTACTGCAGCTCTTTGAAGGCATCGGTTAGAACAATGTTGAAATCACATCCATTCCAGCACCGCCAGAGTAGAGACAAGAGGCAGTTTCAGGTGGCACCCCTGTCACTAACTCCCCCCTGCTGAGGTCTGTCTGCCAGCTTGAGAGTGCGGCCTGGGGGGGAGTGGGTGGGGCAGAGGCCATGTGCACCCAAGTCCTCCCCCTGGGGAGTTGACTGGCTTTCTGGGAAAGTTGTTTAAAAAATGTGGGATCGTTTTTGGGAATGGTTGAGGAATTCCCCCTCCCCCTCACCATCTCTCACTCAAGCAAGTCTCACACTGTTGTCTTTGTGCTGACTCTTGATCTCTGTGCTCTCTATGTAGACGCGCACACACACACATACACGGAGTACACTCTTTTGTGTGTGTGTTTTTCAGCTGCTTATTCTGGCTTGTCTCTGAGATATATTTAGCTGCCCAGCTGACCCCCTGCTGCTTTACTGTGGGTGAGTCAGTGAAGTGATTGTTGTGGGGAGAATTTCATAGCCGGCAGAAGTTTTGTATTGCACCCAGTGCATGTTTTATCCACACAGACATCCTGTTTGTGTTCCCTGCAACGTGATGACTTGGGCCGACTTTTACTATGACTTTACTGTGGAAAAGTGTCTTTCCTTGAGTCATTATGTTCAGGAACAGTGATTAGTACAGCCATTTCATGGGTCATATAAACATAACTAGCTGGGGTTGGCTTAACTTGACCACAGGTTTGATGTGTGTGTTATTTTTGCAGATTAATAATTGAATACTTGTCGGTAACAATTAAACTGTAAACTTTATCATAACCAAATTCATGCTTGGCAGAATGTCTATTATTTTTTAACACAAGCTGAAAAAACACTGCAGGATTTGTTACTGGGGGTTCCGGATTTAAATTGGCCAGGGTCATAATCAGCCAGTGTTTGCTTTTGTTTGATTTACACCAGCTACATACACACACACTGCTTTTTAATGCTGCTACTATGTCTTGCCAAAAATGTCAGCTGTTCGGGTAATCCACCAGCATGTGCACATATCTGTGCATTCATTTAGCCAGGAAAGTGTGAGCTTCAGGTGAAGAG
This sequence comes from Phenacogrammus interruptus, assembly GCA_037974425.1. Classification (NCBI taxonomy): domain Eukaryota; kingdom Metazoa; phylum Chordata; class Actinopteri; order Characiformes; family Alestidae; genus Phenacogrammus; species Phenacogrammus interruptus. Next base: position 6,310,674 of record JBBPCW010000139.1, on the reverse strand, counting down.
CCTATAATCAGTGTCATGGGCTGATAAAACTACCAAAATCTGAATTAAATACTCATGATCAAATGAATAAGATGCAAATAAGATTCATTCTTATCTGTTAGCTGTAATACTGGACACATTTAGCAATGTGTCAGTGTGAAAGTTAACGAGTGGAGTATGGCTGTCATGATTATTAGTTAAAATCAGGTCAGGGAAATCACATTTGTGTTCATCACTTAAAAAGAGTAAAATCGGCTCGATCCTCTTCTGTTAGAATAAGATCTTGTATCTCTATAATATTAAACTTTCCGGAAAAACGAATGTGAAGTAAATTTTGCATTTCTGTTGGTCTGTTTACCATGAAAATTCTAATCATTCAAGGCCAGCTTGGATTTTCATATGGAGATGCAAGGCTTTGTACTAGGGATGCACCGATCGATCGGCCTGATCGGTGATCTTTTTTTCATGTATTTCATTTTATTTATTTACATTTGTAAAGAAAATTTATAAAAAAACTCTTTATTAATATTAAAGAAAATTAGATTTTTGTTTGTATTTGTTGTAGAGCTGCATATGTCACAGGGAAAGTAACTACCACGTTACATTAAAAAAGTTGAAACCCATTTTTTTGTGTCGTTGTAGTCGACTACATGCAGCAGCTCTAATTTTCTGTTATCTGGGGAAAAAGTCGGTATTGGCCGATCACACTTACAAACAAATCGGTAATCAGAATTGGCCAATAAAATTGCAATCAGTGCATCCCTACTTTGTACTGTCATGGAGAATGTGACTCTTTTTACAAATTGTACATGAAGTAAAACTAAACGTTTTAAGTTTGCAAATATGTGATTCCTCAATAAATTGTCAAAAAAAAATTTAGCTCACTTGATTATGAGTATAATTGATCGCAACAGTCCTAATTACATGCCATTGTATAACCAAAGTCAAATGTGTTTGTTTGTTCAAACATACTTTTCTAATAAGGCATGATCCTGTTTCTCATTATCATCAGTGTCTTCTTCTAGGGGTTCTTCTGGTACATGGGAACTGTTTACACTCTGTAACTGGTCATGCGTGGTACTTCCTGTTCTAGGTGGAGCCAGGATGCATCCTTCAGCAACATGCTCTTACAAGCTGAGGTGCGGGAGGCCCAGTGCTGTCTGCCCAGCTTGAGCTCAGGCATTTTCTCCTCACTCGACTGTTGGCAGCACAATTACAGCTCATTCTGGCAAGCTTTTCTCTCCCAAAAATTCAATCTCATCGCAATTTGAGGTTTAGAAATTGTGCTTCAGAAAGACGAAGTACACACAGTGCGTCATCCATAGGCACTGATTGCTCAAATCCTGCAAACCCCCACCGCCCTTTTGGATGTGTTGAGTAAGATTAAGGCACAGTGTTTTCATGCAGCCAAGAAAGCAATTCCAGGCTTAGCTGGTCTTGCAGGCTCTGTATGTCTGGACGAGTTAAGACATCCATCAGCCTGTTGGTTTTAATTCGCAGGAGATAACAGGATCATTGCGCTTGCTGGGTCATTTAATCCAGCCCTCTGTGGAAAAATGAATCTGTTTAACTCAGTTAAGCATGCAGACCTTTCGCATCTTGGAAATGAAAAGGTGTTTCATCCATTTGTCATAGAAACCAAAAGTGATAGAAGATGTGGGAACCGGTGGTGTGAAGAAGTGCTCAGATCCCAGATCTACAAAAAGAAATGAGTAATTCATACACTGATGTAGAGCGCTCAACAGCATTAGCAGAATAATAGTGTGGAAGCGTGTATTTTAATGAATATTTAAGTGTGCCTTTGTGAGAAGGATGTGTTCTGGGGGAAGGGTGGAGCATGCACAAATAATCTCTGATAGTCAAGGTTAGGCTTTCATGGGCTTGTTTTTCATCTCTCTTAATAGGCCCTTCAGTGGAGAGGCCCTCATCCATAAATATCTGTCCCGCTATTGTTTAGCAAGACTTATCAGTACATGACCAGATTACTGTTTCCATAGTAACCCTGTTTGACTAAAGGCAAACAACCTTTAGTGCAGTCCTGTTTAGATGCTAATTTTAATCAAAACTTTAAAGCAAATGTGCCATGTGAGGTATGTGGCTTCATAACATGCTAATTTCTGGGACTATTAATCTATAAATTTGAAATTAATAAATGAAAATTTACTCCATCTGGGGCGCCTCTGCGAAACATTCAGATTCAAATCACAGAGGATCTATTTGGTATGAATGAGGCAGTGCAGTCCTCAGAAGTGCTGATGACACAACCATAGTGGGTTTGATCAGTGGGCACAATGAGATGGCGTACAGAGAGGAGGTGTGACCGCTAATGAACTGGTTTAGAAACAACAACCTGTCTCAATGTGGACTAAACAGAAGCTACAGTTGTCGACATCACTAGAGCATTACAGGATCAAGCTCACCTGAACGTTAACATCTCCTCACATGAGAACCTCACATGGACACCAAGATGTGCCAGCAGCATCTCTCCTTTAGGTGGAGACTCCAACTCTGCACCACACACTACAGATGGACTAGAGAGAGCATTTTCTGTAACTGCATCATGGTGTGGTCTGTTTCAGTCCTTATGACCCTACAGGGGATAGTGAAGCTAGCTGAGAAGATCACCAAGGTCTTCCTCTGTCGTGAACATTTACACCACACACAGCACCCACAATGCCACCAGCGCTGTGGATGACCCCACACACCCCCACACAGCCTCTACTCCCTCATCCTGTCTGGCAAGAGTTCCTTAGCTATAGAGTCTCCACTGCCAGAACGGGAAACATTTCTTCCCTCAGGCCATCAGAGTCCTCAGTCAGAACTGAATCATAAACTGTACCCACACACACACACACACATACACACACACACACAAACCCCTGAACTGAACTTCTTCCTTCCACTAATACAGTACACACACACTGAACTGTTCTTCCTTAAACAAAACGATCTTAACAACCCAACTGTCACGCCATTTTAGCCTGCACATTCTCTGTCTGTCTGCTGATGTTAGTTGAACAATTATTTATTGCTGTCTACCTCTATATTTGCATTTTTTGCACATTTAATCAAGTTATGTCTAGTAGGTTTTATTGTCATTTAAATCACATACGCACAGTACACAGGAATTAAACAACATGCTTCCAGGATCATGGTGCAACACAAGAACAGAAACAGAACACCACAAGACCACAAACGCAGACAGGACGAAAGAGAGATGTCTATATTTATTTTTGTATTATTTGTAGAGTGTGCTTTTCAAACTGTACGTATAGCTTATTCTATTGTTTTGCTGCTCTTACCTTTTGTTGTAACTGTTGTAACAATGTATATTTTCCACTTGTGGGAATAACAAAGATATTGTATCTTATCTAATACCATCATTGTTATTAACTACCATTAAGAGTTTTTAAACAGCTGGACATGTGATTAATCTGGCTCATGGTGAAGGGGATGGTTTAAGACTGATCTGTCTTTAAGGGTCACAGTTTCAGAATTCAGTTGCATCCTAACATCATCTCGTAACCTACAAGCTGGATGACAACAAACTTGCAAGAAAGGCTTGCAAGAAGGAAGCACCAGATTTCCCACACACTAAATCAAGGATTGCAAAATATTACTGGAACTGAGTAGAACCAGATTTCTTGGTCATCCAGGATAAAAATAGAGTTTTTAAAAGACCTTCAAATATTCAGTTTCTTTCAGAAGGTTACCTCACTAAAAGTTAGGTATTTCACAATCTATAGCCTTTTTTCCTCTTTGGGGAGGGAAATGGAAAAAGTATTTGAAAACGGTGAAAGAGGGGTAGGTCATTTTCACACTGCTGTTAAAAATTTGGTTAACTTGGTTTAAAATCTCTTTACATAAACTTTCATCAACACTTGTTTTTAAGTTCTGTAAAGTTACCATTCTGAAGGTGCAGCAAGACTATTGAAGCTCATGTAACTTATTAAACTAAAATGGGGATTTCTCTTTTTTTTTTTTTTTTTGGAGTTTACCATTCCATCATCATCACATTTAAAAAGATCACTATTTAGATTCCCCTTTATTAACATATCTATTTTTTATGTTTCAGAGTCACCATGACCTAGTGAGCATTGGCAGCGCTTTCTAAAGGTAATGTTCCGCTTTGTCTTCATGTCCTCAACTACAAATTAAATAGGGCCTACATAAAGAGAGAACTATAAAACATTACTAAACAATTTACTCAAAACAACATGCCCTTAATCAGGCTTCTGACGTGTTCTCCACCAGAGGGCTACAACGCCATCTGCTGATCATCATGGAGATTTTTTTTTACCAGTGTTTAAAACCCTGTTACAGACTCTAGAACATTAAAACTATGTTACATGAATACAAGGTGGACAGGGCAGGCCTTTTAATAATAATTACACTCTACTACTCTGTAAATAGTCTAGCAGCATCTTTGTATTTTAAAACACTGTTACACTATGTGAACTCTTGTGTTTGCTCTGCCACTAGGCAGCGGTGGGCTCTGTAGCTTCAAAGGGCCATGTCCCACAGGGATCTGCCCCTGCTTTTCCCACCATGTGCCCCTCTAAGCACTGGGCCCCAGAGAGAGGTTAATAATGACGAGCAGGAGGTTGTTATTTGGAATATCCCTGCATGAAGTAATAACGCGGGAAATAGGCCAATTTCATTGAGCTGTATTCAGTTACTTTTCATAACAAAATCAGTCAAAATAAAGCTCATGCCAGTAAATAAAACAGTCGTTTTTCATAGGCTACAGCTGCTGAAATGCTAAGATCATCAGGAACATCTGCTTAAGTAACCGATCTGCTTTAAACTTTATTTAAATGTGATATATAATGCATGCTAAATGAAGAGTATGGGCTTATAATATCTTACATCGGCCCAATCCATCATCTAAATCCCAATCTTTCTAATTCTGCAATGAAATAGAGACACTGAGAGTTAAAAAAAAATCTCAGAGACATTAAATGAGCAAGAAAGGCAGACATATATCTTGACCAGAGCCGGATAAGCACACTTACTGTTGTGCCAAGGTCTAGTCACTCTGTCTTTAACCTGGCAAAAAGAGTAAGCTGACCAAATTATGGATTAATTCTGACAGTAACAAACTACACCCATAGGTCCAACTCCCACTGGCAAGTCTGCCTCATACTGTCAGAATACCTCTTTGATTTCCACCCTTTTAATTCATCGAGGTGAAAAGCGGCTTCTGTTTCAGAGCAGACACCAAGCAGGATATATTTCTCATCTGAGTTCAGTTACACCATAAGCCTAGGTGGCCAGAAGAGGCCATTTTTTAATTGCGCCATCTGAGGGTTTGGGTTCTTAGTGAACTGTTTTGCAGTTATGTTGTTGCTGGCAGCCTGTGGAATTTGGGAGCAGTTAGATTGCCTGTATCACTTAGTTGGTTTAGGTCTGAAATTTGATTATTTTGCACTCTGTGTCAAGGAAGGCTTGAATGATTCAATGGTAATGAATATGTTGTTTGGGGGTTTATGGAAAACCACAAAATGTTTGTTTACATTTTTCATAAGCTTAGCACAGTGAGCATAATTTCTTGATTTTTTTTTTCTGAATAAGAAGTAAATGAGTGCTGAAAGATTTGTGTTTAGATTCTTTTTAAATTGAAATTTCCTGGCACACTTCTGACAGAATGAGTCTAAAAGTAAAAATTGGATGCTGAAAGGCAAATATGACACTTCCTTCAAAGGAACACAAAACCAATGGAAATAAGAATTTGTTTTCTAGTCAAATCATGGTTAAATAAATACTTTGCAACAACTAATTAACTCATTTATTGAGCCAAAGTGGGATAGCAGATATCCTTCAGAGTTTATTTCTTCGTGTTTTTGTACAGTTACTAAGCAACTATTACTGCAATGCATTTCCCATCACTGAGTTTATTTTTAAGGATTCTTCAAAATACAAGTAAACTGGAATATTCCTGGTAGATGAATGAATAAATATTAATAGGTCAATTACTCAGTTTGGGTGGAGGTCTTTTATTGGCCCACATCCTTCTATACCCTCTGTGTCACAGAAGAGAGACCTGCAGGAATAGGAGCTGCTGTCATTGAGAGGAGATTGGGAAATACATCCCAAAGACATATGCAAATAGTGTGATATTCTAATTTGACTATTGTCCATCCATTCCTTCAGTAAACAGAGATGGCGCGTGGGTGGAGTCCATTGGTCAATGTTTACAGACTTTAGTATTTGAAGTGCCACATTACAAATACTGTACAAATCTATTTTAGATTAGATATGCTTGTTAAGAGCACTGTCTAAGGTACTTCCTCTGCTTTTAAGAAGAAGTGGGAACTGTAAAAGGAATATTTTAGAGTGTTTATTTAGGCCCATTGAATAAATGGTAGTAGTCCCATTGAATAAATTCAGTTAAAGGTAGTTATTGTATTTTTACTGGTATGAATTATAATTTAGTGAGCCCACAATGAGCTGGATTGTTTATTAAGTATTCACAAATGCAGATTATTTAGTTCACATTGCACAGGAAGCTTGTGAATGGTTGATCCAGTGTTATTTTCCAGACAAATACCCATTATGTCATGTCTAAGAGGAGCCAAAAAATAATAGTATTAATCTTATAGGTCTACATACTGAATGTAGTTCTAAATGGAAGAGAGTGATGTATGTTTGTATCAAATTGCTCAAGACCAGTAATGTAAAGAATAGTGTTAGCCAAATGCACTAATTAGCAATCATTCAATTATCCATAAGACAAGCAGGCATGACTGTAATTCACGTTCATATCCAAAATAACATGGTTGAGATCAAGCCCAAATTACTTTTGGTCACCCCACCCCAATTTGTTAATGCTGATAAACAATGCAGTCGTTTTTGCTTCTCTTTTCCAGACCACGCTCTCAGTTTCCCACAATTTGCTGGCTCCACCCCCTCCTTGTTTCCAGAGAAACCCTTGCTCCTCCTCCTGAGGAGACATGGAGCCCCAGGGGAGTCTGGGAGCAGAGGGGGAACAGGCGGTTCTGGTTCCGAGCCCCAGGAGCGAAGCTGTGACCCACGACATGGAGGAATTGTCCCTGCAGTCGGGTCAGAATCTTCCGCCACTCAAGGAGCGTAAGAATGGTGAGTAAATTCATGTGGTCGGTCCCCGCAAAGGCCTGCAGCGTAAACTCCATACAACCACATCACACTGCTTCCTACTTCCTTATCATCTGTTAAACCCCAGGTCCATTTTGACACTGAGAAAATAAGCCCCACCAGACAGCTGAGAAATTTGTTTGTGGAGAGAGAAGTGGGGGAATTACGCTGGAATTGCATGCAGACGCCAACATATAATCATGGCTTAAACGGCCCCTTTAACTCTTGTCCAGAGGTTCTTTGGCCTTCTTCAGGGTGCAGGACTGGTAAACTAATATGATATATATTTGTGTCAGCATTAATCGCCAGATCCTTCCGACACTGAAGGATCTCAGACATGCGCTCAGCACTGCTGAACCTTGAGACTGTCTTGACATCTCTGGTGCTGAAAAGTTTCATTGCATTCTTGAGACCTCTGGTCACTGTGACTTTATGTTCCCTCGGTCACCTCCATGGCTGTTTTCGTTTGGTTCTCACAATCGTGGCCAAAGCTCCAGGCTGGAAATGTTTCACTGGCATGTGAACTGTAATGAGAGGGCACAGAGGGGCTGGTCCAATGGACAGACTGGCACTGAACTATGCTCTGTTAGCCATTGATGTATTCACATAGTGTGGATCTCTGGGATCCACCAGTGCCGTGTGTTATCAAGCCAGGGGATATCATTACTCAAGAGAGCATCACTTGAAAATAGTATGCTGGTGTTTCCTCAAGACAATAATTTGCTACCCGGGAGGAAGGAAGCAGAGACCCCAATAAGCATGCCTGTAATTTCAGCTCCCCCTGTCCCCATTCAGCTGCTGTATTATTCAACAAACTCCAGACTCAGCCCAACCCTTGCTCCCTAGAAATACAGTTGAAAGCACGACTCACTAAAGATGTTTTCTGGAAAATGAAAGAAGAATGTCTTTGCTTGTTTTCACTGGTTCATGTCCATGTTAAAAGGGGTTCAGATAACATGGGGTATCATAATATTCACACGGTACACAGACCATGAGATGATTTCGCTGGAGTATATCAACTTTGACGTTGGGATACACAAATCTATTGGAATGAATTTGATTCAATTCAAACTGCAGTTTCCGGGTATGTCAACACTGGATTAGTAGACAGCCACTAATGCATCATATATTGCTATACAAGCAGCAGTTGTAGCCTCTAATTTCATGACTGACATAGACGGGAAGGGTAAAATTTTAACTGATTAGAAATATTCAATCTGATGATTTTATTAATCAGTGGCAACAAATGATGTTCTTCTCATTTATTCCCAGAACTCACATACCCAACCAACAGATTTGAGGTTCTAAGCTGCCAGTTTTAGCATTACCTTCACCAGGGTCTAAAAAGTAAAGTGGCCCCTGATAATCACACATGAACACACCACAGCACAGCACACAATGTGAACAGTATGAGATGCTTTCTCTGTATTTAACCCATTCACCTAGTGAAGCAGTGGGCAGCCGCCAACGAGGGGCGCCCGGGAAGCAGTGTGTGGGACGGTGCCTTGCTCAAGCGTACCCCAGTGATGACAGTATCAGGGTATGGGGATTCGAACCCACAAGCATTTGATTTAACCTGCTCAGATATCCATAATTACACACATGTATTTAATATTATTCATCATATTTCTCAATTCTTCATGCAGTCTGAGCATTTTTGTTTAAAATTTGAAAGTGCTCTCACACAAGTATTTCTTCTAGCTGCAGTGGCTGTGTGAAATGCATTTTTGGCATTCTGAATAAAACCATCTAAAATGTATTATTGTTTATATATTTTGGACAATGCCCTGCTTATGAATTTGTGGATGTAGTTTGGAGAAGGACATTTTCTATTCCAGCATGACTGAGCCCCAGTGCATAAAGCAAGGTCATGGTTGGTTGAGTTCGGTGTGGTAGAACTTGACTGGCCGGCACAGAGCCCTGACCTAAACCCCATCCAAAACCTTTGGGATGAATTGGAACAGAGAATGTGTCTCAAACCTTCTCGTCCAACATCAGTGTCTGAACCTCATAAATGCTCTACAGAATGAATGGACACAAATTCGCACAGAAACTCCAAAATCTTGTGGAAAGGCTTCCAAGAAGAGTGGTAACTTTCAGAGCTGCAAAGGTGAACCAACTCTATATTAAAGTCTATGTATTTGAATCCAATGTCATTAAAGTCCCTGTTGGTGTAATGGTCAGGTGTCCTTATATTTTTGTACATATAGTATATATATCATTATTGTTTTAATGTAGGCTACACATTTTGTTGATTGAAAAAGATGAAACTTCCCAGTACTAAATACAGGCTCAAATACTATTGTAGACCCTTTTTCTGTTGGCATAGCATGTTAATACAGGTCTCCTGAAATGTTACAGCTATATATACTCTCCTTGTGATTGATTCCTCACCATCTGTATCGATCTCAATAGCACCAAGCTGTGGGCTACAATAACATCCCTCTCTCCTGTAACACCCACGCATCAGTGGTTTTATTGGAAGGTGAGACGAGCGTCTGCCCAAAGTTTTGTATCTGTACCTACATTACAATATCTCACATAACAGTCCTTTTCTAAATGAATAGATGTAGTGAAACTGAAATATAGAATATATTTGAATTGTATCTGTTTGTTTAAGTCCAAAGGGCATTATAGGTACACAGTCATTGTGGCCTAATCTCGTCAGCGTTGAGTCACCATCAAGGTACCAAAGCCTTGCCAGTCACTGGCTGGAAATGTCAGCCATTCATACCTTGTCTGCTGTTTTCTTGATTGACCTTGTGAAATGTCATGTGTTATTTTGCTTCTATTGGCATGGCTTTGATATGTTTTCTCCGATATGTTGAAGGAATGGCACATTGAACTGATTCCACTACATTAAGATCAGTTTTTTGTTCTTTTTGGAATAACAGTTTGTCGTACTGACTGAAGTAAAATGCAATAGGGTTGTTAAAATTGTATGCTGTTTTGTGATAAAAACAGTACCACCTTCCAAAGTGTGTTTGTGTGTGTTTGTTTGTGTGTGTTTGTGTGTGTGTGTTTGTGTGTGTGTGTGTGTGTGTGTGTGTTTCAGAATTCAAGGGGGTAGATCAGTAAGTTCTACATTTGACACAATGACAGAACCGCCAAACACTGCTGCACGTTTGGAATAAGGAAGCTCTTACAGCTTGTTTCTCAGGATGTACTGGAACTCTTACAGAAAATACATGAACATGGAGAAAAATTAAAGTGTAACTTGTCCATTCTGGTCTCTGGCTCTGTTCTGCTGAACTGTTCTGTTTCGGTTTGATGGGAGTGGAGGGTTAAAATAATTTAACAGACTAGGCTTGTGTAGACACTCCCACCCTGCGGCTGATTGGCTGAGCTGCGACACAGAGAGAGCAAGTCAGACTTTGTGTGTGTGTGTGTGCGTGCGCGAGAGAGAGAGAGAAGTAACTTCTCCGTGCTGCTGCTCCTGAAACACTCCAGCGCTCCGTAACGGTCCTCTCGCTGCTCCATGGGACTCCAGACCCGGCCACTGTCTGCCCCCTCTCTCGGCTCCATGGCCTGCCTAGAGGTTGAATCCCCAACCATCTGCAGGGGTAAAGTCCCACTTAGAGCGGTTCTTGCTCCGCATGTGCTTTAGACTAAACCTGCTCTGCACTTCTGATCTAATTTTAACTGAAGTTAGCGACGTGGCGGTTTATGTTAATGTGCTTCTGATAACCAACAACTTGTGCAAAACAGAGCTGAAGCAGGAAGTGACTGTGTGTTATAGAGCTCTTTTTTAAAAGCTTTAGAAGCCTGGTAAAACAAAAAAAAAGTTTTTCTTATGCTTGAGAAACTTTGACGATTACGATAGGGATGCTAATGATGCCATTCCTGTAATAACTTCCTAAGTACTTTTTCGAGTGTATTTTTTTCTTTGCAAAGTAGAGTCTCTTATCTTGCATAGCTATGAAAACATAAACTCAGTATTTATCTCTTTTAAATTACATGGCTGTTTTTTCTTGATGTGATATTCGTCTTTTTTTGAAGCCAATTTTCATTGTTTTTTCATTGTTCATGAGTTTTTAATTGTTTTAAGCATAGATTCAGGCACATAAATATCCCCACTGTTGATGTATGGTATGGCAAGAACAATGTAACTAAAATATGAACTGTTGGGTGTTGGAACACTGCCCATCGCCAGTACCATCAGTCATAGTGCATATCCATTTATCAAGGTTTTCCAACCTTGCATCCATAAATTAGTCTTCTGGCACAACAGGCCCCCTGTTCTTCTGTAAGCACTTGTGCAGATACAGTAATCTTGAGTGGGGAAATTTATTTTCTAGAGATAGTATCAACAAAGTACGGTGCGGTGTCAGTATGTTTCTTAAACATACTGAATTTTGTCAGAGTGAAAAGGGTTCAGTAGCCATAACAAAGCCAGTTGGTTTTATTTATGGACAGAACATCCAGTGCTCCAGTCTCTCCTTGGGTGAAGTGTTCTGTCCCGAGGAACAGGTCTGAGGATTTGAGATCAGCCCACAGAGTTTTGGCGAGGCATAAGGAACTGAAGCCCTTTTGTTTATTGTAGTGCTGGAGTTAGAGACCAAGCGACTGAGCTAGCTTGCATCATACATGGGTCAGCCAGGGTTCACGAGAAAGCATATCATCATCAGTGCTGACATCAGTCTTATGAATGTGATCAGGACACAGAGTGGTGCAAGTACCTGCCTCAATGATGTTCAAATAAGGTTCTGCTATTACTTTTCTGTTCTGGAGGGCATGTAGTCAGCGTCATTTAATTTCTTGCACAAAGCCAGTTGCTTGTGGCCTACCAGTGGATTTTTAAAGGGTATATGCCTCGATATTGCAACCAAGGCAAGGTAGGCCCCTTTCGATGTTCTTCTTGGACCCACATAGCCCCTGGCATGGGTCGTAATGGAAAACATGGGCAAGCACATAGTGTTCTGATCTAAACCTTTTTTTTGGGGCGGGGGGTGGGTTACTACAACATCCCTGTCCTGCGGGCCTGCAGAGAGCACAAGTCCACGCTTATCCCGCCGTCCCCAAACTGTGCGATTTCCCAGGCCTTGTTCTCACAGCGCTTGGGTTTATTTTTGACAGGATGAGTCAGAGCCCCACTCAGACATAATGGATGCTCCCCTAGGGAGTACAGCAGGCCAGCGTGTGCTAACCCCCTCTCTCGAGTTTGATCAAGCTCAAACCAATCCTTGTGATGGGCATGCAGGTGTGCTCATATAATACAGCTGAATTCCTCTCACTAAATATATTTTCCCAAATCATATCCACAATTTATGTGGATCTGAATAGCAGTTTGAAATCCATATACTGGTGGAATATATAAAATAGTTAAAAAGTTAAATTGTATTACACGCCATGTTTTTTTAGCATCTAAAACAGCTAAGTTAGCTGCCTGGCTGGTTTGTGCTGATATGAGTGAAAAGCTAGACTTTTTTTCTCCATATCTAAAGAGTATAAGTCACAAATCAGCACCAAATTTATCAAAGTTCCAGTCTTTACTGCTAATACTAGAGTGAGGAAAAGAACAGCACCATCTCATTAGCAAAAATACCTCTGATGTGCATCATATTTAAAAGATCATGTTTTAATTGTTATTTTAGTTCCATTACCCATCCAGAGTAGGCAACACTAATGCCGTCACAGCATTCATCATCAGCCACCATCACATTCCTACTGAAATGTGTTTGCAGTGGAGTAGCATTATGGCACTGAAGTAACACGTCCTTCCTTGCATGTTTACAAATGTTTAAACTGAGCGCCTCTCCAGGGGTTATGATGACGGAAAAATAGCACTGAACACTGTCCAGGGATTTATGAGTTCTGCGTAATACATTTTGCTCCTGTGCCCAGAGATGTGCTTCTTTTGAAGAACAAGTCTAAGTATTTGACTTTTTATGGCCCAGCACTTGCAAAATAGCTGATGTCATGCGAAACAACTGAAAGGACCATCAAACTGTTTATTAGTCTTGCTTTCACCACTAACACACTCAAAAAGCTTCTCTGTCATGTTGATGGCTCTCTGTAGCCGCAACACATGTTTGCTGTATGTGTACTTTGTGGTCAGTTTCTACAGCCCATTTTCCCGAAAATTTCTTTCATTTCTTGGATTAAAAGTAATCCTTCCGAAACAGAGAAAAAAGAGTGAATAATCTTGGCTTTGAGTTTGTCATCTATTATGACTTATGTTAAAATGATGACTAATTTGTTTTTATGTTATGTTTGGTCACAGTGGGTTAATAAGTGACCTTACCGTGTCTGTCATGTATTAATACTTCACAGAATTACTTGACCTCAGGCCATATGAAACTGAGTAGCCACTTAACCGCATGGAGTGAAACCGGGAGTTAAGTTGTGTGTGTGTGTGTGTGTGTCTAAGCTGACTGTACTGTTTCTGCTCCTTTTCAGTCCTGCAGCTCAGACTCCAGCAGAGACGCACTCGGGAGCAGCTTGTGGACCAGGGCATCATGCCACGTGAGTATGCAGCCTGTTCCAAAACGAAACAACTAAATGCCACACAGTAATGTTTAAACAAATTATTAGTCCCTTCTGAAACAAGCACCAGGGAGGCTTACAAGAAGAATTTGTCAGAATTTGCTGATGTCTTACATAGCCTTAAGTGAAGATTATCTGTTAATCCACTGTTGTGGATGCACATAATATTACAATGTGTTCTGGCTATGGATGATGCTCTTAAGGAATAGTTTGGCCAAGAATCCAATTTACACAATATTCCCTCAACTCCAAATGTGTTTGTTTAGCCAAGACCTGTTTTGTGTCCTCTAGTGTTCCAATGAATCTCTCTCACACTGTTGTTAATAAAAATGGACAACAATCAGAATTTGTGAAGGTTGTACTGCTGTTTTTACCTTGTGCAACACTATTTTGTCCATTTTTAAAGTGAGAGTGTGCCATAGAGTGTGAGAAACCACTTAAGCAAGGCTGTTTAAAATGATACAGTTTTGGCATGATTTGCACAACGCTGATCGTGGGAAATACACTTTCATTACTTGGTAGCTACATTTGCCTACTGGCTGCGATGCAGAAATGAACAAGGATAATCTGACCTGCAGAGCGGATTATAACTTTGTACTGCAAATGTCTTGAGTGTCCAACATTATCTGGAATAAAAGGGAATATCATATAAGTTAGATTTTTTCATCTAACTATTCCTTTAAGACACATACTTGTAAAGTAGAGCATATTACCCACAAGTCCCAGTTCTCTCCTGATGTGTCCCATGGTGGATAGAGCGTGTCATGAGTGGTGGTAAGAGGAGCAGCTAATAAAAGAACGTGTCTGTGGAGGATACATGCTGATAAAAAAGCACATGGAGAACAATAGTGTGAGTGATGTCTGTCTGGCTTGGCTGGAGCTCACTCAGCAATGGTCGCCTGCATGGGCAAATCTCCTGCAGAGCACCAAGCTCCATCACGCTTCAGTCAGCGACTAAGCCTGTTCTTCTGGTCTGAAAACCTTGTGTTTAACCCAGACCTCCTTTTCAAGGGACATTTCTCCAGCAGATTTTACCAGTGCCAAGAACACTGCACTTGAAAGTAGCATTTGGGTGCATCTTTGGTGGCTGACTGCTTTTAGTCAAAGCAGCAGAAATGGTCTGTTTGAAATGTGGGTTTAGTGGAATGACTAATACAGAGCCACAAAAAGGGGGTTAAGTAAACTGCCTGTTAACAAAATCACTTGCTTAAGCCTGTCATGAATGGATGAAACAACCACTTCCTGTTAATCGTAGAGGCAAGTGCATTGTTAAAACCAGTTAACCAACTAGAGGAAGGAAACCTTTCATCTCGACAAAATGTTTGTGTTCTCAGAAGTATACCTCTTTACTCTCGTAATACGCTGACTGTCTGGTTTCATTTCTGCAGATAAAAACAATCTGAGATTTCCCCTTTGCTTGTACTATGCAAGTTTTTGACAGAATTGCATAAGGGTAACCACGTTGTAGTTTTTAGCACAGAGCTGGTACTTTTCCCAAATGTCTTTTGATGTGTTTGTCTCTCTAGCATTGAAGACTCCCGCTGCCTTTCATGAGCAGATCAGAAGCCTGGAAAGAGCCAGGGTGAGACTTATACAAATGAATCCTAAACATCAGAAATGTATACTTAAATTATCCAATATTTTCCTTGTGTACCATGGGCCACCTAGGATCTTTGTGTGTTTATATACCAAGAACAGCCATGATTCCTTTTTACTAGGCCATTTTCAAACCACTGTGTATTCATTGGTAATAAACAGGCTGTTTTCTTTACTGTACCTTTTAGACTGATAGATATAAATGACCTCTGGTCTGATAGGCTGCCTCCATTCGTGCCTCTTTCAAAAAGCAGTCCCGACTGAAACACTACTTAAAGCTTGAGTGTGAATGGGAATCAGGTTGCTGTACAGGCATATACATTACAACTGTCTTTATGTAATACATGAACGTCATTTTATTTAAAACTAGAATTAAGACAGCTGCCATAGGAATCTGACATGCTGAAAACATATTCTTTTTTTTTTAACTATGGTCAGACTGAGAACTTCCTAAAGCACAAGATTCGTAGCAGACCTGAGCGCGCAGAGCTTGTCCGCATGCACATCCTGCAAGGTAACCACACTGCCAGCCTTTATCTTTGATTCCCTCCAGATAACAAGTTTTCTAGAGCATTCTTAAACCATTAAGATGGAATAGTATTTTTGATGAAATAATGAAAAATGCTGTGATAAAATGCTTTTGCTAATATTCATATTGATACAGAACAGTAATATATCTGGTCTGAGTCAGACATGCCGTGCTCTGTACTGATCACTTAGTAATGTGTTTCAGAGACCCAAGCAGAACCTTCTCTGCAGGCCACCCAGATGAAGCTGAAGAGAGCTAGACTGGCCGATGACCTCAATGAGAAGATTGCCCTGCGTCCTGGCCCACTGGAGCTGGTAGAGAAAAACATCCTACCTGTAGACTCTAGCGTTAAGGAGGCTATCGTTGGTAAGCAGCCCAGCAATACATTACCAGCAGTTATTTAAAAACCTGTAGGCTTCGTTTTCAGTAAATAGGATTTTTTCAGCATTAATTTGTTTTCTATTATTACAGTAGGTGAGGTAAACTATCAGAAGACTTCAGATGTTTATAATTTTGATGAAGACAGTAGTGAAGCTCTGTCCCCAGAGGATCCGGCCAGTCAGGAGTCTCCGTGCTCTGTCCCATCACCAAGGGAGGCTAAACTGCCTGAGATCTCATCTGCTTCCCAAACTCCTGTTTCCAATCTACTGGTGAGGCTCACAACATTGTCCCTTTCTTTTGATTTGTACTAGGCTGTTTGGTGTGCAACCTGATCAGTAACACGTCTGGAAAAATGAAAGGTTCCACAGATTTGTTTGTATCGCTAAAGATATCCATCAATAATATCTCTAGTCTAAAGGTTAGATAAGAAAACCAGCTATTAGATAATACAATGTGAATCCAAACAGAGCATAACCTCATTGTTGGTTGCAAAGGAACTCCAGTTTAAGAGACAAGTGTTGTGAGAAGACATCCTTTACCTTCTGTACAGGAACAGTGATTAGTTTACAATTTTCCACTTACATCACATGTAGTCAGTCAGCCAAGACATGTTTCCTTCTTACTCTAACTGTAGTTAACACTGACCCAATTTTCTGTAAATGCATTCCCAAAACTTATCCCAACCTGTTCAAACACCAGTCAGGTCTCCACCATGGTGTTGCAAACCTGTCAATATTGTGAATGAAAAATACCTTTTTGTAGACTTTGTGGTTTAAGTGGCATGGCCGTGTGTATTCTTTCTGTTTCTTATCTTAGCTCTGTCCACTTACGGTCCAAAGTTCAGACTTTTTCAGCCAAACATCAGCAGAGGATCAAGCAAACTCTCGCTTCATAGCTGCTCCTCAAACAGCCATCCCCGCTGCCCACCCAAAACCTGGCCCCACCCTTGTGAAGGTGAGCCATGTTCTCTAGTGATGTTCTTTCCTGTCTGTGTTTATCTTTCCTCGGGTTCTACCTAACCCTTGATCATTTGTGCTTTGTTGTTCTTTACAAGAGATGAGCTGGTACAATATAAACATTGGAATGATTCACTGCTGACCAGTCCACATTGGTCCTTCAGGAGACATTTACATTTATGGCATTTAGCAGACGCTTCTATCCGAAGCGACTTCCATTCCCTAACTACACGGGGCAGTCTCTCCCTGGAGAAACTTAGGGTTAAGGGGTTTGCTCAGAGACCCAGTAGTGTGCATGAAGGTAGGATCTGAACCCATGACCTCTTGGTCCAGAGGCAAGTATCCTACCCACCCTTACATGTTGTGCCTTTTAAACAAGCCCAGTGAGCTTGTTTACACTAAAACCATTTGTTCTCTTCATAAGAGCCAAGCTTCAAACACAAGACAGCCACTGGTGCTGAGCTAAGATTTAAATGTGTTCAGATTAGTTGTAGAAGTAAGAGAGATGCTTTCCATTGTCCAGTGTGCTTGTTTGTCATTCAGTGGATAATCATAAACTAAAACCTCACCTTTTGTGATTTGCCTCCTTTGATCTAGCCTGCTCACTGTAAAGCTGTCTTCACAAGTACAAACAGTGCTTACTGTGGGAGGACTCTAAAGCAGGGGACAGTGATACTAAACAGTGTGTCACAATGAGAGCAGCTTGAGAGTGATTGTCCCTGTTAGGGGCACTTTAGGCCAAAGCAAAGGCTCAAAAGACTCAAATCAGGGGACAGCAGCAGCAGCTGGTTTCTGTCTTCTGTTTGAGGTCAAATGAAATGCTCACTCTCATTACACAGTGGAGAACTGATGAAAGCTCAGGCCCACGAACCAAGAGCAAGGCAATAACTTCTGCATTTATCATAATCCGTACCCTCAAAGCATATTCCACATATTTGTTCTGAGAGCCATCCCTCCTTCCCCGGGGAGTGAATCTGAGCATCTGTGTTCACATAAGCCAGTCTGAAATGACGTTATAACAGCTCAGTGGCTTTCGCCTCCCTCCCTCAGATGCCAGAGCCATTTTCATGTGTATCCTGTAACTGAGTGTTTCAGGAACAATGAGGGTCATGTCCCCCCATACATCCTGTTTCCCCATCCTGTCATTTTAGGTGGGTGTTGACTTGCGGCCCACCTATTTACCAGCCAGCGCTTCGCCTGCAAATCTCTCAGTAAAGGGCTGCAGTTCAGTGCTGACTGCAGTGTTGGCACTGGCACATAATCAGTCAGACTGTGCTTAACTGTGTGATTTCAGGTGTGCTCTGAATAGAGTCGCTCTTAACCCTGCCCCCCCGCCTCTTCCCATTTCAGCAAAGTCAGCCCAAGCTGCCAAATGAGAAGAGCCGAAGCAAAAAGAGCAAAGAACCAAAGCCAAGGATAAAGAAGCTCAAATACCACCAGTACATCCCACCAGACCAAAAGCAGGAGCCCAGCGAGACCCCTATGGACTCTGCCTACGCCCGACTCCTCCAGCAACAGCAGCAGTTCTTACACCTCCAAATCCTCAGCCAGCAGCAACAACACTACAACTATCAGGCCATCTTGCCTGCACCTCTCAGGTGTGTGGTTCCTCCAGCAAACACTGCACTGAAGTCCTTAAAATGCAGACCATATTCCTGTGTCTTCAAGATATTAATACTTTAAGTACAACAGCAAACAACGAATGAGAGTGCGGATCACCTAACAAGGTTTAATGTGCATATTTCTGTATTTCGTTCTTGTTTTCATTCATTATTAAAAACATTAGCATTTTGGAGTAAATATTCCATTTATATCACTGTGTTGGTTCGAGCTTGGTTCAGCTCCTACCGTCGCACACAGTTGTGATATGTCAAATTTGACTCCAGGATTAAAGACTTTGGAAGGAGATTGATTATTTCAGCAGCAGTTGTTACATAACACAGAGCAGAATCCAAACACGAGTGCTGATTAATGTTTGCTGAATGCCACACTTTCATCTATCAATCTGGCCTAACCGTATGTGTCAGCACCTCGGCCTGAGCGCAGCCTTTCCTAGCATTCTTTTACTCTTTGGCCCCTGTTTGTGTCTGATGAACAGCTACTGCTATTGTCCTAGACGCAGCTTGTTGATTGTGAATGATGAGGATACAGGAAGTCCTCTCTTTCATTGGAACCCCCCTCCCCTTCTCATACTCTCCCTTGTTTCTCCTTTGTATACCGCAGACCTGTTGCTGAGGTGCAAAACAGCTGCCCTAACATAGCCCTGGGCAGCAGTCAGGCACAGCCTGCTTCTATCATAGTGTCCCTACCCAGTGCTGCTCCTGCACGCCCTAACCATGCCTTGAACAACCGAAAGCCTGGCCCTCTGCCCACCAACCTGGATGAAATGAAGGTGCGTCATACAGTGCTGTACTTTTCCTTGCATGAATTAGAGCCATCAGCATAATATGCAGAGCTGCTTGCTGTATTTTGTGAATGACAGGGAAAATGAACACTACATGTCAAAACAGGAATGGAAGCAAGTAGTGTTTCTTTAGAACTATTTTACAGGACGAGCATGGGAATATAAAAAGTTCAATTTGGTATGGATAGAACGTTAATGGCATCATGCTGTATTAAATATGGGGCACTTGGATAATATGCGGTTGCTTGTGTAACACAAGAATCTGTTAACTAATGTTAATTGTTGTCTGTTTATCTTAAAGTATTACCTGCTCTTTCAGTGTTGTCCTCCTGTTTGCTAGTTTCTTAGTCTAACTTTTCATTTCACCCTAAATATTGCAGCAGTGGAAATCATATATTAGAAGCTAACTCAATTTTACTGGGGTTTGATATAGCATTGCACAGTTAATAATGTCAGTTCAGAAGTTATTGCATTATATAATATATCCCTGACTGAATGAAATATTTATTTGCAAACTGTGCATAAGCTTCAGATAAAGCCACACACTAGGGAATGAAAGAAGAGGTAAGAGAAGCAAGAGGAGCATGAGGAGAGGAGCATGTATGCTTTCTATAAATTTAAAAGAAATTTAAAAACTAAATTAAACCTGTACTTTTCCTAGTCTCACATCACTGGCTTTTTCAGAACAATGGTTAATAAATCTTCTGTTTGTAACTGGATGTCTGCACATATCTTAAAATATAGAGCTCATGTGAAAATATTGTGGATTCCTCTAATCAAATGAGCTACGTTCCCACAGGTGGCAGAGCTGAAAATGGAGCTGAAGCTGCGCGGCCTCCCTGTTTCTGGCACTAAGATGGACCTTATGGAGAGGCTGAAACCATATCAGAAGAGTTCTACAGCCACCAGTGCCCAACCAGCTGCAGCCCCAGACACCCTGACTCCCCCAACTAGTCAGCAGCCTGAAAGCATTAGCACCAGTCCACCTGAGTCTCCTGTGCAGTCTGAGGTGTCTATGATCCCTGTGGAGGAAACTGTAGGGGGGAGCAGTGCTAAAGTAATGGCAACATCATCTCCGTGTCGTCCAGTGGCGGGTACTTCATCTCTAAAGATGGAAGACATGGAGACCAAAGTGTCTGATAAGGACCTTCGGCTTCATGAAAAGGAGCGACAGATTGAGGAACTGATGCGCAAACTGGAGCAGGAACAGCGTTTAGTGGAGAAGTTGAAGATGCAGCTGGAGGTGGAGAAGAGGAGCCAGCAAGGGGCAGTGGCACAGCAGAATGAGTCAAGCCCATTGGCCCGGATCAAAGAGGAGCATGACACATCCCCCAGTTGTGGCTCACTGCAGGGTCCCATGGCGGTGTCCCCAGCTGGCATGAAACAGGAAGAACCCCAGGCACAGGTGCACACAGCCCAACTGCAGAAGTTCTACATGGGCCCTCCACAGCAGCTGCCCCAAACCACCCTCATCACTCAACCAGGCTCCCATATGCTGCTGCCTACAGCCATCCACCAGGTCTGTCTGGGCTGATAAATTAAAAAATGAACTTCCTTATCACAAACTGTAAGGGTGAAAACTTTAAAATCAGTTAAGTAGTTAATAACAATTGTTTATTGAACAAATGAAACAGTAATATACATTTACTGTTATTTTAACAGATGTGATATACACAGAAGGTAATGTCATTAAAAAAAAGTTATTAACCATTTTGTTTCAGAGAGAGAATGCAAAACACTGGATCTGTTCTGATGTTTTTGTTCCTGCTTCAATGACTTACATGAAAACACATTTAAAATGAGCTCAAATTTCATTTCTATTTATAATTACTTAGTTAGTTCCCTGTATCACTTCCAGGTTGTTGTAGTATGTTATAGTATCTCCATCTTAATTCTATCTTTTCTCTGTAGACACAGCAGGTTCTCCAGACCACATTGTCTAACTCAGCCCAAGTACAAACTCCACATCTGCAGCCATTGAAAACTGAGAGCGCAGCAATGCAGCAGCATGCAAACCAGACTCAAGCTACTCTGCAGGTGAGCACCGGCAGCCTACCACACATCTTTCAGCAGTTAAAATTGCTTTGATTTTATGTATTCTTTTGGCACCTGCTTTTTTGACATTTTGTTTCTTGGAATCTGGAATCTCTTGTCTCTAGTCTATAGTAGTTTTATTTTCCCGACCTTTCTTCTTGCACTGAGTTTTCACCACACTTCATAAATCTACTACTGCTCTCCCAGTGACAGGACCCAGTCCCATTTCTCAGTGACTTGGCTCAGACGCTGAAATAGAAAGCTTCTCTCCTGTTGTTTTCCCAACTTATCTCCCCTGTTGCCAAGGCAATTGCAACTAATGTCAGCCAATGAATTCTTCTGCTAATAGCATCAAAAATGCTCACTCTAGCCAGGCACGGGTGCTGCAGCAGGTGTCAAGTGTTAAATGGGGGGCACACTCTGGCGATATGCCCGCGAACCAGCCTCTCACACAGCAAGCCTCACCACAGTATGTTTGTTTCTAGACAGTGCCACTGTGCAGCAGCTCTGGCTTCCAGCAGAGCCAACCCATGAGTGAGGTTCCCCAGTGTTTTATCAGCAGCTCCCAGGATTCCTGCTCACCCAGACTTTCTCCAGGACACAGTACCCTAAACGGCCTCACAGCCAAAGTAAGTCTTGATTTTTTGTTTGTTTGTTTTACTTCATGACTACAGTGTTAGTGTTTGAATGGATCAGGAAAAACTCCACTGAGGTATTCTAAAGCCGCTTGTACTGTCATAATACTGCATGCTGCAAAAACCTCCAATAAAAATAAAAAATGATTATAAAAAATACATACAATACACAAAAATAAAAAATACCTAATTATTAAATTAGTAATTGCGTAATAAAATTATAGAATAATCCCCCGCTTTTCAGAAGGGTTACGTTCTAAGAGCACCTGCGTATCGTGAAAAACCGCGTTGTTGTGTTTTGGTAAAAACAATGCCTATTTTTATCGTGTAAACCCAAAATATGAAAGTGAAAAGTGAAAGTGACCATTCTGTTATACGTGAACACACCTCAGCACACAGTGTGAACAGCACGAAATTCTTCCTCTGCATTTAACTCATTCACTAAGTGAAGCAAGGGGCAGCCAGGAACACAGCGCCTGGGGAGCAGTGCATGGGGACGGTACCTTGCTCAGGGTACCTCAGCTGTGCCTAGCGGCCTTGGGAATACAACCTGGACTTTCTGATCACAGGGCGAATGCCCTAACCACTAGGCTACCAGCTGCCCCCAAATATGGTCCCCTGTATAATACATTACCCTTAACAACAATGTAAAGATAAACCGTATCTGTACTGTACAGTTTACACTGAACTCCTGCAGTGCTAGAATGTAAGTATTACCCCTGTAAAGACTGCACTGTAATTTATGCATGGGCATTATCTTCAACAATCATTTTTACAGTTCAATAATTTACTGTTCATCCGGCAGAGAATAATTATATATTGCCACAAAATAAAATATTGTGAAGGATATCTGCTGTTTCCATGAATTTTCTGGGGGTTTTGCCAGAATTATTAGTTCAGTTCTAAGAAAAAATGACTGAATTTGAAACACTTAAATTTCTTTTTTAATTCAGCTTAATACATTACCGTTAACAAAAAATTATACAGGGGCGGCCACTGAGCCGAGATATCATGCCGAGATGCCGCAAAGGCGAGAGAAGGAGAGTTAGAGAGAGACAGAGAGAGAGTGTGAGTAAGAGAGAGCGAGATGGTTAAATTCAGCTTAAAATATTACCCTTAACCAAAATTTATTGAGGGGTGGAACCTGGCAATCCGCGAGCTCCGGAAACCGGACCTCCAGTCCCTCGCCAAGGGCAATGTACCAAGCTGAACCTAAAATGAAATCTCAACCCTCAAAACCACGATTATCGGCCTGTAATTCTCGCCTGAGATGTGGCCGAGATGCTGAGGTGCATTGCCAGAAGGGCGTTTGGGCGGCAAAGGGCTTTTACTAGAATGAAACGAAAACAGGAGAACAGGAGGGCAGCAGTCAATAACTGGAAATTTAGCTGAATTTATATTTGTATTACTATTTGTTATTAGTAAATTATATATTTTTAAGAATTTAGAACTAAAATGAGTAAAAAAAAAACAAAAAAACATTGCCATAAATTTTTGCAGTTTCCACGTTGTTATGGAAATTTCTGCATAAAATGATCAGTTTGGTTCTCATAAAAAACCTGTGTGTGACTTGATCCACAACTCCTGGTCCACTTAAAACTGGGGGATTATTGTTTACACTTTCAGCCAATTCATATTGTTGCTGAAACCAAAAGAATCTGAACTTAAACTACACAGTCCCTGATGAAAACGTCGGAGATAATTGATAAATATGGGCCACTGGTTAAGGTTATTTGCCAGTAAGCGAAGTGATACGTTAAATCCCAAATACTCGGGACTGTGATTTTTGCTCCAAGCCTCTGAGCTTAACCTGAGCTAGAAAAAGTTTTTGCTTCATTTTATTTTTCTTGTTGCTTTTTCTACACCAGTCTCCATCATCCTGCCAGACCTATATCCTCCCACCGTCTAGTTTCACCAACCACCACAGTCCCAAGAGCAAAGACCCACCACGCTATGAAGAGGCTGTCAAACAGACAAGAGTACTTCAAGCTGCTATGCAGGTAGGGCGATCTGCACAGAGCTGAGACTCACCCAAGATATGTTTTTCACTTCAACATCATCTTACACTTCAACTCTTTTCTGATCCAAGGTTCCTCCTGCAACCAGCCAGCATATGGATGACTTGTTCGATGTGTTGATTGAGAGTGGAGGTGAGGACAGTTATTATATTTGAAAGGGTTGTTCAGCATCTAACACTCACTGGGTTTGTATAGGGTATCTAATGCAGGTGATATTTGGATATGGGTTCAAAAAGTAACATTTGTTTAGAAATGATTTATTGTGAAGTCTTTATTGTGTATGTGGATTAAATTGCTATTAGATTGTATTCATTAGGTCTGGGATACAGCCTGTTGACAAGTAAAAGCTAGCAACATCTAAGTCCGATACCTTCTGCCCCTCATCTTTAAAAAAAATTGCACTATGACTTATATCCAACACGCACATATTTGGATTTGAATTTTAAAAATTATTTTAATTTATTAGTTTGTCTTCATTAGTTTATTTCTTTGTTGTCTGGTCTCTGTTTCCCGGGGCTGTACCACATGATCTGAGTACGAACTTTGCTGCGGACATAGGCGAACCAGACTGAGACCACCTCCCAGAGGGGTTTGAGTTTGTTAGGCGTATTCACATATATGCAAAAATGCTGATTAATCAATCCGAGTTCGCTTTAAGGGCTGAAATGGACCAAGTGTGAAAACACCTTCAAATGTCCATGTTTATGGTGAACCCAGTTTGTGAAAGTAAACCACTGTTAGCTTAATGGGTTATAAAGGGCACTTTAAAGTGAATGTTTAAAGCACAGCAAACATCACAATTGGCACATATTCATAATTAAATTACAAAATATTAGACATATGCTGGTATCCAGTCATTTATTGTGTCATGATATTACACACACACACACACACACACACACACACACACAGTAACATTTTGTAATGGCATTGATGGCACTGCAATTTAGTCCAGCTGAATGTAGTCAAGTTGAAGTTCCACTTGAGATTTTAGAGATGCAGAGCTGCTCTGTTTTCAGATTCTTCCCCTATCTTGTTATGCTCTGATCACATAATACAGTCCCTCCACTGAGGAGAGCCTGTAAACAATCACAGCATGGCAGAACAAGGAGCATACAGGGGATCTTATCCTAAAAATTATGAATATTTCTGTGTCACCCAGCATGGAGAAGAAAAAACGCTGTCTTATGTATAGTGTACATTGGCAATCACTTAAATGGAATACAAGACACAAAAACTTACAAACAACTTTAGTAGGAGTATGGCAGACTGCTAATGAACTAACAGCCCAGCCCAGTAATATTCAAATAGTCATTAGGTTAAAATGTTTCCTAAATGATTCACTGTAAACCTGGAACATTATGGGTTACTTGAATGTCTGTTACACGCTTAAATTTGTCTGTGGGTAGACATGTCCCGGGTATTTGTGATGACCAAATGTTAAGGTTATTAATAAAGTAAATGTATCCTCATTAAGCAATGTTTATAATGATTTATTTATCATGTCCTTGATGATCACAGAATACAGCACTGAATGTTTCATGGGTTATTTTTAGGGATGCACCGAATATTCGGAATATTTTAAATTGACCGAAAACAGTGATGACGTAATCAACAACCGCAGACTGCAGCACCAGACTGGATTACAGTCAGCTTGTCTC
>JBBPCW010000139.1:6155602-6173545 GCA_037974425.1 Phenacogrammus interruptus | reverse complement strand
ATATATCTCCATGAGCTTTTTAACAGCCCTGAACACTCACCTATCATAAGCTTCTTTTAGGTCTCTTGCCAGTTTACACTTGGGAAGTATGTGCCTAAAGGGGGACTGGGGTGTTCCATCTGCTGAAATGACAAACAAATTTTAAACTAAAGATTGCTTAACTACATTTTGAGCCAACTATCAGACCAAGATTTAATGTATGTTCTATCATAGACTCTTGATTATCTAAATCTTAAAATAAGCTTAGTACTCCACACAAGTTAATGCTCTGTACAACCACGCATACTCCGGTTAAAATGGCCAGTGGATTATTATTGCACAACACCACCTAGTGAACTCTGTCATTGCAAGAACCTAGCCTTTTACTAGCCAATATTTTATAAAAGATTCAAACTTCACAAAATATGACACACTGCTTCTCTACCACATTCTTTGGATGCATACCAGAGTTCATGAATTTTTCATAAGAACAATGGTATATGAGGGGTGAATAAAGAACTGAGAGATGAGTGAAAAGCACTGGCAAGTTGTGTATGCCGAAAGGACTCACTCTCAGTCATGGTAGTGATCTCATCCTGCATAGCCAGCATAAGCTTAGCTTCTCTGGTGAGATACTGGCAACGGCGCTCCTCATGCTGAAGGGCGATGGCGATTCGCCGGGAAAGGTTATGCATACAACTGATCACTGATGGGTCTGCATTGGCCTGCATGGGGCAGCAAAGAGACATGTGGAGGACAAGCAGGAAGAAGAGAGAGGGGGAGGTAGATGGGGTGAGGGGTGGAGAGAAATAGATCCATCACAATACAAAATGCCATTTTGAAAGTAGCACATTTAATTTTAACACATGATAGTTAGGAACAATTCCTGTCACCAAATAAAAAAACATGAACTGTATAATACTACAAGTTATGCCAATATCTGAGTTCCTTGAAAGAGTAATTACTGCATGATCAATATTTTTACAGACATCAAAAAAATAGTAATACTAGTAAATGAATAAATGACTATGGTAGTTTTTATACACCACATATAGTAAGGCACAAACAAAGTGTAGAGATCTACACTTCATATTTTATAAGCTAGGGGGGATTTGTTGAATGATT
Source organism: Phenacogrammus interruptus (assembly GCA_037974425.1). Classification (NCBI taxonomy): domain Eukaryota; kingdom Metazoa; phylum Chordata; class Actinopteri; order Characiformes; family Alestidae; genus Phenacogrammus; species Phenacogrammus interruptus. Next base: position 6,172,441 of record JBBPCW010000139.1, on the reverse strand, counting down.
ATCAGTACACAAAAAAACAACATTTATGCAATATCATGATATGTGACCTGATCTGGCAAAATTAGTCACAATGACCCAAAATTCAAAATTGAGGTTTTGGTATCATTGAAAGTTTAAAAAAAAAAAAAAAAGCTTTAAAAGTATATCTTGGTCAAAGCTGTATCTTAAACGCTTGTTCGAGTTACAATCGTTTGAATGATGGTATCGCAGCACCATTTTCCAACTGAAAAGCTGAGAAAATCGCATTTAAAGTTATTTGGCATTTTTAGTTGATATCTTAAACAATCCATAGCATCCAAAGAGATGCACCCAATATTCAACAAAATTTTACTACAGGCATTTAGATACTTAGAAAAATACATTAAATCAGACTGAAGCTTCAATTATTTCAAAATATTTATTAAACACTTATATACAAATAATTGATATTTTTGTAAGATCTGAGAGCTGCAACTCAAATTAAATAGCCATCTAAGTACATTTTCGCAAGTATTTCCATGATGAAAGATTCATTTTGAAGACATTTTCTTTCATATAAGACCAAAAAAGAAAACTCGACATTTTTGATGTCTTTCAACATAATTGGTGTGTATGTAAATAAACAGAACACCGACTTCCGACTCATTACGGCAGATCGGGTCACCAATGATGTTTCTTCTTTTTATGCAAAGAAGAAACATGATTTCAGAATTCAACTGATGGTCTTCAGAGCTGATGTTTGATTATCCAAAAGCTATTGTACCACGGTTCTGAAATAAGATCAGAAATAACTGAAGTAAACTGAAATCTCACTAAATTCTGTGGCATGTTTGCTGAGTCAGGGTGGGAAAATTGCCTGCAGAAGGGGTGTGAGGGTAGTGGGGCTGCTGATAGAGGCATGACTGTGCACTTTGCACAGCTGAGGGAGTTGACCAGGCTCTGTGTTCTGCTGAATCATGGTTGCACAGGAGGCAGGGGTAAGGGTGGGGCAGCCTGACTAAGCAGAGAACCAAGCCCATAGCACTGCCAGACCGATAGCATGCTGTGGGGCTTATCAGAGCCTCCTCCCTTTCTGGGAAGCAGGTCAGCTTAACATGACAAAAAGCTGACTCACTTCATCTGTAACATGTTTGACTAAATATTTAAAGTGACAAAGATAAATGAATAAAAAATTATATGATTCCCTTTGCTTTGCCTATTAAAGGTTTGGAGACAAACCTTTCAAAAAGAATTAAATAATGAAGTGTTTTCTTTCACAGTTTGCAATAACACAGCGTGTTAATCAGAAAGATGTTACTTTATTTTTCAAAACTGCATATGTGAATGAAAAACTGACATCTTAGGAATAATCAAACACAGACTGCACTTCAGGCCCTTGTTGTGACTTCTGAAGCAAGGGATTTTCAACTTATGCTTTTAGCAACAAAAAATGCTCCTAGGCAAAATCTACTCTTCATAACAAGGATGATACTTTGATATTCACATTTTTATTCAATCATTTATTACCACATATAAAACAGTTTAGACATTGTATTTGTATCAATTATTATTTAAAAGTGTGTCAAACTATTCAAAGATATAAGCAAAATCAATAATCTGCATTTTTTTATTTGAAGAAGCAACCTATTTTACAAACATTACACAATTATTGGAGCTGGGCTTTTGTACATGTTTCCAAATGTATAATAAAATTAATGATAATATTCCCATATGCATTTGTTTTAAAAAACAAAAAGTGATAATTAGCCCCAAGAAGACGTTATAGAAACCGTTCTACAGGGCAGTGTGCCTGAAGAATGTCCACAATAACCACAGTCTGTGTTAATACCTAAACTATTATGAAATAAATATTTCATAGTATCCCAAACTTTATATATACTGTCAAATCAACAGAACAAAACTGTTTTTTTTTTTTTTTTTTTTTACATAAGTTGCCTTTTATACCTTATACAAAATAATGACAAATAGATTAATACAAATGGTCCAGTTTTATAAAACATATTTTCTCTAGGGCTGGAAAAGTTAAAGGCCCTGTCAGACCAAACGCGACTGGCGCTGCGATGCCACGAGGTTTGCGCTTCCTTTCAAAAAACAACGCAAAAACTAGGCGTGGTTTTCTAAAGTCTCCTGTCCCGGATAACAGAGTTGGCACTAGTGCTAGCTCTGTTAGCACCATAAAATAATAGGCTGTGGGCTTTGTAGATTTCTGGACACCTAGAGACTTTTAAGATTAGCTTTTCCTGTGTATGTTTGTGTGTGTGTGTGTGTGTGTGTGAACTTTGACCGCCTCTGCGGCGCGCAAGCCACAGGAAATAATGGGTTTCAGAGTGAAGCACAGAGCATGTAGGAATACAACAGAAAGCTATTTTTAAGTAATTGATTTTTGTAGATGGAGAAATACAGTTAAAACAGGTTTGATTCCAGGCTTCTCAGTGAACTTCAATCGTAGCACTGATTTGTTAAATCCATCAGAGGTATTTAATTAAATGCACAATTAATTAATCCTGAAGCAGGCATTAAAATTATAAATACTGGGCTTCCTTGTAAATGGTTCAGCTAACACACTGGCAGACAAAATCACAACAAACTTTTAAACATAATTATTCTATTTATTATTCTATTATATGTTTATTATTTGTCAGTTATTTTATAACAAATAAATGCTTACTGCCCAAATAAATAGCTTTACTAGATGCTTAAAACTTTTGCAAAAGCACAAATGCAAAAATGGTGTCAAATATAAAAAAAGTAAGTGAATGTGCCAAGAATTAGAACAAAACCCTTTAAAACATTCTTACCCTTAAGGCAAAAACAACACTGAACAGGATCATAGTCGGCATTTCTCTTTTGGGTGAAGGGTCTGTCTTAGACACCTATAAAAGCATAATGCATTATTAGTTTATTAAGCAACTTAAATGTTCTACAAATTTAATAAGGAGATAACATGAAAACAATATAAGTATATTCAAAAAGTTATTTTAATTAAACCTTTGGTGGAGAGAACATTTAGCAAATTCTTGGATGTAGATGCACACTGTTTAGACAAATGGCATTTGTATCACATCAAAAATAACAAATGGTTCAGATACTGCAATACTATGCGTCATCTCATTCTACCCAACAAGTGAACTCTCAACCAGTAGGTGGAGCTCTTAGGCTAAAAACTCCTCTGGCATCTTATCTGCTAGTGTTCTCATGAAAACAGTTTCTAGTTTAAATTGAGGAGCCTCACTGGGTTGTATTTTTGCTGTACAAATTATTGTCATTAATCTCTCACCTGAATGGTGTGAGGAGGCTGTAGGAGGGTAGGATGGCCAACAAAGCGAACATTGTCAATCTTCAGTTCAAACTTTTTGCCGCACATATCTGACTTTGTGGCCAAGATGGTAGCAAGAATAATATCTGAGAATCTTTCAGGAGGAAAAGAAGAGGAAGAAGCAATGAGACAACACACCTAATTACAGAGAATGAGCGAATCTTAATTTCCCAGTGATCAAGTGGGGTTCCATTGGCTTACAGAGCTAAGCTAACTAGGACTAGCTCTTAAAGAGTTAAACACCTAACTGGGAAATGTACAGGGGAAAGGGTAAAAAGGCAAATTATTTGAACTAAGCTGGCAGAATGATTATCTGGCCTGAGAATGAGAGGAACTTGAAGAAGCATTTAACAGATAGACTCATGCTTGATCTGCTCATGCTCTAGGCTAAATCAGCCACTCCATTTAAGGCATTTAATTAAGAGTCAAACCCCATCAAAAATGGATATAAGCTGGTGGCCCCATTCAGATCTTTAATTTGATTCAGTGGTGAGACTATTTGGTCAGTGGTGAGACTATTTGGTCAAGAGAAATGTAAAGAAGCCAAAGGTGTGACGTTGCGTGTCAGGTGAGATTGCATTTTATCAGCACCTTACCAGCACATCTATTCTTGATTACTGGAACATTATCACAGCTTTGTTCCTCATTATTATGAATTACAGTGATATGTTTTAAATTACAGTACATAATTTACACAATCAGATAAGGGCTGGATTTGCATATGACAAAGCGAGACATATATACTGTGAACGTAACTGAATAAGCTGGACAAAACAACAAAAGGGAGGAAAGGTACAAAAAATATGGGATATTCTAGAAAAAAAGGAAAAGTGGTTTAGAATGATTTTATCTTACCCCGCTACCAACTGTTCATCAGTTAATGGAGTTTGTTCTCTGAAATGGGAATATGGCCATAAACAGAGAAATAAAGGAAACAAAAAAGAAAAAGGCAGCAGACAAATTGACAGAACGCACAAAATGACTGCTAAAAAACAAAATTAAATAAACAAAGAGTGAGATGTGTTTACACTAAGGCGTAAAATTGACCCTTGTTGAAATGCGAATTGTGGATTTGATGAGTTTGTTCTTGAAAAAATATTTGACGTTTCACTGGATCATTTATGTATTTTAAATGTAATTTAATTACTTACTACTGGAATAAAATATTATATATTAATTTTTAAAGGGCCCGAACATATTTGGAAAATATCATTTTTACTCTAACATCTATTGGTCATCAATATTTTTCTTCTCCTGAAAAGCTAACATTTTCTTCTGACAGTAACAATTCGCAATATAATGAGTTCAGTTATATGTGGGTGCAAAGCAGTTACATACACTATATGGCCAAAAGTATGTAAAAAACTTGGGAACTTGGAGGCCAAGTGAACACCCTGAATTCTTTGTCATGTTCCTCAAACCACTGTTGAACAGTTTTTGCAGTGTGGCTACAGAGCCAAAGCAATTAAGGAATACTGTTGCCCTGGGGGGCGGGCGGTACTATTTAGGTAGGTCGTATGTGTCAAAGTTCACAGAAATGACAGAACAGAAAGTATCCTAGCAGAACATTACCACAGTGCCTCTGCTGGTCTTTCCACAGTGCAATATTCTCCCATCTCAACTCCCGGTAAGTGACACGCACTAACCCGGATGTCGATTTGATGTAAAAGACAACATGACTCATGAGACTAGACTACCAGGTTGGGTTTTGATGCTCATGTGCCTATTGTAGAAATATTCGGTGGTGGACAGGGGTCAGCATGGGTACTTTGACCGGCACAATACAGCCCTTGTCAAAGTCACATAGATGCTTATGCTTGTTCATTTTTCATGCTCCTGACATATGAATAAGAACTTAGGTACAAATAAGAAGAATAGGTATCATTGTAAAGAGATCAGTATCAATAGTAATTACTTTACCTGTCAGTGGTTTAAATATTGTGGTTAACAGGTTTATATAACTCACAAAACAGATGTTCTGAAACATTTACTGCATAAAAATCATCTCTCTTTACCTGTAGTGAGTTCACTAAAGAGGGTCTTGGATTTTGGTTTCTAAGCAGCACAAGTCAAGGATCACTATATGCAATGCCATGAACAGGCTAAAGTACTATGAGCACAATGCCACTATGCTCTCAAACAGTGGAAATATCTTCTTGACTCAAATATGAGTTTGGTGAATGCCAGGAAACAATACCAGCCCAAACGCACAGAGCCACCTGTAAAAGTTGGTGAATCTTCTAGGGATGTTTTGATTTGGGACTGTCTGGAGAAAATCTTAATTCTACATCATACAATGACAATAACAAAACAATTTCATTTTAAAGAACTACTTACTGATTGTCACGACAGCCTAGTAAAAGCATTTTTCTGCTTCAATATGACAATGCCCACATGCACAAACCAAAGTCTGTAACTATTTGATGAATTTCATCCTGAGTCTTGACTTCAACCCCATCAAATACTTTTGGAATGCACTGAAACAGCGACTATGAACCACACCTCAACTGCATTTCGTTGCCTTGTACTCGTACATGTGTAATGACAATAAAGTCTAATCTAATCTAATCTAATCTAATCTAATGTAATGCTCTCATACTGAATGCATGCAAAAAACTGCAGTCATGTTTTAACATTTAGTGGAATGTCTCTCCAGAAGACTGGACAATGTTATAACAGCAAAAAGGAGCAAAAATGTCCTACCAATGCTTGTTGTTTTGAAATATATTAAAAATCGGAACTGTCATATGGAACTGATGTTTAGACATCCACATTAAGACATTTGGATATGTAGTGTATTTCGGAACACACACCACTGAGTTGCTATTTTAGAAAGAAACACTGAAATAAAATAGAATTAATATTACTATTATATTGGACTTGTACAAACCTAACCTGCAGCCAGAATGAAGTACTATAATTACAATATAATCATATTTGACTAGAATATAATTATTCCATCCTCAACAGAATGAAACAACTTCATAACTTGTATACTTAATCTACACAGTTTAATCTACACAATATCTATGTTAATGCAGCAGGGAAAATGGGCTGAAAAGATTAAATAAAAAAAATGATTAAAGAGCATTACCTCACTGATTGTTTAATGTAGCCATTTTGCATTTCTGGGTATTTCAAACATATAAAGAAAAAAAATGCTGGATCTTCTATATGAAGAAACTACACCAAAATAAATTATATTAGACAAGAAACCAATTACAATACATAAACTGCATTTTCCCCTTGCAATCAACATTACACATCCCTCATTACTGATGCAGACATGCTATGGGACACATGAAGGAACAATTAGACATAGTAACTTATTTCCATAGGCCTTTAGTGTAAAAAACAAAAAGTTTATTATCTTGAAATACTATACTGCACTTGTAGCACTGAAATGGTATTCACACTATTTGTTGTTTTACTGTGTGCCTTGAGAATCTTGAATAATCCCAGTTTCAGATGAGAGTTTAGACGAGAGTTTGGTGATACAAGGTGGCACAGTATCACTTTAGGATACTCCTACTGAGATTGAAACCTTAAGTGTCAGCTAATAACAGTTTGACTTTATTTCTTTAAAATACCACATTTACATTGAGCTACGTTTTAAAATGAACTGAATTAACTGAAGCACTTAAGAGAAAATATTTAAATTCAACCACATAATCATGTTACTAACCAACTAGAAGTAATACAGCCTCACACAATGCAAGTGTGAGAAATTTCAGCCTAGATTTTTACAGGGTCAGACTACAGCAGCTGATATTAACTAGCTAGCGACACTCAATGATACCATGTCTAATCAAAATGTTTATATAGTCCAACAAAAATAAATAATTTACATTTAAAATAATGCACGACAATCTCTAACCATGTGACAATGATTCAGTAGTGCATTTTTAATATGCTGAAATTATGGCATTTTGTCCACACTCTATAGCCCTAACTCTCTTCAAGCACTTTGTTAATTCTATTCAAAGTAATTAAAGACCGGAATTATTTTGCACATTACCTTGAGTCTCCATCTGGGTCGTCTGTGGCATCTACCGTGCTGCTCAGCACATATGGACTCTGCTGTTTTGCTTCAAAAACCAAAAGACATCACTAGTTTAGTCATGGTTTGTCGGCCTTGGTCTGTGTAGATCTGGGTAGATCTGGATCTAATTCTTCTAATAACTTTTAAAATTACTGTATTGTTATTGGAAGCTATTAGAAGACGTAATCTGCAGAACAAGGGTGTTCAGATTTGGTCCTAGAGTGTCAGTGACCAGCATAGTTCAGTGATTTGGACGATCAAACGTTTGATTGAACACATCTGTTGACAATTTAAGTAAGAAAATCACCTAATTATCTTAAAGGGTAGGACACAGAGAGTAACAGCATCTAAACAACCCTTTCAGCACGCCACTTACTTGCGCATGATGAAGTGTTTTCTGTCACTTTCAGAAATGGATATCTGAAGAGTAACTTATTTCCACGGCTACCTGAACTAACTAATATTACACTTATAGGACTGTTTTTTTCTCCGTCTTTATGGAGGACAGTGTTTGATTGCTTGGGCATTGAACTAGGGTCTAAATCGAAGGAGGATTGCTTATACATAGTATTTAATTAAATCACACAAATCACAGATACTGGTGGCACAGTATCTGGATGAATGGGTTAAATAGCTGGCTACACGAAGTGTACGGGCTAAACGTAACAAAATGAAGTGCGCCCAGGAACATCACAAACATCACTGAAATATCACTTAAACGGTTAAACAAAACCATTAAACAGACGCAAAATAACTTGAGTCCATGGCATCACTTAAACCCATCCCTGAAGTGAAATGGTAATATCGCAGAAAACGATATGGCTCGGTATATTCATGTAACTAACAAGATCATAACCACAGCTATCGAATAACTCAGCGCTTTACTGGTATTTAACCTTAAACATGTCTTGCAAATATATAGTGTAGTCTAAAAAGGAACCTCTTCCACCCGTGTCTCATTTTCAAGGTTTAGCTTCTCGTGGCTACATGTTTTGAGTTGCACTCTACTCTGGGGTAGGAAACACGGACTTGAATCGTTATGGTTCCGCCTTTAACGTTAACCATTACGAAACCAAACTACTTAATTTTACCTCTTAAATTTACCTTAAGTTTGACTCTCCAAACGGGAAATTAATGTAAATTTACAGAAAAAGTGCACAGATTAAGGATGATTAACCTCCTTGTACATGTGTGTAGTGACAATAAAAACATTCTATTGTAAAATAACTGAATTTTCCCGTTTCTTTTTCAAATTTGCCCCTTAAAATAAAGATTAACGCCTTAAAATGAAGATTAAGGGGTTTCACACCCATGCCTGAAATCAAACTTTAAGGTAAAATTAATAGGTTGGTTTAACAAATTAACGGCCACTTAATCCAAAAGATAGGGTTCGGTGCATTTTGGTTTAGAGATCTGGTATTAATTTTTATACGGTATTATAACATTATTCTTATAGCAGATACAACATTAATATTATTGTAGAGTGTATCTGTTCAGGGAACAGAAAACTAAAATGTTTTGATGATGGTGTTGGTCTGTGGCATGAGCTAAAATAATCTGTATCTTTAAGCATTATTAGAGAAGACTAATCTGTGTTATGCTGGAAAAGACACCTTGTATGAATAGGGTGCTAAGGGTTGTGAAGAAATGTGGTATGTTGTTTTGTTTAAGAATGATAAAGATTTTTGTTTTCTTAGACTTCAGTTACATTTTTCTGTCATATTTTCAGTTTGAAATTAACCATAGACATTTGCATGACACTTTTTAACTCTACATTACCAAGGAAAGATAGACTGAAAGAGGAAACATCTATTCAGGAAAATCTGGTAAAGAAGAACCATTATGCTTAGTGGCACTGCGTTTTTGACAGGCTATGTTGTCCCACTCGAGCTGACAAACGCCTTTAAGAGACACTCATTAACTCATTAATGCATTAATGTCCATATCTTTTTGCTAGTATTTTGTATGTTAATATGCTATGTGTATTATAATACAAGTATGTTATATATAATATGTTTGTCATGTTGCATAATATTCTGTAGCGCAGCATTCTATGACTCATTGATTTTGTATCCCTTATGACAAGTATCCCAAGTATGACAGAGGATGCCCTCATGGCAATATAGAAATGCTGGCTGCTAGTGTTCACGCTGATGTTAGGGCTAATTTGTATAGAGGTTAATAAATGCAGATACAATTTTTGGCTTTCTCGCAGAACTGGTAATTTTCTGCCTTCCTTCTAAATTAGCCAGTCAACTTTTCATGGTAGTAAAACAGATTTTGGAAAAATCTAATCTATAGCTTTAATAATTTTGACACCATCAAAACATGAGTCTCCATGCATGCTTATCAAGGCCTACCTCAAACTCCTCTTTGTCTTTGAGACGCAAACAAAAAGGTCATTTAACATTTTAGAGAAAATAAATAGTGCCATGCACGCCAGATCACGTGACGTCAATCAGCACAGGAAATGACTCACATCAGGATATATAAACAGGAAACCGGTAAGTGTATGCACACAGACATTGAAGTCTCATCTTCATGTTACCTGTGTCTCTCAACTCAACTTCTCAGTATCGTGAGTACTCTCTGGTTCACTTGAAACATTTATATACCTTCCTGTGGGCGTGAGAACGCGGATTCCTTGGTGAGAATCCCTAATCTTATCGGAGATTTCTCAGATTAAAAGTGTGGTTTACCAGCCTTCAACATGCCTTCTGGTGGCCCACCATAAGAACTGATGCCAAGGAGTACAATTTTTCAAGTATTCAAGTATTCTTGATTTGCACCCAAGCCAAGAACTTTAACCAAGCGCCTCTGGGGGACCTAAACCTCTCCCTGTACCCCGAATACCTTGGTCCCACATTGCCGTCGACTTTGTCATGGGATTACCAGAGACTAATGGCAAGGACACTGTCATCACTATAGTGGATCGGTTCTCCAAGGCTGTTCAGCTGGTGGCTCTGACCGGACTCCCCTCTGCCAAGGTGCTCCGCAACTTCTTATTGAACATGTAGTCTGATTGCATGGGTTCCCCAGGGAATCGTCTTGGAGGGAGGGCCCCAGTTCACAGTGAGGTTCTGGAAGGCCTTCTGCCATCTGATCAACAACACCTGCAGCACTTCCTCCGATGTTTCGTCTGCGACCGACAGCGCTCCTGGGCCAACTATCTTGTTTGGGCTGAGCTGTCCCATAACCTCCTCACCTCCTTGGCCACAGGTCTCAGTCCCTTTAAGGTATATCATGGTTTCCAGCCTCCGGTGTTTGAACATCAGGAACCGGAGGTTGATGTACCATCAGCCCAACAGTTGGTTCGCAGGTGTTGACGGCTCTGGACCCAACCCAGGGAGTCCATCAGTAGGACCAACGCCCGCTACATCACGTAACACAGCCATCGGCACGGTTGTTTCATGTCGGTGACAGGGTCTACCTTTCCACTAAGAACATTCACCTTCGCATGAAGTCCAAGAAGCTATCACCCAGGTTCATCGGAACATACAAGATCCCCAAACGGATTAACCCTGTCACCTTCCAGCTCCAACTGCCTGCCTCACTCAGGATCCTCCCACTATTTCACATATCCCAGTTTAAACCTGTATTCTTCTCTCCTCTGTCTCCCCAGGCTCCGGCTCCCCCTCTGCCTCGGATCATTGACAGTGGTCCTGCATACACTGTCCGGTGGACCCTGGATCTGTGACGCCGTGGTACCTTGTTGACTGGACGACTGCCGTCGTCAGGTGTCCTCTCAGCCAGGACCGTCGGGTGTCAATCTCGGAGGGGGGGTACTGTCACGCATGTCAGATGTGACATCAATCGGCACCGGAAATGACTCACGTCAAGGTATATATACAGAAAACAGGTGTCTGCACACAGACATTGAGGTCTCATCTTCATGTTTCCTGTGTCCCTCAACTCAACTCCTCGGTACCATGAGTACTCTCTGGTTCACTTGAAGCATTTATATACCCTTCTGTGTGTGCGTGAGAATGCGGATTCCTTGGTGGTTTACCTGATCCTTCGTATCTATCCTCAATTGGGCTCATCCGCTATGCGACAACTGTGTGAACAAACCAGTCATTTGTTCTATCTCCGTGACAAATAGGATGATTACTGTTGGCTTTTTAGAATCACACACTGAATTTTGTTGTACAACAGTCATTATTACATTTTAACTCTGCTATTTCATTCAAAGTGAAGTCACTCTCCATCGTGGTCACATGGAACCAAAGACTGGTCAATAAGATGGACCAGTTAAGTGCCATGCAGTTGAAACAGTTATAACAAGCAGATGTCAGACTCCACAAAGATGTGAAGTTCCCCGTACAGCCACATAATTTGAAGTACTTGTTAGCAGTTCTGCTCTAAAGTCCTGCAGTGAGTGAGGTTTCTGCTCTTATTAGAGCCAAATATTTCATAAATATTTGTACTGAAATTGTAGTTCTTAAAAACACAACTTGTTCGACAAATATCCTTTCTATGTTAATTGTGCTGGTACTGAAGCACTGGTAAGTGAAAGAGACTTCTGCAGGTTTGTTTCCTTCTTGAGCTTCCTCAGAGCTATGATTGAAGGCTACCATTTGTTTTAAAGGAACAAAAATAAGACCATGACCATAGCACAGCCTGTAATTGTTTAGCATTTGTATAGTGTATTTCAAATTAAGTTTGAAATGCATAATATTTCAAACTAAATCTTAGTGCAGTCATAAGCATTTCCTCAGGGTTCAATAATATTTTCTGATTGAATGGGTCAACAGGTCAAAATAATCAGAGATAATGTTTATGTGGGTTTATGTGTGTTTTTCATGCTGATTTCAAATCTGTATTAAGTTTTTCTACGTACAGTTTTTGTCGTGAAGCTAGTTATATTTTGCATGATAGCTGGCGTAATTAGCATATAATAATCATATGCTAAGCGTTTTTGAAGAAACAGTGGTAGGTGACTGACACTGATACTATTTAAACAGCTACTGATTGATGCCTGTGGATTAAAAAAATCGCATGCAAGTATTGCAAACCTAATATTACTCCTACAATAAAATCCTACAAACAAGTTGATGTGACTGAAAAATCTGAAAGCAGATCTGAATTCGGCATGAAAAAGTGTGTTGTGGTTTCTGATTACAAAAAAAATTGTTGACCTGTGTTATGATTCTGATACACATTTTGCATCCCCAGCCCATTGTTTTTATATATGGACCAACTTGACCGAGCAGTAATTAGCCTGGAATTATTATCATGTGTCTCGTGATTTTTTTTTAAAATTCCATTAAAAGTATACATAATATTATGTTGGGATAATGGGCATAATTACTTCAACACAAGTAGTCAAAATATTGTTTGAAACATAAAACGTTTTTCCAAATGAGTAAAATGGAATTTGTGTCTTATATTTATGCACTTAATTAAGTGGTGGCAATTACTTTTTACAGTGTAGTTCGGCCAAGACAGAGAGATGAGCTAACAGTGATAAGCTTTAGATAACATGAGCGTGGCAGTGTGACAGTGAAGACAGTAACATTTTTATTTATCTCTTGCCTGCTGAAGCAGCTCTTCTTAACTGATACGACATTCAAGCCGTGTTTCTCACTTAAGCAAGTTTAATAATACAGTCCTACATGAAACCCCCAGTTTTTAAAACAATTCTGATCATTATTCGGAAAGCTGAAAAAGCCACATTATGCACACAGCAATAGTGCGTCAATCAAACTTTATTTGTTTCAGTTATATAATGTAAAATCATCCCATTTCGCATTAATGCGAATACTTTTGGTAGAAACTTTAAAAGTAGCGGCTGGTAAGAGCGGCAACAACAACTGCCATCAGTTTTTGCCACGTGCATTGAACTTGGGCAGAGAAGGAGGCTCCCAGTTTGGTGGCAACCACAATGGAGAGACAGTCGCCCAGCAGCTGTGGAACATTAGAAAATACATTAGACACTGCGAGACTATAGTGGAGTATCACTTCATTCGCTTGTATATAAAGGTTGTCACTTACCCTGAAGTTATCAGGGTCCACGTTGAGTTTTTCAAAGTGGAGCTGGCTCAGGGCGGAGTATGTCCCTTTGATACTGTCCAGGTTCTTCACAGCCTTGTCCAGAGCACCCAGTACGACTTTGCCATGAGCAGAAACCTTAGGATTCCCTAAGATGGCAGCTGCGCTGGACAAATCTCCGAAGGACCCAAAATACCGCTGAGTCCAGGGGTAGACGATCAGCAGTCTGCCCCAAAGAATAAATATAGAAATTATATTTACAGATCTTTGTATATATTTAATCATGTTTATTATTAGACAATATATACCTTCCCAGAGCAGCGGGTCCTATCTCATCAATATTTACTTTCCCCCAGACGCCTGCAATGGCACTTCGTTCGGCATCTGACCACTCGACCATATTGTCAGACTCTGATTATTTTTCCAGCAATAAAGTATTGATGTTAGGCGACAGGCAACCAGTGGACTTTTTATTTACCCTGGATCCCCGCCCCCTGAAAGACACCGAGACTGATTGGTTTTTCACCATTTGGTTAAACCCGGGTGACCCTCCCCCCTTTATAACATATTACATTTTGATGACATCTGAAATTATTTGTTGTTAACAGTATTTTGATGTTAACATTTTTGTATTCATTTCTGAAAACAGGTATTTTTTGTATTAAACGTTGTTCATGTGTTTATATGTATTTATTATCTGGTCACATAGGTAGCAAAAATAGTCTATTGGTTAATTCCACTCATACTCATATTTGCACACTTGGGTTTTAGCTAAACTTTCACCCAATAAATATCTGGAGTTTGCTGAAAATGATGCCTAGGAAAAAAACATAATTCCTTTACCTATGCTGTATTGTAATTCATCTGTACGCTTGTGGCTTATACTATAATGACACATAAACATCCAATTTAGCTCTGCTTTAATTCTGTTTTCGATGCCCGTTTTATCTAGCACTTCAGACCTGTATATATCGCTATGATAATACAGGATGTCCAGTTCTTTTTTTTTGGCGCATGCCTCTGGGTTGCTGTCCTCAGTTGACCTTCAGTTCTCACGTGACAAATAAGATGTATTAGATGTATGATTAATAATAAAAGTCGAAGAACCTACTTGGCCAAACATATCTTACTTGTGCCATTTACAAATTCTTCAAATGACAACTGACTCGTGAATCTGACTAGTTCTGACTATCTTATATATAATTATTTTGATGCGTCCTTTGGCATATAGGCTGTATAAACAGTTGCTGTCTTTTATTCTATCGAATCGTCTGCTAAAAAGTTATGCAGTTATTCATCGAGACAAATATGCAGTGTTGATGTTTATAGTCCAGAAATTGACTTTCGTATATTGTTTCTTTTGATGGTTTAGATGTTGGTAGGGCTGACTCTGGTGCTGGGTGTGGCACCTGAAGGCATTATAAAAACACCTCGCTGTCACCACAATTCACCTTCTACTCCTGCAGCCTACTTCAGAAGTGGAAACGACCAAAATGAGTTTGACAGCTAAAGACAAGGCCCTTGTTAAGGCTTTCTGGGGTAAAATCTCTGGAAAGGCTGACCTTCTTGGCCAAGAAGCCTTAGGGAGGTAAGAATGGAATTTCATGAGATGAGTTTACATTATAACAGAAGAAACAGATCTTTCATATACCATGTTAAATTAGTTCTAATCATGCATTTCCAATTAACCCTTTTCTTCCTCTCCACAGAATGCTTGTCGCCTACCCTCAGACCAAAACCTATTTCTCCCACTGGCCTGACCTTTCTCCTAATTCTGAGTCTGTAAAGAACCACGGGAAAGTTGTGATGGGCGCGATCACCGCTGCCGTGGATAAGATGGACGACCTCATCGGTGGACTGAGAGCCCTGAGTGATTTGCACGCCTTCAAACTACGTGTGGATCCCGGAAATTTCAAGGTAAGCCTTGGCCTCACTGTTCTCTTTATAGTAAATTGTTATATCGCACGATGTTACAAACGCGCGATGAATCATTTTGACAGGTCTTCAGATTTTGACAGGTCTTCATGTGATTCTTTTCAGATTTTGTCTCACAACATCCTCGTGACTCTCGCTGTCAATTTCCCAAGCGATTTCACCCCTGAAGTCCACGTTTCTGTAGACAAGTTTCTCGCAGCTGTGTCTTCATCTCTTGCTGATAAATACAGATGAACTAAACAATGCCTTGACCTACGGGTTTTACAGACCTGTCTACAACAGCGGAAATAAAAATTGAACATAAAGAAAATGTTATGTGAAATGTCTCTTTGTTTGTGGCCCCAATTTTGAACAACGAGCAGGTCTTTAAATATGGTGATCTATGTGTTTACAATTAGATAAACAGATAATAAAACAGTTTATAAAACCCATACACTCACATGCGACAAATGGTCCAGAAGAGTCATGTGTTACAACTTACGTGAGTAAACAAACAAACAAATAAAGGCTATGGATGTGACAGTTGTGATAGTTCAATCATATGTAGAAGAGCAGATAAGGGAAAGCCCATATTACCAAGAAGTTTATAAAGAGATGGCTTGCACAACGCAAATCATTTTAGAGATTCACCCCTCACCCAAATCAATATTTTTTATTGTATTTTTTTATCCAGTTGTCAATGTCTCCATGGACCCAGAAGTAATTGGCTGACTTTGGTAACGAATAACTAGAGTAACATTAAGGAACATACGTGGATCCCGAGACCCTTAGAGTATGTTTCAATCTACGGTTTTCAGCGTGTTTAGTGTCTTGGGCGAAGTATAATTTGTTAACACCGGTTCTCGATCGTCCTCTTATATTTAATGTCTATGTGCTTCCCAAAGTTTCTTGCTGACTGCATCTGTCTTCAGCCCTGATTAGTCTTGGTAAAAGTTCTTTAATATATTGTTTTTTCTTTTGGTACCACTAGCGTAAATCTATCTACGACCATAATAATACATCATAAAATACATAGAACATTTTTCTTCTCTGATTTACCATCTGTTCTGAAAAAAGACTAATATTTCATGTTTAAATGGACGCCAAATTGAATTGTTGTACTTTAAGAAATAGAACTGACTCATGTCAAAAGAGAAACAAGGTGAGGATACGGATGACAAGCATATATTTATGTCTTTTAGAGAGTTTGGCGACTGATACCTTAACAAGTACACTATATTCAAATATATAAAGACATCTTGCAAAAAACGCATCAATAAAATTTCTTTACGAAGATCTAACAGAAAATAAGGCTCTCTAGTCAAAAAACTAGTCATGGGTTTCATGGGATTCCATAGCCTTTATTTATTCTTTGTTTACTCACGTAAGAAAACAAACCACAAGACTCTCCTGATCCTTTACACTGGATGATATTTTTTTATATAAAAATTATATAATTATGTATTAACTTATTTAATTTCCTCAACATTATTACGTTACCTCCGTATGCCAAGTGATAAGAAATATTGTGTGTGTGTGTGTGTGTGTGTGTGTGTGTGTGTGTGTGTGTGTGTGTGTGTGTGTGTGTGTGTGTGTG
>JBBPCW010000139.1:6123471-6133504 GCA_037974425.1 Phenacogrammus interruptus | reverse complement strand
ATCTTTGTGTATTTGTGCATCTTGTGGTCGCGCTCCTCAGTAACGTGAGCAGCCCAACTAATCGATAACGGCATTCGGTGACAACGAATTTCATTATCGATTATCATCGATTTTATCGATTAGTTGTTGCAGTCCTAGTTGTTATACGTGCACGAACAGATCAATGACTTACTGCTTGTTTTCTTCTCCTTCTTTGACTTGTTGCACGCCAGTCTGTTGTCGGGACATTTCCACGCCCAGAAACGTGATGCTGAACGAAACAAACTGTGATTGGTTGTTTGACGTTGGTCAAACGGCCTTATGGGCGGGCCTTGGCCAAAGAAAGCTGCTATGAATTTCTGGTTGAAGGTCTGGCTACGCGAGACTAGATCACACTCTGCCCACGCTGTGTCTCTGAATTCATATTATTTAAAATGTATAATTTGGACTTTATTTTTTACAGTTGTTGCTGCTATAATAGACATAATACTTGACCAATTTAGATGATTCAGCCATGATTGTTGTGTTGTTGATATTTACAAAATTTTCCAGCTGTTACTGCTTCCTTTTTGTAAAATGTGACATAAATAAATTCCTTTGGAATGCCTTTTGCTTTGCTTTTCTAGTAAGTAGTTTATTCTGTGATAGATGTGTTCCTTACAAACAAGCAGCACAACAAAAATAATGCTAATATTAAAGGAAAAAGATGAATTACATCAAATTCTGTATCAGTATTGACAGTTGTGTATTGGAATCGGATCGGACCTGGAAAAACGCAGATCAGCCCATCACTTGGTTAAATCTTTTACTGCTATTGTGCACACAAGAATTTATTATATTGGTGTTGGTGCTGCAGGTGGCACATAAATAAAGTAGCATATCACCAAGAGAGTTTACCAACACCCAGGTGCAATTTCTGATGCACAAAAGCACGTCTGAGTGATGCATGCATGCATGCACACCACTAGATGACCATAACTAAAGCCAGCAACATGTCAGCGGTGGGGGTTTCTCCTATTTGAGATGAGCAGTAGTCAAAAACATGCATTACAAATACACCAGAGAAGGATATGCTAGTTTCTCAGAATGCAACAAATGAAAGCAGGTGCAAAACACGTTAATATTAGAACCTTGGGCGAAGAGGGAACTGTGCTTAAACCATACAGCAATGGCACAGACGTTGTAGCACATTTTGATTTTCCTGTGTTTAAGCCAGTGTTTTAGACTCAGCAACAGTGCAATTCTCTCCCCATAGTTTATGGACCGTTGTCTGAAAACCACATCAGTGGAGTCAAACAAGTATAAAGTTTTTCCTGTCAGAGCTTCTTATTGTGGTCTTTTGTTGTTTATAGTCGTCTTTAAATTTGTGCAATTTTTCTCAACTCACTTTAGCCATGCAACAAATTCCTAAGCCAGCTAACTTGTTAGTGATGTCCTGCTACCTTCGTAATTCCCAAAGATATCTTAAAGATAAATTTGTTATTGTCACAGAACCTCCCACTGAAATGCATCATCAGCTCAAACAGATAGTAGCTCTTGTACGTCATTGACTTCCTATTTGCTTGCTTGTATCTCCATTATTGTTTTTTGCAAAACAATTAAGTGGCCCACTTTATTTGTAATGGAAAAACATTTGTTTGCTGTACATAAGGGTTAATTGTGCCAGAGGATAAGTGCCATAAGCCTGGCATCTTTCAACTATCCTAAGCTTAAAATATAGAGCTAAACAAAAATTTCAAATAACTTACAATTTGATATATCCATCATATTCTCGCTGCTGCCTTGGTGTTAAATTCTGTTTTAAAATCTTGTTACTCTTCTAAACAGCATGTCTAACCTGAGCAGCTTCAGTGCTAACAGATTGCAAAACAACATTCTGAGAACAGCTTTAGAGTGATCTGCAAACACATTTATCACTCAAACTGAGAATTAATAAATAAATTGATTAATCAAGGAACCAAATTCTTAAACTTGAGTATTCTATAACAAATGACTATTTGTGACAGCCCTAGCAGATACACAAAGTTAGCTGCTTGAATAAGGGTGTACTCACACTAGGCAGTTTGAACCATGCCCGAGCGCGTTTGACCACTAAAGCACGGTTCGTTTGACTAGTGTGAGTGCTCCGAACCGTGCCCGGGCGCGGTTAGTTTAGCCGTCCCTGGCCTGCTTGGAAGAGGTGGGCCAGAGCACGGTTCAGTTGGACTCGGGCGCAGTTCGCATGTAGTGTGAGCGCTAACCGCGCTGGAGCACGGATCATGACACGTGACGCCACGTTTTTGCGATGCTCCAAAACCATTTTTCGTGCCACAAAAGCGATAGACCTTTTTAGCAACAGGCTGTGGACCACCGCGGACCAAATGACTCAAAATTACTATCAACAAAGTAAACAGAGCGATGGACTCCACTGCGTTCAGCGAGAGAGCGCCGCTCTTCCTGTTAATCCTGAAACCTTCGCACCATAATGATGTAAGCGTGCTCCGGCAAGAATGCAGAAATCTAATGTGAGTGCGGGCCAGAGGGGGAGTGGGGAGGAGGGACAATCGTACTCAGGTCCGGTTCAGGGCAACCGTGCCTAGCCTAAGAGTTGGACACTCATTTAGGTCAGTGCACCTTAAATACCTAATACTGCTCATTACTGAGATACTGTGAAAACACAATATTTATGACTAGCAGAAAAACTTCTAGTGCACACACAGGCCATCTGTTCTCAAAACATGACCACATTTTCCTTCATTTTGACATAAGTCCTAACAAGGAATCTTGTAGGGCTAAGCACACACTTCAACATACTGAATCATAACATATAAACAAAGAACACTGAATGATAGGAAACTATTAATTACTGTAAGGTTAATATTTTCAATTAAAAAAATAATACAGCAAGTACAGCTGGGGGAAAAAACTTCACAGTACAGTCATGCTAGCCTAAGTGGGAAGCTCCCTTCGCTATCAGGTTACCAGTCTGAGCTTGGAGAATCTGTGGGCCTCTTTTGGCATAAACAGAACCATAACTGTACCAACCTCTTCAGTGTAGTCCCTTGTAATGTTGATAACGATGAACAGCAGAGAGACTACAATAGCTAGTGTAGTTCTGGCCCTTCTAGTTCTTTACTGTACTTGTTTGCAGACTATATGTTTGAGGACAATAGCTGTTAATCAGGCGATGGGGCCTGCAGTCTTCCGTAATAGAACATCTATGCTGTTCTGTTTCATTACACAGAGGCAACAAAAAGCTAACGGGAGCTATACCTCCTATAAAAAGTTATTTCATGTCCATATTCAACTCAAAAGGTCAATTGTTTGATTAAAAGTAAACTCTTTCCTCCAAAGTGTTTTAGGGGGAATTACAGGTCAGTGAAAACACGACAATAAGAACAAGGATGTCACCAGACCGTCACAAAACAGATACTGATGTTAAACACCATCCTCAGAAGTGTAACACCAGATACAATAGACAGTTGTGTTTTGCCACTCATACTGGTCCAAAGTATCATTCCACAAATTCTTGGGCCTCAGCTTACATCTACCTTGGAGGATGAACAGTGTTGTTCAAGCACCACAACTAAACTTGATATCACATGCTCCGCAAAAAAAAGTGTAAGTCACAAGACTTGTGCCAGCTAAAGAGAAACAAAGCTTTGTCTGCCTGGATCTGAAAGAACTACTGTGGTATACACAAGGTAACACAACTGAAAAGAAGTTAGAGAAAAAAGCAGAAAATTTTAATCATGTTTTGTAGTTGTACTTTATGTATTTAAAATCTAAGAACTGAAGAGATGTCAATATCTGAAGCACCAAACATCACTTTCCAACATATGCCATCAAAAAGCACCTAAATAATTGTAAAACCAGAGAAGACCTCATTGTCTTCTGTAGGCAAGTTCGCAGGGTAAGTTTATCTAGAAAACTGATACGGTGATGATCTGTGCCTTAACAAAGAATGGTAAAGGCAAGCACATCCATAATAGATGGCGGAGCTACTCAGTGATAAGATTTTGGAGCTTCATCACGGAACTGGAAAACCTTGGTCACAAACCTCTGATGTCCCAGATAGAATTTAGGAAGGGAAAGTTAATGTCACAGGACAAAAGCTTTCTACAGAGCTTTCACAACAAATTCAGGCATTCGAAAGAGCCTGAATACGAGGCCAAACAAAGACATGAATCAGTAGAAGCAGTGGTTAAGCACTCACAGCTAACGAAGACCTTTCTATGATACAATTCTTGAGATATTTCTTGACGAGCTCCATTAACACACCTCACGCAGGTGCAGGTATAGATGAATAACAAAACCAAGCCTTACAAAGCTGGGTTAAAATGAAGAATAGAAGGCTGCTGACAGAAAATAAAAACTCATACCGTGAATCAGATCAAGTGGCATACATAAATAACAATCCAGGGCTGAATGATTCATCATTTCATGTCATAATTGCAGTCTGGAAAAGTGAAATGTTTACACTGCATCATCAACACCCTGTGATGGAAATTAGGCGCTTGTGAACTGCCTAGACATGTGATTTACACTATAGGGCCAAAAGTTTGTGGACACAATTATTTAGCTAGTACAGGAGTTTCAGAACACCCTTTGCTAACAAGGGTATAAAATCAATCAGATACTTACGCAACCTCCAGAGTCAAAATACTAGCAGTAGAATGGGCCACACTGATGAGCTCAGTGATGCTATGTGGGAGTGCCAACTTGCAAAGTTTGACATTTCTGGTCTGTTAGATCTACCCCAGCCATAAATGCTAGTATTGCGAAATCACATCACCTAAATGTAACAACAGCTCAACCATAAAGCTTTAGACCACCTAAATTGACAGAGCAGTGGTACCAAATGCTAAAGACTGTAGCAGGTATCTCCTGATGCATCACTCACTACAGAGTTACAAACCATCTCTGGAAGAAACATCAGCACAGGAACTGTGCGTGAGGAACCTCTTGAAATGGGTTTTTATGGCTGTTGGATAAATCTGGATTTGGTGGATGCCAGGAGAACACGGGCTAATTTTGTGTCAACAGTAAATTTAATAGAGGAAATGATGGTCTGGGGCTGTTTTCCAGGGTTTGGGCTCAGCCCCTTAGTTTCAGTGAATAGTTTTAAAAAAAATCTAATTTAACATAATTAACTTTGTAGCAAAAGTTTAGGCCCTTTCTTGATCTAGTAGGACTGTACATAAAGCTGTTTGTGGAGTTCCATGTAGAGGACCTCCAATAGCTTACACAGAGCCATGACCTCAACAGAATATCCTTTAGGATGAACTGGAACATCGATTGTGAGCCAAGACCTCCTGTCTGACACAAAGGCACTTTTGAATAGATATGCAGAAAAATCACAATTAGGTAGTTACCAAACCATCCAGCCCTAAAACACTCAAAAAACAGCCCTACTCACACTTTAAACTAAAATCTCAGATGTCTGCAGAAAAGCAGCCTTGAACAAGCTTGACCATTTGTTAGCTAATGGACTGGTCTTAATCCTGCACTGACGTAGAATCACATTGTAAAAGGATGTTTAGGTTGGTTGCCAGGCTATAGAGTGAACCCTAAGCCGTTTATAGCAGTATACAATTTCAGGTAAAGATGGAACATGAGCGATCTCATACAATAATATAACCACTAATATAAGCAGTACTTCTCTGAAATAACACTTTGCAAATACTAGCACTGCACCGATGCTGGCACTTGAATATTCTACTAGTGTTGACAAAAAAGCATATCATACCATGAACACTTTTGTATAAGTACTACTGAGCATGTCAATAGATGGAGCTTTACTAATACATTCAATCTGTTAACCGTGTAAAATATTTCTCTCAACACAAGCTGTGGTACAAATACTAACTGCAACACAATATCAAGGGCATGCACATCCAGCGAGGATTTAAATAAATCAAATTTGGCTAAACATTTAAAGACAAACAAGCCGGAAAGCACCGAAACTTTTCAAAGCTTTGTTGCGATGCAGAATTGCAACACAGAACACAGATATTTCCAAATCAATTAATACATAAATGTGGTTCGTATAAATATCAGGACTTATGGGCACCTACTGAGTAATTATGTTACTATCAGTGCAATCGGAGTAAAAAAGTCTGATATCGTATCCCTCCCGCTTTGTAGACAACTGTGCAGCTCTTGTATCGTTTCACATGGACTTTTGTAACTGATGCGCATTTCAAAGATTTAAGATGGTGAGTTCATTTTGCTCTCTATGGAAATGGTGGAAAATGACGATCCTGGTGTGCGTAAAAGGCACTAAATGTCTAAAGTGTGGGACCATTTTACACTGCATAAGGCGGCCAATGTGGTTCAGTGTATACACTGTAAAATGGACCTGGCCTACCACAACAGTGCATTGTTAATGCTGCACCACCTAAACCGAAAGCATCCTCATATGAAGCAGGCTCGGAGCCTCTACAAGATAACGTATATTTACGATTGCTATCCGATATGAAAACTAGCACTTGTTAGAACTGACAGTATTTGTAACTATTTGTAGGCTGTTATGAGTCAATAGTGACGAGGCATGATAAGTAGCAAGAGGACCTATCAGCCTGTAGAGTTTGAAGGGCCAGTGTGCTTGTCCCGTGGAGCAATGCCACTCAAAGTTTGAGCTCACTGGAGCATTGTGCCAGTTCTCCACGGAGGAGAGCTTTGGGACCAGTCACATTCAATAGGTCTTGGGGAGCTGAAGGTCCCTGTCAAATTTGGCGGAAGTATCCCGTCAGAATTCTACGGGGCAAAATGCTTCATATCGGCAGGATCTAGTGAAAAACCAGAGAATTGTCCCTCTAATCTGGTGTTTGAGAAACTTGAATCTGCAGTTGTTTGTAAACTATTTTGTACAGAAACAAAGAGACAATTAAAATACATTCTATCATTATTAAATGAAGATTTGTGCTGTGTTCATAGCTCTGCAGCTGTTTTCTGGGTGCATGCTGAAAGCAAGTCAACATTGTTAATGCAGAGAGGAAAACTGGTGAATTCAGACTGCTGAGCAGCATGTCAGTCAATATTTGCACGTTACATTTGTTTTTGGGAGCCTGAAGTCTGACTCATTGTACGTTTTCTGTCACTGACTATGATACATCAAACATATCTGAATGTAGAGACACTGCCTTTACTGAGGCATTCAAGCTGCACAAGCAGGCATCACAGGAGCACACAGCAATTTGTCTTCCAGCAAGTGTGGTTTGTTGCAGATGCAGGTAAATCAGGGTTTAATTGTGAAATGGTGTATTTATAACCATTACATTGCTATGAGTCAGCATTGCCTTAATCTTTAAAAACTGCAATTAAAAGGTTCACAGATAAACACTGGAGTCTGTACGCCAATAAAGGGTAAGTGAGTCTGGGATTTTTTTTTTATAGTTTTTGCCATCTTGTGAACCTATTTTGGCCTTGGAAAACAACATGAAAACACAATAGGTTACACCTATCAAGAACAGATGCACAGATCAACAAGCAGTTACGACCAAAACAAGAGACTGAATGATAACAGCAGCTAGTCACATGTAATGATGATTTTGACCCTGTTCTGCAACATACTTGATTTTTACAAGAAACTTGTTCTGTAATGGAATGTATGTTGAAATGCCTTTAATAAACACTGATCACTAAAGGATAGACAGAAAACACATGTAGATCTAATTGATTTACATTAGTCAACTCGTTTTCCTTTATTTCTACTAGCTGTGTTTAAACGCTTAGTGGCACTGATGACCTGAAAGCAGGGCTCTCATCTCAAGAGTTAAAGGAGCTTAGCTAGCTAACCTTTTTCAGGTTAGTAGATGGAGGGAAAGGAGACCTCACTCAGAGCCAGGGATGGAAAAGTATTTGCTAATGTGCACTTTCTCTTGAAACAAAAGCATTAACAGATTTTTAGAGTATGTAAACACAAAAGAGTGAAAAATAACACTCCAGAAGAGACCTAAATAGCTGCCACCCTGGTGCTTTGCAACAAGTGAGGCAGCCTCAAGCTAGTAACAGACAAGTTTCTCCAAATAGAAAAGACTGTTCTAAGGTATATTTTGCTGTATTACTTTGCTTACTGGCGGCTAGGAGGCATGGAGAAACCCTTTATCCAAAATTGGATTGAAGTACTGGCTCTCTTGCTGCTTCCGAGGAGAAAAGATCCAGCTTTCGTGCTGCCTAGCCTAGCCTAGCCGGCTACATCGTAGTCTTTTCTAGTTAAAAACGAGCAGGAATTATCCTGAATTCACACTGCGGTTGGTTTTCTCAGCGCTAACAAGGAAATGCATTTTATTTTTATTCAAGCACCGAATAAATTTGTGAAAAGAACAGCACACATTACCTCTCGGCTCCTCGGGGGTGACAATATGGCGGCTCTCTCAGGCAGAGGGCTCAGCAGACGGGCCGAGCCGGTGAGGAACAGGGGGTCCTCCGGGCCTCCGGGGGGCGTGCACACACACGCACAGTCTCAGAAACACGGGCGGGGTCCAATCAGGGTTTCAGTCAATCACACAAACCTCTTCGGTAAAGCTGGATTCTCTGAAAATAAATACACTACATGGACAAAAGTATAGGGACCAACAGGGACTTTAGTGACATTGTATTTAAATAAATTAGTATTTAATTTAGTATTAGAGTATTTTTAGTATTTAGACTTTATTATATTGAGTTTGTCCCCCCTTTGCAGCTATAACAGCTTTCCACAAGATTTTTTTAGTGTTTCTGTGGGAATGTGTGCCTGTTGTGCATTTATGAGGTTAGGCACTGATGTAGGATGAGACGTCCTGGCCCTCTGTTCCAGTTCATACCAAAGGTGTTGGATGGCGTTGAGGTCAAGGCTCTATGCAGGCCTGTCATGTTCTTCCACACTGAACTAGCCTCAACCATGTATTTATGGACCTCGCTTTCTTTATGCACAGTCATGCTGGAATAGAAAAGGTTTCTCCCCAAACTGTGTCCACAAAGTTGGAAGCATGGCTTTGTCCAAAATGTATTGATATGCTGAAGCATTAAGAATCCCCTTTGCTGGAAGTAAGGGGCCTAACCCAAACCCTGAAAACCAGATGTGTCCCAATTCCTTTGTCCATATAGTGTACCACTGAAAGTGCTTTAAAAAGGCACTGCCTAAGACTACTATTCACATCACTAAACTTGCCCTAAACTCTATCTTCAGATCCTGTCCTGTCCTGTAGTTTTCAGTATCAGAAAACATTACTGATACCAGATGAAATTGCTTGCAATCTTGTGTTCTCTTTCTGTTCTTTGTGTTCTTCTGTTTTTATTTGTTGGATATGATGCAGTGAAAGGGGCAGTTGCTCTGTAATATTAGCTCCTTCATATATATAAGCAGGGTAAATACAGTAATAAATTCATTTAATGGTAATAAAAATACTGAGATTTAAGACGTGTATTTCATAAAAAGGCAGGAGAGTGGATGTAAAAAGCTGAGGTTTCTAATGAAGTGGGCAGTGAATGGATAACCCCATGTGTTTGACAAAAATATCCTTCCGGTGTCAGGATTCTGTTTTAAAAGATGATCACCAGTTTTATCTGAACATTCCACAGCTAGCAGTAATCTGCAGCGAAGAGACGCAGTGGTTTTAGGAAGCCAGTGAATTCCGAGACATGGATTAGCTGCTCCAAGTACAAAGATAATAAAAGCATTTTATTTTCTTAGGATATTAAACCCTTTTATTTTGTACTTGACCATCTTATCCCTTTTTGATCAGTCTTTTATTGAGACTGTATTAACATTCTGAAGCTAATAGTCTGGCAAGACTAACATGACTCAGAGAACAAGCTGGCACTAAACAAAGAAGCCTTGATGAAGTCTCTCAAACAAGGCTAGAGGTAAAACAACAGTGTTTTTTTTGTGTGAGTGTAAATTATTGCCTTCTGGGTGATGCTTTCATGCCCAGAGTCTTAAGAAACAGGGCAAAGGTCTTACATACATGACCAGTTTAGATACACCTAACCATATCCACTTTTTTTTATATATCTATCCATCTATCTATCTGTCTGTCTGTCTGTCTGTCTGTCTGTCTGTCTGTCTGTCTGTCTGTCTGTCTGTCTGTCT
>JBBPCW010000139.1:6084020-6102167 GCA_037974425.1 Phenacogrammus interruptus | reverse complement strand
ATATATGTGTGTGTGTGTATGTATACATCTTTATCACAGAATAATAAACTAAAAAAATAAAGATCGAAAGAAAAAATGTATAAAAAGAAAGAAAGAAAATAAAACAAAAGAAAGAAAAAAGAAAAGGATAGAAAGTAAGGAAAAGAAAACAAAGAAAAAATGAAGACTATGCAAAAAAGAAAGAAAGTATGTTACAGGTTCATCATTTAGGGACAAGTACAAGAAATGAAGAAAGAAAAAAACAACTGAAAGAAAGAAGTTAAGCTGCCTTTAAGTATACATATACTTCTGCCATCACAACAAAATAAAACAAAGGGGAAAAAAAAGAAAAAGTAAAGAAAGGAAGAACGAACGAAATGATGTGACAGATCAATCTTTTCAGTTTACATATAACATACTTCATCCATGACCGAATAAATTATAAATCATTTGTAATACAATGTTCTAGCATTCTACTCCACTCAGGCACTCGGGTGAGTAAAGCATGTTAATCTTCCAGGAGGAGCTGAACTGTTTTTGTTCAACTGAGTGTGACCAGAACATTGCTACAGCCTTCAAGCTCAGCAGCTTCATTCCCACAGTCTGACTGTGACTGCATTTGCAATGGCTGATTTCTTAATGTATAACCTTTAAAGCAGGAAATAGATTAAACTGGAGTGACCCAAAGAGGTGTGGGCACTAGAGGAGGCAATTCCTGGAAAGGGAACTTGAAATAACAGCTTTTTTGTGTCTATTAAATCATTCATGACCTGACGCATACCTGTTCATCAAACCTGACTCATACCTGTACTGAGTAATCTGTTAAGAACAGTGCATTGCTGATGCTGCAAAGTGAGCGATTAAAGTATTTTTTTATAATATTTAACTAATTCACTAATTTATCATCTTTTGGAAGAGGTCCAAGGTGAGACTGAAGTATCATCAGATACTAACAGTAAGTTACAATTCCCCTTTTATGGTCTTTGAAATTAACTTTGAAATCATTAAAAAAAAATGACTACAGTTCAGTAAAAATCGACTACAGTTGAAACACTTTAAGCTCTATGACATGAAGCAGAAATCCAAACAGAAGGACAGGGGCCTTATAGATGAGCTGTTAAAAGTATTATTATACCATTTCAGATGACACAAGCCAGGATGAGACCACCAGTGGCCCTGATTCAACAGGTATGAGAGCAGTTGAATAACAAACAGTAGCCCATGTATGTCAGTTTTAGATAAATCAATGTTTCAAGTCTATAGCATTTTCACAACAGTAAATAACATGTAAAAATAGACACAAATATTACAGTGTTGCAGATTTAAACACCTACTTCTAAATGAAAGTGCAATAGTGGGTAAGGCCAATGTGATGGAAATCCATATTTCCCCCCAGATTCAGCTGAAGGCGTGGTGGAAAAGAAGGACCCAGATATGGCAGGTTAGTCCAAAGTCATTCATCCATACCAGGCATATGTTTAACTGCAAACCAGAGGTTTAAAATGTTGCTTTGTTTTCTCAGATACTGATGAACAGGATACAATAGATCATTCAGGTGAGTGAAAGGTGATGATACTGGGACCACTGGCAAATTAGAGGAAAGGAACAATGAACTGATACACGTCTCTTTCTACACCACAGATGACACAACTGAACAGACATCTGCAGAAAAGAAACTGGGTAAGAGTCCATCATGGTTCCGAAAAACCACCCCGAACAGGATGATTTTAAAGAAAGAGAGAATAGAGAGAGCAAGGGAGAGAGACAGAGAGAGAGCAAAGCAGGGACAGAGATAAGAGAGAGAGACAGAGAGAGAGAAAAGTTTATAGTTCAAAATGATCACAATGAACAAGCTGTTTTTAAAGAAAGGCAGAGGAAAGAGAGAGAGAGAGAATAAAGGTGACAAAATCAGTAGATCCAAGATCTAAGACAATAATTAAATTAATTTATTAAATAATTCATTAAATAATTCATTATCCCAATTAATTATTTGATCTCATCCACAGATGAAACCAAGGAGGCTGCAGACACTGATAGTGATTCGCCAGGTAAGACCATCTGGTGTTTTTGAAACTTAACACTAAAATGACCAACAAAAACAATTCAGTTAAAACTGGAATATTTGTACAATAATTTTCATTTCTAAAACCCTATTTCAGAAACTGATTCAGCATCAAAAGCATCACATGAAATAGACTCTCCAGGTAAGGACCTATCATTAGCATATGAAGTGCTGTTTTAGTCATTCTGCTTTTTAAGAAAAATTTTTTTCAGGTCTCTGTTGATGGGAAATCAGGAAATCACAAGAACCCCATCATTGCTCAGAGACAGCGAGTGCATAGCCTTAAATAAAGAAAAGAATTGAACAGCATGATAACATCGGGTTTAAGTCATTTCTTATGTAATATATATAATATTTAATAAATAATATAATCATTATATTATTTATAAATAAATAATAATATATAATACATAACATATGATTTGTCTAGCAGTTGTGGTTAAAGGTGACTGGACCTGCTGTATACTTTGGCCATTTTACCATTCATTATGACAAGTGACCTCGAGGAGTTTAATGACATCATCCACAGGGGTTGCCCCCCCCCCCCCAGAATAATAAAGCAACTCCATTTGACATGACTTACTTCTAATAGACAAAACACTATTTATCGTCAAATCTAATCTAGTTCTGGCTATTTGCCCTTTCTAGAAATACAGAAATAATCTGCATTAAAGTGATCCACTTCAGTGTATCCTTTTTAATTCTTCTTTACAGAGAAGGATGTTGGTGATGACGACCAATCTGACACAGGTATGTATTTCAAACATGCCCTCAATGCTGTCTATTTAAAATCAAATTAGAAGACCTTCCTCAAATGACCATTACATTGTTTCAGACAAAGATTCCTCAAGTAAGGAGGCGTCCGACAAGGAATCACTGGATGAGCCACACAGGGATTCTCAAGGTATTCTCAAACATAAACATTCCATAAGGAGCATTATTAACCCATTAGTAATGCCATTTTAATTAGCATCATTAATAAAATGTTAACAAAATCTTTAATCTTTAATAATGTATGGTTTACCCTTCCTCTTCAGGACCCATCTGTTAAGACATACATAATCTACTCTTACTGGCACAGTCAATTAAATGGCCATTTTCCACAATTTTGACATTAATGAGCTTTCAAAAGCTCTCAAATGAATTAAATGTGGGCATTTTGGAAAGCACCATTGGAAAACATTTCT
This sequence comes from Phenacogrammus interruptus, assembly GCA_037974425.1. Classification (NCBI taxonomy): domain Eukaryota; kingdom Metazoa; phylum Chordata; class Actinopteri; order Characiformes; family Alestidae; genus Phenacogrammus; species Phenacogrammus interruptus. The sequence continues at coordinate 6,098,939 of JBBPCW010000139.1, read as the reverse complement.
AATCTATTGCACTTATTCTAGGTGTATAGTGTAAGTGGTCACTCATAATGTACAGTGTATGGTGACTTGGTGACTTGGTATTGTTTAGAAGCGTACAGGAACATCTAAATGACTATAACAATCCTGTATTAAAATGTGTGGAAATGATAGAATCAAGTCAAGTAGTCAAGTACTTTCTGCCATATACACACAGTAAAAACAAAACAACGTTCCTCCAGGACCATGGTGCAACACAAAAACTTAAGACAACACAAGACCACAAGTCCAAACAGGACAAAAAGCTCAAAAAAGAACAGAAGAGCAACCATAACAACTAGACAAGACAACATTCAGTGCAATTAACAGCAGCTACAGTGAGGATAAATACAGCATTTGATCGGTTCTGTATTTTAGCAGAATGTGCTAAATGGCAGAATCATGTGAAAATATTTCCAGAAAGCTAAACTACATACATGTTTTTCAAACATTCCTCCTTTTTCTGAATGTGTTTTTTTTCCTAAAGAGGACACAGCAGACAAACCAGATCCTGCAGACACAGACAAAGAAACCTCAGACTCAAATGGTAAGACAAGCAAAGTGGCAAATACCTATATAAATAAATGCATACAGTCCACAATAGAATTATAGTATTATATCCAATCCCTGGAGGTATCATTAAAATGAGAGCATCTGAAAGTTGCTACTTGCTCTTATATAGAAATAGAACTTCTGAGGAATTGGCAGTTAGCTTGTCTAAATCATTCACTGTGTCCTCTGTATTCAGAATCTGACAAGGACAAGCCAGATGATGGCACAGACACAGACAAGAACAGTAAGGAGAAAGATGTGGATGAAACTCCAGATGTAGAGGATACAGACACTGCAGACAAAGATGTGAAAGACACCGACGAAGACAGTGGTGAGACTAGAGACACTGAAGACACTGACAAGACGGAGAAGACCGACAAGCCAGACCTAGATGAAAAAAACTCTGAGCGCTCTTCAGAAAGAGGAGACAAAGACAGCAAGGATGATACTGATAATAAAGACAGCGATGCTGACCATGACGCAGCAGATTCTGCGGATGCAACAGAGACCAAGGACAGTGCTGAGAAGACCAGTGACGGTGACACTGACAGTGACAGCAACAGTGATGGGGACAGAGATAAAGACAGTGATGCAGACAGTAGCAGAGACAGCGATACAGATAACGAAAGAGATAGTGATGCAGACAGCACAGGCTCAGAGGATGAAGATGAAGGTGCAGATAGTGACAAGGACACCCCAGATACTAGTGATGACAATGGCAATGACAGCAGTGAGGGAAAGGAGACTGACACAGAGTCCAAGACTGGAGACACTGACCAGGACACGGCAAGCAAGTCAGAAGAAACTGCTGGGGAAGCATCTTCTGCAGAAAGTCTAAAGTCAGATTCTACTAGCTCGGACTCCACATCGAGTAAAGAAGACAGTCAAGACTCAGAGAAGAGCAGCACTGAGTCCACTGATAAAGACAGCTCAGATAACACCGATAAGTCTGACAGCTCTGAGACAGAGGTTGAAGGTACATCATTGTAATTTTAGCATTTTTTGAGAAAATCCCAAGAAACCCATTAGATCATTTTTGCAGTAATTCTTCTCCCTCCACAGATGATGAGAGTGCCCACAGTCCAGAGACCTCAGGTTAGTAGAAGACCATTGCCTACAGTTGTTAACATGTTTACATATTTACTCAATTTGTGACGAGATGTTTTCTGTGGTCACAGATTCTCCAGATATGACATCGCTGGAGACAAGTGAAGATTCTGATAGCGATTCCAAAGGTGAGACACACTCATTACCAGAACATCACATTCAGTGGAAATATCTACACCAAGCTAGTGGCCTGGTGGTTAGTGAGGTTGTGGGTTTGAATCCCAGGACTCCCAGTGGCACCACTGAGGTACACTTGAGCCACTGCTTTGCTTGAGTGAATGGGTTAAATGCAGAAAAGACACTTTGTACTGCGATGTGTTCACATGTGACACTTTACAGCGTGTACACAAGTTGATTTGAAAATAATGTTTCTTCCATCCTCAGATGACAATGACATGAATGACTCAATGGATGCAACAGAGTCAACATCACATGGTAATTATTTAATCGCTTGCAATAGTTTCTCCAGTGATTCTCCACTGAATAACTGGGTGTGTGCTGAAACTTTACTTCATGTGCTATTATAGAGGAGAACACTGATGAAGACACCGATGCAGACACTACTGGTATGTAACTATAGACAGGAGTCTAAACTGCTGCACGGCGGGTTGATCTCGCAACTATTTTCAGTATTATAGCCGACAAAGCATGGGTGGGAACCTGAAAGTAAAGATGTAATTTTGGTATTTTGTAAATAACATTAATTACAGAGCAGCGTGTTTATGATTCATAGTGTGGAACGAAGAGGGCATAAGCTTTCTGTAATGCAGGAGCTTTACCATATTTTTTATGTCTCATTCTTTTTAGACGAAGATGATGATGCAGACTTAGAGGAAGATGACACAGTGCAGGAAGAGCCTGATGGTAAACTACTATAATATTCCAGCAGTACTTACGACAAAGATATAAAGATGTCTGAAAGAGTTTTTTGGACACATAAAAGAGCCACTGACATAAAGTTTAAAGAACAGCCACATACAGAGCTTTTCTACAAATGAAAGGTTTGTCCCAGAAATTTACATTCAATCAACAAACCCTTTAGGAACCTTTATTGTTTTACAGTAACTGGACTTGCTGAGGCCAGTACATGTATATATCATACTTGCCTGAATATCAATATATATTTGGGTGCTTGATATGAGTTTTATATTTGAGAACTTTTGCTAAAGTCGTGTTTTAAGTAAGTATAAGGAGAATGGTCTGTTTGGTAAACTCTCTCTCAAATTTAACTTTGTTTCTAAAGTAAGCTCATAAAAATGTGTTTGACTTTTTCTTGACAGCCACCCCCTATGGCGTACCTGAAAAGCCAGATCATCTAGATGACACAACACAAGGTATCTGCTGGGTTAACGGCCAATATGGTGCTATTTTACAGAGCAGGGAATGCAAAACAGTGGATTTATTGTGGATTTAGCTCTCCGAAACAAACAGTGTGTCTGTTGCTTCTGGAAATGTGTGTACTGCAAAATAAATGAATAATAAATTGATTCACTAGGAACGATAACTTTGCACTCAATTTAATTCCATTTTAGGACCTGTCCTTGGCAGCAATAACCCACTCTCAAGCTCCTAGCAGGACTTTGCAAGAAAGGAACAGTTTTACAGGTATTTACCTCTGATATACTCTACTTAATTGAAAGTCAGTTAAACAATGTGCTTTCTTACTCACTGTAACAGAAACTAAATAGCTTTCCTGAAAATGTCCATATGATAATATGATGGAAGTACATGGTTTTGTATTTATTTGTTTGCCTGTTAGTGTTAGATCTTTTTTTTATTCTTTTCTCTGCAGGGTCATCAGACACAAACATGAGAAGCAACTGAAGTGGTCACAATAATCACCCACATTTTGATTCCCATTAACACATGCCATTTTTCAATGCTCCCCACCCGCACCCCCAAATGGTGAAGAGTCCTACCTAGAGGGTTCTGGGACGCACGTTAAATTATTCAGCTGTTTGGTGTACATTCTGTTTGTTTTTTATAATTTTGTCATAATTCTAATTCTGAACATAAGTGGTACTTTCTCATATTTTATCAACTAATGCCTTTCTGTTTAATTTATGAAAAAAGAAAGTTGCTAAGGTGTCAGAGGTCAAACGTGTTGCTCTTTATTCCAATTTTAAAACCTGGGAAGTAGTATTAAAAATGTCTTTGTGGGGGGAGCAGTTAAAGATGGCTCATGATTATGACTGAAGTCAGTGCCTGGAGAATGATAGCGGAGTAAAACACTTTCACTTTTTCATTGCATCGCCATTGTTTCTGGCCCCGGTGCTGAGACACATTTTGTCAATCCGACTTCTAGACTGACAACGTTCTCCTGACTCTCAGCTAAATGTTTGTCATTTAAAATCTCAAACGTACACGACGGACTGTAGATCACGCTATTTTCTACAACAGAATAAAAGTGTACAGTTTTATGAAGCAATCCTTTACGTTCATGTCTCTGATGGTCTTTTAACTAATATTGTAGCTACGTAATGGCACAGATCGTTTTGAAAATTACTGAAATAACAGAGATGTATAGTTTTAATTAATGCCACTTCAATATGTATGCAGGGAGCAATTTCAATAAAGACTGAGTTGTCAGACAAAAAGCAAGCCATGTTTTTTTTTTCTCCCAGCAATACACACACCAATATATTTTCCCTACAAACTAAAGCAGGGTTGTGTTAACACAATCAACACAGATAAAATATAACAGGGCCGGGACCAAAGGTACAGTATATTACATAATAATATTTATATAAAAAATATATGGGTTATTTACTAAGTAATAGGTATATTGTTAGATAAGTTAGATATTCAGTCATAATTTACAGTTAGCTGAATATCTGATCAACGTTAGAGATATTTACACTTGTTTACTAATAATAGTATAACATAGTACATAATATAGTATAGTAATAGACTGACATTTTATAATTTCACTCTCAGTTAGGAAAAGTGCTGAGAATGTTTACACGCGAATCAACATGTTTCGAATTAGTGTTTCTGTGTGCAGATGTTTCTGGGTGCATCCACTGTACGAAGTCCACATATTTCATTATACTATGACAAAGGACAAATGACAGTAAAACAGAAAAGCCTGAAACGTTTGATGAAAGAAAAACTATTAAAACAATGACTGCTGCTGGAAGCAGGCTAAGGTGCTAATGCTAGCTACTCAGTGAAACTCTAGACACCAAGCTTTGTAATTTCTATGTAATGATAATATATCCAGATAAATTTTTTTGAGACTGAAGGGACTTTTTAAGATCTAAATGTACAATTGTATTTCAAAATAATACAATCTTTCTCCTTTAGATCACTGTTATTCAATAATAATTAAACAATACAACAAGGAAGACCCAAACAACTGATAGTTTGCTGTCACCTTTCAAATATTGTTTGCCTTCGACTTGAAACATTACACTTTTCTAAAGTTAAAATATTAATGAATTTATGGTGACTTACTATTTACACAGAGAGTAGCATTGACACAGAGAGTAGTAATATGATATAGACATTAAAGGTGACTAATTATTTACATCCAATTGACAAAATAGCCTTAGCATGATCAACTGATACTGAAACCTGCTTTTTAAATTTCATCTTAATAAAGGGTTGATTCATGTGTGGGCTGACCAACATAACCTGTCACTCATGAGTGCATGTGCTAAGTGGGGCTTGCTTCCCTGCAGTTGAGAATTAATGTTATCAGATCATGTGAATTACCTTTATGTCGGGTCATGTTTCAGCACTTCTGAAAAGAGTAAGAAAAAGAGCATTTTCTGGGAATTGCCCTCTTGGTTATTTTTTTTATTTTGAAGTCCCCCCACTCATCATTTAAACCACCACCCCATTGATAGGGGTAAGTATCCACGTGTGTCTCCAAAGGGCTCTTAGAGCAGGGGCCTCAGACTCATGTTACATCTCGACTAATCTTGGTGGTCCGAGGCTGCCCCACAGGTGAGGCAGGAGGAAGATGAGGACGAAGAGGGAGGTGGACCTCGGACAAAAGCCGGCAAACAGTTCTATAACAAAGAGCCCATGGCTGGCCAACCCAAGCATGACTCGTTTCCCACTGTGCACTAGTGTCCTGCCACATCACCCCAAACCAGAGCCTTACAGGGAGACCACTGAAGAACCAGTGTAAATGTCCAAATGGATACCGCCAATGAAGCCTGACCCCTCTTGCAGTGCACTGCGTGCTCCAGCCCACCCCGACCCACTTTAACAAAAAGTCAAGAAGGGGCGGAAGGGCGCGAGAAGCTCTAAGAAATATTATACTTTAATTTAAGGCGTAAGAGGGTTTTCAGTGGCTACTCCGGTCTCAGGACTGATATCTGTGAGAAAAGAGCTACCTTTAACTTAAAAACAGGCTCGTCTGGTGAGTGACACACTCAGTTTTCTGCACTTATTGTAAGATTAGCCAGTGGGCATTTGTCTAATATCTAAACCTTACAAGACTGATTGAGGTAACAGTGTCCTTAATACATTCACATTTGGGCAATCAGCAGTGTAGGCCTATGTTTCATGCTAGGAGAGCATCACGCATCAAGCATGTTACAAATGTCATAATATAACATTTAGGTTTTATTACTAAGAGCTAAAACAAACATAAACCATAAACAGCAAAGGATATCATTTTAGATCTATATTTCAAAGACTTGAACAAATTTATTAAAGTTTTCTATTTAAAAACAAGGCTTACTTTCTATTTAACTTAGGGTTTACTCCTCATTAAGATAACGCCCAAGTATTACTGGCAGTTTAATCAGACTGCTAAACCCTCTCTGGTAGATTTATGGTACGAGTTGCAGTAAATCAATTGTTAGTTTCATATTCAAACTAACAAGCTGGATGTGTCTGTTAGACTGTCATGGGGCTATTTAATATGGGTAGCGAGAGTTCATGGGAGTCATACAGCAGGAGGCAGAAAAGAGAGCTGATGCTCAGGTTCATTTTAGTGTCCACTTGAAGTCTGTCCACACTTCTGCCCCCCACTGTCCAGCGATACAACGGATTAGATTCCTCCCAGAGTGATTAATTACGGACTGGCCAGGGGTCTCCAGCTCCAATGCTCCTGTAATTTTAGGGCAAGGGGGATCATGTTTCTAACCAGAGTAGGTCCTTCAGGACGAGCAGAGGTGGTTTCTAATGGAGCTTGTGATGGTGTTGAAATGTGAGAATAGAGGGAGAAAGAAATCAGGGATCATTCTGAATTTGAGTTTGACAAGGGTCCTCCGGTGTGTCGCAGGGAAAGTGCATGAGAGTTTTTGTTTGCCAAAGTGATATTCACACATCAAAATGCCCAAATTCCCTGTAACCCACCCCTCTGTCCATATGACACACTGAAGTGTAGAAGCTGCAGTCCTATTGGCCGAACCCTGCGGACATGCTGGCCAGGTCCAAGCAGTGCTGGTGCTTCTAATCTCGTCACCCAAGATTGGCTCCAAGGCCACTACGGTTTCATCACGCTACAGAGGGCTATTGTCTCAGGCCAGGCAGGCCTGTAGAAAGCAGGAGAAGCAAACGACATGGATCTGGCTAAGGGAAAGCTTGGCAAGGTGACCAACAAGCCCCGCTCCTATGTAATAATGTAGCTGTTCTATACGTCCTCACCTTTGAACCTTGCAATTTGATCCGTTTCCCTCTATTGACTAGGTGGAAGTTTTCATTTCCAAAGGAATGGTTCACTCTAATGTCGGCCTATGAAAGGAAGTTCAGCACAATTGTAGGGATTAGAAAGATCCAAATATTACTAATTATAACTGACCACTGCTGGAGTAAGAATACAGCGCAACATTCTATAGGGATGAAGTGGTACATATTCTTGAGTTCCATTACGCAAACAGATGCAGTGTTTTTGATCTGACATAACACAGGCATGTTCAAAAACAGAGTATCGGGAGTCAGAACAGAACAATGAGAGCTTGTGTCATGCTGGAGTTAATTACATCTGTCATTAGAGACATCTATTGCGGCTCATCAAGGAGCATTTATTAAAGGAATGAGTCTGGGGGCCTTCTCTTTTTAATTACAGTCGAAAGCAGAAGGCTTGTCTCTTGGTTCTCTGATATGAACTGGCAAGCTGAGCGGGAATGCAATCTTCCGCCAAGAGAGGAGGTATTCAGTAACAGCAGAGGGCCGCATAATGCATTAAGCCTCTCAAACTTACAGGCACAGATACTTTTAATGCATAAGGAGCGACACTAATGTAAAACAACATCATTAAAGCCATTCTACTTATAATACTTCTCATTCAACAATTTGGAGCATAGGATTGAGTTATGAATAAGAACATTGCTATCAAATGTTCAGCTAAACAAATACAAGCACTGAAGATGGAAAAAAGAGCACTGGGAAGGCTGAGGTTGGACAGAATACAATAAAACTCTCAGGAGGTCAGTATCTTTAATCAGCAATTTAAGCTCATCCTACCAAGGTCACCTTACAGGGAAAGATGCACTTTCTCCAGCGTATCCTACAACTTCCTGAGGTTATACTCTGGCCCAAGTAATCACTGATAGCGCTGCAGTAGGATTTTCTGAGAGAGAGAATTAGATGTAGCCTTTTTTCAAAGAGGGGCTGTGCCCTCCACTGGTAGATCTCCTCCACTGACCCCATCAGTATCAGAGGTGGCAGCATAAGTCAGGAGCTTTCAACTAAGCAAATGCTAGCATGACAAGAGGTCACCAAAAATCCATCAGTTTCTCACCATGTGCTCTAAAATATAACCCACTGCATTGTTTCCGCATGCATATTGTAATTTTCCAGCCAAACTTCAGCACAAATGTTTCCACTGTCCTGTCATTTATGCACAAACAGTGGGAGTAGCTTGACTGATAGGGGCTGGGGTTAGAATTAAAGTCCTGCCCCTTACCAAGATGGGGGCTGGGTGGGTATAAAACAAATATTGGTGCCTAGTGAAGCATAAGGAAGTCAAAAACCTTTGTGCTACCTGCTCTATGTCTGTTCTTGAGTTCCCCACATAGACCTGTACAAAAGATGTTGTCACGGTAAGTCAAGAATAAGTACATCTATGGCTACTGCTCTTAATGCTAACTTAGAAACACATCTATGAATAGCCGAGCTGATGGATAATTATGGAGTAAGGTCATGTTACCTAACAAGTAATGGTAATAAAATGTGCTATTATGAGCTTCAGTAGATTTTTATCATTAAAATGTACCATAGTGTTAAAATAACCAGAGAATGAGAGATTGTGTGGTGCTCAGAATTCAGAATCTGAACTGGTTGATGATTTTGATGATAGACATTTGGTCTGATCACATGTCATAAGAGGATGTGGCCTCTCGTTAATCTGTACTCTTGTTGCTCGGATTTCAGACGTATGCATTCTTCTATTTTACTTTTGTGTCAAGAGTTTGTTTTTTTTATAATGCCACAGACGAGCCATTTTATTTCCCTTAAGAAACATTTGTGTGAGAGTGAAGAACCTTTTAAAGGTGCACAGGATAAAGATTCTTTACTAATTTAAAGATTTTGCTATAACCTTTAAATTGTGTAAAAATGTTCTTTACACTCACACACCCCCAAAATGTTCTGTTAAGAATCTTCCACTGGACGGTTCCTAAGCAAACCAAAATGGTTCTTCTATGGCATCACACAAATAACCCGTATTTGTTTGAGTGTTATGCTGTCAAATCAACTGACTAATTGCTGTTAATTCAAATGTTTTGGTTACTTTATGCTGGCTTGGCAAAGATGCTTCACTGGTACTGTGATTTCTACTTGTCTTACCAAGAGAGCGCCATGCATTCAGTGCTGTTTTGCTTCCTTTGGGCAGATGCTGCTTTCTTGCTCATCTTCATCATAGGATGTTTTGCTTTTACAGAAATCTTATAATTGCTTCAGTAGCTGTTGTCTTTCTGGCTACTATTGTTTCAACTGCTCCAGTTGAAGGTATGAAGACTATATTGACTTTTATAAGTCCTGCTTCAGTTTAATACCCGATGGACAAAAAAATAGAATTAAAACATGAGCTGCTGCTTATGGTTTTCATGTGTAACTTGACAAATAGGGTATATAACAGTGAGAACCTCCTTTCCAGACAAAGAACCCGAGGAGAATGATTTTGAGGCAGAGGAGGGTGAAGAAGAACTCTCAGAGGAAGAAGAGGGTAGGGGATGAGCCTCAACTTTTTTGTCACTCTTCATGCCACCTGACCGGCCTGAGCAACATTAAGAAAACAAAATGACATTTGAAAAACTGGCTTTATCCTGATTCAAATTTGTTAACTGTGATGTCTTCCCACACTTACATAGAAATGAGTATAAAGGAAAATACAGTATAAAGTACAAAGAACAACAGGGAAAATTGTTGTGGCTTTGACAAAAATATATTAGAATATTAGTAATTAGTACTATACCGCAGAGGAACTTGGCTAAAATGATGTTTTAGCCAATCCTTAGACGCTCTGATATCAAATCACATAAAGTTTTCATGCAATTAACCATTTCAATATAAAGATTACTAAAGATTTTTAAAATGTGTTAAATCTTTTAAGAATAACTAAATGGCATCAGTACCACTTCAAAATCACAGTAGTACCATTCATTAAAAGCTATCAGAGTGCAGTAGACATAACAGACATGAGACAAGGGATATTAATTCCTCATTAGACAGACAACCTGCAGAGTAGACACCTCACACTGAAGAACACATTTCGGAAAGTGGAAGACTTATTTGTGAACAGTTTTTTCATAAACTGTATCCATCTCCCCTTTCTTTTCAGATGATGATGACTCCAAAGGTCAACATTTGAAGGGTGGGTGACAAGTTAGCAACTTACCACCAATGTAAAAAAAAAAAAAAGAAACCCAAACATAAAAGTCTTAAATGAGCCAACCTCAGCATTATATCTCTATATATAATTTTTTGGCAGCACACAATGTCATATACATAATGCCATGCATACATGTGTACTGATTTATAAATTATATTGTCACCTACCAATCCTAGGAACAGTATAAGAACAATTAAGTGTTCACAAGAAGTAAAATATTGAATATACAGTGAAAAAATAGATTTCTGTGTGTTGGCAATGTGAAACATTTCTATAATATATTAAAATGGTCATAATAATCAGTTGCTGCGTAAGTATTAAATGAGTTATAAGAATCATATAAACACTCATAATATACTTAAACATACCTAATTGCAATTGTTTAATTTTCCAACAAATGGGCAGTAAAAGGTCTTGGGGTTAAGAGGTATATCTGGCAGAGAGCTATTGTCCTCTGCTTGGGGGCACCTAACCAGAACCACCCGACTGCTTGAAGGAGATTTGATCTCACAGAACCTCAAGAATATGTTTCTTGTTTCTCTGGGTTTTTTCTCAACAGGAGCTGGAGCCCAGCAAGGGACGGTGGAGCCCAAAGGCCCAGGTAAGACGATGCTAATCCTCTTTTTAGCTTTGGGGACAGATCTCTCTCAGAGAACACTGAAACCCTCAGCTGTGGAAAGCAGCTCACTGGGAGCAGCTTAAGCTTCCTTTAATGCCGAGTGGACTAAGTCAGTCACTCCTTAATCTGGTTAGGGCTCAGGTATGTGGGCAACTACGCCAAAAGGGGCAGGAACCCCTGCATGTTACTTGATGCACTCTGAGATGCAGGAAACTGAAACTAGTCCGGTGAGGTTTTCATGGCCGTCTTAAAGGACGCTTTGAGTTACATATCGTTGAGTGTGCTGAGAGGTATTTCAGTGGACTGTGACCTTGCCTGCACTAAAGGGTCTGTATTTTTTTTCTAAGGTGTGACTGCTCTACCTGGCACTTCTCTGGTGGGCCAATCTCCAAACGGTAAGGAGAGAAAACTCCATTCGTTAACCCAAGAAACGAGTCCATTAGCCCAATTTTCTCATGTGTTCAGTGACAAAAAGGTGCTGAGTGAGATTGTTGGAAAATCAGTGACCCCTATCCATGACTTTTTAAATGCACTTCTAGCTTTCGGGGGAATGGAACCTGACAGATCTCATTTTGTTTTTTCCCAGGTCAGAAACTGAATGGAGACAGTGCTCCACAAACAAGCTTTGGCTGTAAGCGCCATATCAACTTGTCAACTGCAGATCCAGGAAATACGTCAAAACAAGCGATATTTTGATTGATTTGTCCTATTTGAAGCAAACACTAACCTTTGCACTTACTTTTTTTTTTTTTTTAATAACAGGAAGAATTAATAGAGACAACTTTAGGTTTGTGGTGCTCTATTGCCCACCCAACACAACAACCAATATAAGACCACCAAGTCTTAGCAAGGGTCATGTATTCATTCAGTTGAATACCGGATGCATGATTTGAATTAGAAGATTTTTGCTTCAAACACAAGATCAATTATTCATTGAATTTTGGTCGATCTCTCTGACAATTTTATGACAAAAATAATGACATTAGTTGTGTATTTATACTGCTGCTTTACCCATTGAAGCATAATTATACAGGATTCACTTTATATGTGTTATGCAACACTAAATTTTGGGTACTGGATATGTGCTTGTGTGTTATATGTGGTCAGTCTGACCACACAGTGGGACAATCAGGTAGAAACAAAAGCCCAGAAACATCCAATTTGCATGATCAGTGCATCTGATGTGCAAGCTATAAAACTGATTCTGCTGAAAGACAATCATGAATTTCTTTTTCTGTTTAACAGCATCAGGTGGCTCATCAGCATCAGCAGATGATACAAACGGTAAAACAAAAAAAATACTCTTAAATCAGCCACAGGAAATGTTTGGTTAGGTTTATTTAATAGCCCGTGGAGAAGTGTCAGTTTGTATATATAGCCTTACTGTGTTTTGGTTTCAGGAAACAATGGACAAGACTCTCAAGCTTTACCCTCTGGTTCAAGTTCTCATGGTAATAAAATGGCAAGCTGAGACAGTAGAGACAAATTAAGTGTTTAGTCTCTGAATTCCTTCTACTCTCCCTTCTATTTTCAGATTCAAGTCTGTCTGGACAAGGCGGGTCATCAGGAGCAGTTTCTGCAGGTAGTTATTATAATGGATTGTAAGTAGATAAACTTTAAACAGACAAATATTATCACTTACAATCATCTGTAATTACCAGCAAGTTCTTATTACTGAAGTGTCAGGGCTGTTTAAGAATCCAGTCCTAGAGGGTGGGTGTCCAGTTGACTTCTCTGCTCAAACACACTCCCGTTAATTTCCAGGTTCAGTGAGTGTGTTTGAGGAGAAGGAATACCAAAGTGTAGTTGTAGGGGGCAGGGGGTGTTGCTTAAATCATTATTAATCCTAGATAACTCCTATCAGAAACGTAGTGAGATTAGATATGTCATGTAAACTATACTACATTAGCTAGATCCATTTTCTTACACACTTTCTTTCTTGGAAAGCTTTCCACAAGATTCTGTAGAGCATTTATGAGGTCAGGCACTGATGTCGGACGAGAAGGTCTGGCTCGCAATCTCTGTTCCGGTTCATCCCAAAGGCATTGGGTGGGGTTGAGGTCAGGGCTCTGGACGGTTCAGTCATGTTCTTCCACACTGAACCCATCCAACTTTATGGTTCTTGCTTTGTGCACTGGGACACAGTCATGCTGGAATAGAAAAGGTTCTTCCCCAAACTGTGTCCACGGATTTGGAAGCATGCTGTTGTCCAAAATATCTAGGTATTCTAAAGCACTCAGATTGAGCCCTTCACTGGAAGTGGCGGCCACCTGAATTCAATAATTAAGACGTGTGTCCCAACACTTTTGACTATATAGTGTAGCTTGGTGTATCTGATTCATCAGAGACATTATATAGAGATATTCCTCTACCATTACTTTGCAGAACACTGATTCATGTCTCCTCTTGAGAAATATGTATGTAATAATTAGGGGCTGGAGTTAATGACCAAAATCTTAACTTTAATGGATTTCTCAGGACCTGTCAGGATATAAAAACCGCACTAAACAAACCTATCGTTTTCAGGGGCAGTCATAAGTGCTGCTGGACATGGGAGCTCAGGTTCTAAGGTTCCTGGTAATGGCATTTTTTATTTAAAAAAATACACCTGACATACAAAACAAACATTATTAAATTTGATCTTATTCATACTCAAGACCCCACTGATATCTTATTATCACAGGTGCAGCTGGGACTGTTCACTTGGACACCATTTCTCATGGTCAGGGTTAGTTCATTTGGATGCTATATGTCAAATACATTGATTTGCTCTGTCTTTATTGGACACTGGTTTGACGCATTTGCTTTTCTGTCAGGCTCCCCAAGCCAAGTTCCATCAAGCCACCCATCAAGCCAGGTGGGATCAGGCCAAACAAGTGGCTCAGCATTCGTCTCCTCTGAGGTCCAGTCACCTCCGGCAGGTACCGCAGTCTGAGACAACACCATTATCTTCCCAAGTGCAATCTTATAACCACTGCAGCCTACAGAATGCATACATTAATTTTATATTTGTGTGTGTGTAGGTGCAGAAGCAGTAGCTCCACATGCAGAGGGATCTGAAAATGGTATTTATATATTTCAAATACCACTTTCATTGTGTTGTGCTGGGCTGTGCCTGCCCTTTTTATCTTATATAAGACTCCTAAAGCTGTTCTCTTGCTTCAGGTGAAAGCCAAACTGTTCATGTAGGATCTCAAATCGAAGCCCCAGGTATGGCAACAGTGATGCTTCACAAAATCTGCAACCAACGCTTCCAAAATGAATAAAAATCAATGTATTTAGAATAAATGTTACAACAAATGAGCTGACACTGCAATAATTGGTCAATTTTTGTTAAAGATGTCAAATCATGATCATGTTATATGTAAACTAGGCTCTGAGCCAGCAGGAGAAATACCAGAGGTGGAGAACAATGGTAAGAATCAGGTTTCATTTTCAGACTTTTGTGTCATTTAAAATACAGCATTTTGAGAAAGAAACCAACACAATTCTTGGTTAAATTTGACCGTTGTACTCCCACAGGCAATGGACACAAGCACCTAATTAATGGACTAGATAATGGACACACAGGTGGGAAAAAATAAATAATACGAATCAGTTTTTAAATCAGTTCCGAGATCTGAACATACATTCTTACATGAATATTCTGTGTTGATGCCTTAACCTGATCCAAAAAAAGCTTTGTCATAATAATAATACTACTAATAATAAATAAATAAATAAATAAATAAATAATTTTTTTTTAAAAATAAATAAATAATAATAATAATAATAATAATGACATTTTAGGGGGTATAACCATCATAAGTATGATTTAGGATAAACCTGTGTC
>JBBPCW010000139.1:6073703-6083920 GCA_037974425.1 Phenacogrammus interruptus | reverse complement strand
AATAATAATAATAATAATAATAATGACATTTTAGGGGGTATAACCATCATAAGTATGATTTAGGATAAACCTGTGTCTAAAAGCATGTAAATTGAGTGTCCATTTTCTGGTTCTAACACAGGCTTGGATCACTTCATGGAGGGCACAACTCAAATGGACTTGACAGGTATGCAAGAAAAAGAATATATTACCCTCAAGTGTGTGCTTGTTATATAGCCCTTTATTTAAGAGTCTCCTCTACTTGGTTAAAACACTTGCATGTAGATCAGGGGTGTCCTCGGGTTAAGTGCTTGTATACCTGCAGCGTTTCATTTCAAACAAGGAATCAACTTAAATAAAGCAATCATGTATCAAGATCTTGATACATTCTGGAGAGGACTGGTTTTGAAGTTTTGTGGGATATTTTCAGGGTTTTGATTTGCAGCTGTAAGCCTAATGACACTCCTCATCTGTAGGGACTCTGAAAGTAAAGTGTGATATAACTTTCTCTGTTACACTTTAGTCAGTTTGGGTACTTCAGTATCTGATTATGACAAGAAATGTAAGTTATAAGTGGTTTTCTGCATTCCACAGGTGGTTTTGACTCTTTTGGCTCAAGTTCCCATCTGGAAATTACTGGTAAGTAAAAGGAAAAGGTTTCTACCTCAACTACCAGTTCTGTAGTACAGCTTGTGTTTAGAGCCAAATTTCCAATCCAGATTCCCAGCCAGCACTGATTTTAGCTTTTCTAGTTGACACATATCTGTAGAACCCTCCTCACTTCTTCTCAGTGGACCAAACTCCTAAATAAAAGTTCTTAAATGACTAGACTGTTGTGCTTAACATATCACTTGAGGTTCATGCATCCCACAATACTAGGGTGGAATGGATTTTGCAATTTTGCACACTTTACTCTTTAAGGGTCTTCAGTTTGCTGACTGCTTATTTCTCTCCTAGGCATGATAGACCAGTCCAGCCATGACTTCCTCTTTGGTTTAATGGGTGAGCATCACTGCCATTTGTTTTCACTTAATTAAATCCGTGTCCCTCTTTGGTATGAAACACACTCATATTTGCTTGTACAGGTGGCATGGGGGATGGCTTTGCTCCAGATGCCTACACCGATACTATAGGTATGCCTTCAGAACGCACCACCACTCCTGCAGAGGTTACGTCCACATGTCTAATCACTGATGCTATCTCAGCAGATCATATGGGACTCGCTTTTCAAACAGAATCACCAGGTTAGTGCCCCTTCATGTACCTTTAGTTATCCATTTAGTCAAACAGCCAGTTAATGTTGACATTTATGATCCCTGAAACAACAATTCAAATTACCCATTAATCTCAATGGGCCTGTAATAAGATGGATACACTATTGCTTCACACATGGCTTTATTTATGACCGAGTACGTTTATGATGACAGCTCTTAACGAATATTAAATTTCTTGCTCCAGTTATGTTGCACTAATTATGGGGCACGATGGCAAAACAAGCTAGCTGGCTGTCTGTCGTTCTTTCCCGAGTGATTCACTAAAATGGGAAAGGTCTGTAAATCTGAGCTGGGTGGCTTTGTTTCTCACCAATGGTTCTATTCCAGCAGCTGGGCCAGATCCAGGACAGCCTGCCAGTAGCAGTTGGGCTCCAGACGCTCCACCAGGTACTGGCTACTGCCTCTGCTCTCTCTGTCTAGCATTGTAAATTTGTGACCTTTTCCACAATAGCAATTGCTTTGTGCCATGGCCTATCCCACCAAACCTCTGAACAGCTTTGGCGGACTTGGCATAGTTGCACTGGCATAAAATGTTGAGTCCTTGCATCTTTGAGAAAACCAAGGACTGCTCCAGGGGGTGCTGAAAGCTCTACCTCAGTTTGGTAATTTCACTGACTAATATAAGCACAAGATTTACCATGTTTTGTTTTTGAGGAATTTATCTCATCACTCATCCCACCTCCAGTAATATGTGCACATGGGTGGTTATGTCCTAAATTTCCAGCTAAAGTTTAAGTGTATACATTTAGTCAAAAATCAAAAAGAACTTTATTGTGTGCATGTATGTGACAAAAAGGGTGACTCCAGTATGAAAGGACACATAGAGTACACACACACACACACACACACACACAAAGTAAAAATGTAATATTTGGTACAAGGATGTGCAATTTGGCATTTGGTATATAGTCATTTTTTAACACATTTAAAACTGTGCTCTTCAGATCTTTCAGGTCCTGATCACTCTCCTTCAGGGACTGGACCCGGTTCTTCTGTCCAGTCAACTGGTAGTCATACATTATTTGATTGTATGCAGACACAATACCATACAAACATATAAGGAAATGATACGTAAAATCTAAAGTTTACACATTTTATCAGATCAGTAAGTATTAGTCTCAGCATAATTCTCAGTGGTGTGTTTTCAGGAACCTCTAATAATGGTGCTCAGTCCAGCTCACCTGGAGCTATGACAGGTAATAACCTCCCCAATAAAGTTAATATGACAGTAGCTCTTAACTTAGAATGCTAATAATATTCTTGGGCACTTTACGTGTACTTTGCTCATTGTATGATTCCCAAAACACCTGAACAGATATCCATTGCTTCATTATCTGTCTCAGGTGTTTTGAAAAGTGGAATAAAACAAAATTAAAACTGACGGGCCTGAGAGCTTGTCTTGCAACCTCAGGCCTGTAACACTTTACAGTTTATGCAGAATAGATTCGCTTTACCTCATTAATTCAGTACAAATGTCCCAGGTGCAGCTGCAGCTTCTGAAACGATGTTACATTTGGACCCTTCTTTTACAGATTACACCGGTAGGTTATAAAACATTAGTCCAAGATTATAACTCAAGAGCCACATTTTACTAATGGGAAAACCTTAGAAAGGCTAATTCTTTTGCCTATGTTCCTCAGAGGGTGCTGATAACAATGGTGCTGATTCACCTGATACAAATGGTAGGCTGTGATTTAAACCCTAATTCACTAAATGTACAGCAAAATATTTGTTTAGCAAGTGGTGAAGTCATTTCATCGCTATTTTACAGGCAACGGACGCCACAGACCAGTGACAGACATACACAGAGGTACGAGCGAAGTGTGACAAGCACAGTAAAATAAATGACATCTTGGAAGGCTAAACCATCTTCAGTCTGGCTAAAGGCTATAGTATCCAGGGGGCTTACCAGTCAATGATGCATCCCTTTATTGAGGATGATGCCAAGATAGGAAAACCCACAATGATCATGTTCAACAGAGGGAATGTATAGAAGCAGAAAGATCTGATGTGTGGATTTATTTTACAGGTGATCCTGCTGGAACTAGCAGCCACATTGACGCAAGTATGTATCCTGCAAATACGTGTCCCACTATCCCTAACAGTAACCACAGCATAAAGACAGAAACAGGGATGAATTGAGCGATATTGAGGCTTTACCTACCTGTTTAAAGCCTCTTCTATTTCTAATCAGGCTCACCAGATCATCACATTGTTGCCACAGAGACGCAACACACAGTTGGTAAATATGCTTCACCACAGAGAGTGACCTCATATATGTACTGGCTGATTTGCTGTGATTCCATGTTTATGGATTTTCTTTTGGCTAATGACTCCATGGAATGATGGAACTGGCCTCCAAACAGCTGTTTTCAATACAGAAAGTAGATCATCACTGGACGTTTTTCTTGGTCTGCTTCCTCGCTAATGGGAAGAAACAGATAATAGAAAGAAAGTTTCATAGATTATAGCCAAATAAAAAAAGAGCTCCCATAAGCATTTGTTTTAATTTCCCGTTCCTTTATGCAGGTGAGCAGCATGGCTTCGACCAGCACACTGATCCAAGTGAGTTCAAATGACGAAGACAAAGCGAATGGCTTTTTTTTTTCTCAAGCTCTTGCTTACAGTAGCCTCACAGCATGAGATGCCACAGTGAATTTATACCTGTTGCGCTGTTCAAATACCAAAGAGTCTCAGGCGAGCGTTAAATCTCGAACAGGAACCCGAGCAATAAGGAAAAAGCAGCTGGAGAAAAAGGCTCACATTTTTTCCGATGCTTTTTCAGCAGGAACTCTGGACTTGAAAGACCCCACCCTCAGTCCCTTTGCCAAAGTCACCGGTAAGTAGGCCAAACGCTGCTGAGGCTGCAGTGCTGACACAGTGTGACCTTCAGAAGTTTGACTCCAGAAAGATTTAACCTAAGTCTGAGTGCTTTATATTTCTTTTTCCAAAGCGGATGGCGCTCACACCGGGGCAGATATGCTGACAGACATGGCAGGTATTTGACCCTTCATTTAGAAAGTGTTAAACATACAGTACATCGTAAATGTGAATGAAATGAAATTCAGGGAGAGGCTGCATGTAATGATTTGCATGTTGTTCCGGGTTGCAGGTTTAGGTGGTGAACCAGTAACTAATGGACACTTTCAGGTGGATGTGACAGGTAAGCCAAGGAGTGCAAGATATTGTTCACAGGTATATACTGTCATGAACAAATCTGTACACACATCTCATATGATACTCTCAGTAAGAGTTCTGTTCTATCATGTTTCAGCCATGGGCAACACCATCTACAGCTCTAGTGCTCCAGATACATTAGGTTTGTATCAAATGATCAGTTATTCCTTCACATGCATTGAGCAAACAGGCTCAGGTTTCTTATGTGTTCTCACAAGTTCATGTCCACAAATGATAAACCTACAATACAAAATGAAATGATCTTTGTGATGACTAGTGTTCTTTTTCCTTAAGCTTCCCATGCAAGTTCCCCTGCTTTGTAATTCTGAATAGGCCCACTTAGACCAGAAGCAGTTATTAAACACCTCATAGTCTACTAACTTGATAAACTCACACAGCAATATTTGTGTTCCTTTAGATTAAGTTGCCATAAGACTCTACCAGCTCAAAGTTTGGTTCCTTTCAGAGTTTGTAGCTTCATAATTTGGTACTCCCTTCTATAGAAAATAGATACACATTTGCAGAAAGACAGAAAAACTTGCGAATAAATGTTAAATACTGGTCTTACACAGGGTATGATGGCATAGGTGTGACTGAGGGGGTCTCAAATAATACAGGTAACTTTGGTCCTTTCATCAACATGAATGCAAAATCCACCCACCTGCTCATACAATCATTTCAATCATTTAGTTTGTCTTTCTCAACTGCAGATTCTGTGCCTGAGACTGGGCTTGGATTTACAGGTAGGTAACCACAAAGCATTCTTCCATTTACCTTTAAAAAGACCACTGATATGAGTGAGGCACAGTCCTCTCGCATTTATAAAGTCTCACAGAAGACACTTCTTGCTTTTTCAGATGCCTCACAGACACATAGTAACGTGGTTCAGACAGAGATCCCAGGTCAGTCAAAGTTTAAGTGCAAACTACCTGCCAACTTTATAGCCCATTCAGTTCTATGCATTATCCAAGACATTCTGTGTTTATTCTTTACTCTCTCTTCAGTTACAGGAGGGCCAGACGGAGCCTCTTCACAGACAAATGCCATGGGCACTGGTAAGACCAGCATATGATATTTGAAAGCAGGTGATGGCATAAATGTGAAGTTAATGTTCCATTAATTCAGGCTTTATAAATTCATACATTTTTTTCAGCTACATTTGAACCTCAAGGGACTCTCGGGGGTCCAAGTAAGTTTATGTTCTCTAATAATTCTAAGAAATAATTTAGTTAAAAATATGCAGATGTGTTGTTAATCAGTGATAATGTCAAACTAGTGAATATTTATTTTATTTAACTCAACTTATGTTTCTAATTTTTACGCTTTAACAGGTCAACCTGGTGCTACGGAACAGACACAGCCAGCTGGTAAGCTTAATGGAAGTTAACATCTGAACGATAACCTCTTCTGATCTAGATCACACACACTATATGGACAAAAGTATTGGGAGGCTTTCCACAAGATACTGGAGTGTTTCTGTAAAGCGTTTATGAGGTTAGGGTTGGACGAGAAGGCCAGGCTCGAAGCTTCCATTCCAGTTCATCCCAAAGATGCTGGATGGGGTTGAGGTCAGGGCTCTGTGTGGCCAATCAAGTTCTTCCACACTGAACTCATCCAAACATGTCTTTATGGAGCTCGCTTTGTGCACTGGGACACTATCATGCTGGAATAGAAAAGGTTCTTCCCCAAACGGTGTCCACAAAGTTGTAGACATGCTGTCGTCCAAAATATCTTGGTCTGCTGAAGCATTAAGATTGAGCCCTTCAATGGAAGTAAAGGCCCCAGCCCAAACCCTGAAAATACTGTCCAAATACTTTTGTCCATGCAGTGTATGCCCTTGTGTCTTAAATAAATAATAATAAAAAAAGAAAATACAAGAGTTAGTACACATTCCATTTTAAACAATTAGATTTTTATCTTTTAGAACAGTTTATCTTAAGATCCAGTACATGGAGATGTTTTAGGTCCATTTTTAACAGAATGGTTTTTGCATTCTGCTCAAAGATGTACTATGTTTCAACTACAGCACACAAAGTGAAAATGTGACCTGCATGCCTGTTAAAATCTTCGGCTCTCCATGTTTAAGCTGTGCTATATGTGCAGCACAAACTTTCTCATCAGACATTGTGACGCCCACAGATGATGAAGGCTCTGTTCAGACTGGCAACTCAAATCCAATGAAAAGACACAGCTCAAATTAGGAAACCCACTCTGACTGGCCGAACTGAGTTGCTAAATCCAACTGAATTACCACCTAAAAGTGTGAATAAAACTTTCAGACTGTAAAAATGTGTCCTGCTCAAATCATGCTAAAAATCAGAACTGAGCTGCCTGTCTGAGCGAGGGCAAAATGAATAGTGCCACACTATAAACCACCTTAGAACTAATTTGGAACATCTATTCACCCAAGGGAATATCCACTATTGTACAAATAACAGACAGCCGCTGAGTGTTTGAAAAGCTACAAAGGGCTCCTTAGAGTCTTTTCATAAAGATGATCTATGACTGTGACACTGTCAGATTTTCTTTTACCATAAACAGATGCTCAGTAGCTCTTTTCTTTTGTCGGTTTTGCTTGTTCTGTCCAGTTTCAGCAGGTGAACAGTACCACACATCTGGTCAGGGTCCTGAAGGTGGGTCACAAAGTCTTTTTTCATGATAGCCTTTAAACAGCAAACATGCTTACAGTGGTGCCACAGTAGTCTGTAACATGACTTTCAATTTTAAAAACTAGGAATGGGTTCTAAACATTGGCTCTCTCATCAGAAGATTGCAAGTTTGATCACTAGGGATGTGAAAGCCATATGTTTCCAGGAGCCCAAGAAAGCACAATTGGACTCACTGCCTGTATGAGAGCTGTATCAGCTCATCATTCAGTGTTATACAATCCAGAATGAGCATCTGTTAGCTGACACTACAGAATGGTCAGCTGGGGTTCTTCTCCAGGCATGCTCAGCTGTCCAATCCTGTTGCTTTAGTGGCAGTTTGAACGTTTCATATCACTTCATGGAAATGCAAGCCTTCAGTGGTGGTATCTTTGTGTCACTGCAGGAGATGCAGGTAGTAAAGCGATACTGTCCCTCAGTTTGGCTTCTTTAGCTGTAATATTAAACTAGGACACAAAACGGCTTTCACTCCAAGCGCTACTTTCACAAAGCATACATTTTTTTCCCTGTTAAATGTAAATGAGTGAATTATGCGCCAGTTTGCATCAAAAAACTTATCTCGGACATCCACTTTGCTCTGAATAAAGACTGAATCGCTGTTTTCTACACAATGAGAGAAAGGTAACAACTTATAATTAATATCATTAATAACATGCTATTATTATTATATACTATATTATATTATATACATAAATAATAAGTAATCAGGTTAAAATCATCAGCGATAAGTTTATGTGGGTTTTCTAGTGTTTTTCATGTTGATTTCAAATCAGTGTTTAGTTTTTCCCACATGTACAGTTTCTGTGATGAAGCTAGTTCTATACTGCATGATAGTTGGTATAATGATCACATAATAATCATATTCTAAGCGTTTTTGAAGAAACAGTGGTAGCTGACTGACACTGATCATTATATCTATGCCACAGTGTTTCAAGCCTGTCTGACTTCACACTTACTTGATCAGTGCCTGCGGTTTTATAAAAACCACATGCAAGTCTATTGCAGATCTAATATTACTCATAATTCAAAATGTTGATGTGACTAAAAAAACTGAAAGCAGACCTGAAATCAGCCTGAAAAACTGGTTTGGAAAGGTGTTGTGGTTTCTGATGATTTTCGCTGACCCATGTAGTTAATGCTAGTGTGCTTGTATTTATTGGCCTATCGATCAGTGGCCAGTTCAGCAGTCAGGAGTGGTTGAGCACAGCGGGGATTTCCAGCGGTTCTGATGGATTTTCAAAATGTCCACTGTTGGACCACAAAAACAATATAGAATATAGTCGATTCTGTGAAATGAACAAGTCTGGGTTACATTATACTACACAACACAACAGGGCATTAAACGTTAGGCCTGAATGTCGCTTTGACAGTTTAAAGCTAGTTTTCATAATTTCATAGCATTGAACACCACATTCTAACACTATTCTTGTAGTTCTGAGGGAGGTAAACATTTGAAAACAGACCAATTGACACCAACATGCACTGGGCTGGCGTCCCACCAAGCATGAGTCCCTGCCTCTCGCTCATTGGCCCTTTGATGGAGGTTTTGGGTATCCGTGACCCTAGTGAGGATTAAGCGGTTACAGAAAGTGAGTAAGCGAGTGACCTTTTGACACATCGAACAGGAGCTCACTTTGGACCATTACAGATATGTACGATATGTATGAGGGGACAGCTGGTGGCCTAATGGCTAGGGATTTGCCCCTGAGCAAGCTACCGTCCCCACACATTGCTCCCTAGGCGTCCCTCATTGGTGAAAGGGGAAAATGCAGAGAAAGAATCTCTTATTATTCACACTGTGTGGCGTGTTCATGTACGTCTGTAAGTGGGCTACTTTACTTTAGCATCTTGATGCTAACTTCTAAATGAAAGCTAGGAGAAAGATTATGAAAGCAGTCCGTTTAGCAGATTACCTGCACAGAATAACTGGCTTCTGCACTCTCACAAGGTGCAGAAAATGTGGAACTGGAAGATACCTGCTGATTTTCACATGAAGCCACGCGTGAAGTTTCTGCGCTACAGATTTCAGTGTACGGATCAGTCCGCCTGGCAGAGGAACAGCAGAGCCGCCCACTAGCTTCAGTCTACAATTTGTGTCAGTTTTGTTGTTATGTTTAACTATTTAAACATTCAGTTGACACTGTAAGGTAATTTTTTTTTTATTGCGTCTGTGATAAAATGGCCTGTAATTATTTCCTTCATTGACATAAAGCATAAAAGGGGGGGTGGGGGTTTGGGGGGATATAAATACTAAGCAGTAATGAGATTCGGAAATGTCTCACCCACTCAAACTTGATATTTAAAGGCACGTGACAGTGCACACTTTTCCCCTTTTTCATGATGTCTTGCTGTTTTTGTTTCCATGCCTAGCTGTACCAGCAATATTCTTTACAAGTGTCACGGAATTGTACATTGCTAAATGTATGTGATTTGAAAATAATCTACACATTAAATTTAACATCTATTTTGAACATCAAACTCAAGTTGCTTTTTTATGACCACACACCAAGCATTGAAACGTATTGTTTTTGTGGGATATATTAAAAACCTTTTACTGTAGATCTACTGTCACTGACTTTCAGTTCACCGACCTGGGCATGTTACCTTATATCAAAAGAGAAAAATCTTGCCTTCCCATAATCTCCCATTGAAATTAAACTACTTTTGCCTGTCTCTACATTGTCTTCTTTAAAGGCCTGACATATTGCTTAACTAAAGTTTGAGCAACATATCGTAAAGCGTGATAAACAGAAGCACATGGCGAACATAGAGCTCCACAAAAAATTAAGAGACCACTGCAAAAACCTTCAGTTACTCAGGTTTTATCTTTTATATGAGCAAGTATTGAACTGAACAGGTCTGCCTTAATTGGTCACAATATTTCTCCTAATTTCCAAATAAAAATATTGTTCTTTAAAGCATAATTTTAAAGGCAATGCTAAAACAAGAGAAATGATGTTCTGCTTACAGAAAAATCTCTTGTTCACTTTTAAACAATAATTACCTTTGACATGCTTCTAGGAGTGTTTTTTTATTTCCCTCATTAAATAAGATTTGATTCAGGTGATCACTAATCAGTACCTCATAAAGCAGGTGCTTGTAAATAAAGCAGGTGCTTGTA
>JBBPCW010000139.1:6062902-6073603 GCA_037974425.1 Phenacogrammus interruptus | reverse complement strand
ATAAAGCAGGTGCTTGTAAATAAAGCAGGTGCTTGTATAGGAATATAACAGACACTCCAAGATGCTGATTTAAAAATAAATTGCAGTGGTCTCCCGGAACTGTAGATGAGCAGCAATGTATCTCAAATGGCTCCCTACTCCCTACCCAGTACACAATGGTTGAATTAAAGTAAAGGCTCCCAAACAGTGTATAGGACATCTAGCAGAACCACTGTTGATTCAGCCTCCATACTGGACAAATTCCTCAATACGTTGAAGAAGAAACTGTTTTTATAACCATTACGTTCTATAGCCATAGAGGTGGTGTCCCACGTAAAGTATAAATAATGGTTCAGAGTACATCCAGACTATTGAATTATTATGAACTTAGTTTAAGTCCGCCCCCTAGTTACTGTATACTGGAAAATAATATTAACCAATCATGTTTCACTTCACCTGCCATGGACCCAAAAAACACTCCGCTTTCAAAAACTTTTTTTTATTTGAAACATACCAATACACAAAGTGTTGTTCACATGCGTAACAAAATAATTTAGCCATGTCTCTATTACAGATATCTAATGATTAAATTGAGACTGATTTTAATATTAGAAATTATCAACAATATATATATTTTATATAATTCCTGCTCTTGCCACACCATATTGCTCTCCCTGCTTCAACAGAAACACTTTACCAGTTGGAGCCACCAGGGGGCAGCATGAGAACAGACCATACAAAAAAATACATCATCAATCTCCACTCACTTCACACTGTAATCTGGCAGAATACCTTTTCATATCAAATGTGCACCAGCACCGTTTCATACAAAAAAAACGGTCATGCACAGCTATCAAAACTGGTCAGGAGGTGGAGAAAAAAAATGATAATGAAGCCTTTTCAAAATGACTTGTTCTCAGGTTTGGGAACACTTGCTGCAAGTCAGGAAAACTCCACCTATAGTGAGGCTGCAATCCAACGTGTGTGAGAAACACTTCACATACCCGCCAACCAGGTATGACATTCGCTGTGAAGTAATCGAATGCAGTCTTGGACGTGCCTTGAAAAAAGAATCAAAGTGACAGCTGATCTAGGATCAGAACCCTCCTGTACATACTGAACTCAAAAGCGGTTTCTAGGTCACTTCATTACCACATCCTTGTACTGGGGGGCACTGAGAGTTTGCAAAACCGGACCGTTACTGTTAACATATTTAATGTGTAATGCACCAAGTACACATTTCAGCTTTCCCCCTGCAAGTACATGTAGTCTCTCTTCTGGCTACATATACACACTGTCGCCTTTCCCATGATGACAAAAGAAAGCTCTTTCCCACTTGCACTAGACCCGCATCTCCTGTTGCACTGCTAACTTAATATACCTTTTTAAAAGATCACCTCTAGTGTTAGCAACCTGCATCAAAAACAAATATGACGTTGAGGACTAAGGCAAATTTGTGGAACAGGGTCTGTGGTTTAAACAGACTTAAATAGCAGATTAAAATGTCTTGGTAATTTAAAAAACAAACAAACAAACAAAATAAAACATGGATGCTGATGGAGAAGCAAGTGTAACCTGAAGCTTCAAATGTGAGTTAAATACATTTCGGTGCAATTCCACAACTCAAAAAGCTGAAGTGAGGATCCAAATACAGACGGAAAAAAGCGGCTCTCAGTGAAATGCGCCACAACTATTGTCTCATCAGAGTTAAGAGCTTGTTCGAACAGTTTTTATGCCCAAACCTGCATAAAGGGGAGTAAGAGAGAGAGTCCCAGCAGGTTCTGCCAAAGTTCTCTTGGTCTTAACAACAGATGTCAACCCAAACCACTTAAGGCTCGGAAAGTCCACTTAACCCCCGCCCCAGCCACTCTGCCTGCCTCATAAAGCAAGATCAAAACTCAATGAGCGTGTGCACGTACGTCTGGCTACAGGAGTTAAAGCCCCACTCAGGAACAGCCTTCAAAAGATGGCAACGAGCTCACACTCGCCAGAACACACATACACCTGTGCGATAATCTGACACGAAACAAAGCGTTATAGTTACATTACAATATAGGTCTATGTATCATGAATACATTCCTAAAACAATAATAATTCTACTTCTTCAGTAGGGTATGTGTTAAGCCATATTCTTGGTTAATAAGAGCTAGCCGTGGTGGTGGAGCTGTTTTTGGTTTTGGTCATTCCTGATTAGGGCTTCATCCCACTTCCTTATTAAAAACTAAACTGCAGAAGTAAGGAATTAGATGTGCACATGATGAACAGTGCAATCATGAAGAAACAAACGAGTTTTTTCTATTGCTCTCAGAAACCATGGGGTTATGATTTAAAAACACTAACAGGGTGAGTTTAAACAGAAAAAATACTACGGGGGGAAAAAAAAAACACATGAAAATCCCTTTTTTAAAATCTGCCTGTCCTACTAAAGTGTGGGGTCTTCGGGTACGGCTGTTTGGTAGTCGGTGGACAGGAGTGAAATGGTGGGATCCTCTACAGAATCCTGATCAAAATAAGAGTCACCCTCCAACTCCAGCAGAATGGGCAGGTCCTCTCCAGTGGCCTCTGTGGTGACTGGGTCAGGCAGGACCACTGGCTGGGGGGTGTACTGAACCAGCTGCTTTCCTAAAACATAAGAAACACTAATATTCAGCCCAATTCATAACTATAGCAAAAGCATTTGGAACATCGGAACACTGGATACAACCAAATCTTAAAGCACAATTTTCGCAAAAACGAAGCACATTAACAGTGATGATTAAGACAAAAGGGGAATAAATGGTAATATTTTGCTTTAATGGCAAATACCCCTTTCAGTAGAGTTTAAACTGGACTCCGACTCCCTGGCAGGCTCTGGCGAGAGTAGATCCTGAATCTGAAATTAAAGGAAGTGTAACGAATCAAAAGCAGCTTCATCATAATGCATTTGGCACAACAATGATAGACAAACCACAACATTAAAAACAACAACTGTGAAAGTTGCATAATACTTTTATTATGCAAAGGTTTCCAATACTTAACACTGTAAAGAGGAGTTCCTTTCATATTATGTGTAAGAGGCCACATGCTTGTAAAGGCTCTGTGAATATAAATCAATCATAGCCACAAAGGACACTGGAGGTGTGAAAAATGAACTGTAGTTATTCATGTGAAGTGAGTAAAATTCATTAGAAATGTGTGACAAGACCAAGCCGAGTCCTGTGCTTTTAAAATACTATACTGAAGGTGCTGGAAATTCAGGACTTTGGAGAATCTATGGTTCTATGCAAAGCCATGCTTTGAGTTATCTTGATTTTAAAAGAGATGCCATTTTAACACATTGAATGAAGCAGATGAGGTACGAAAGCAAAATAAATCTCCCTAGAGAAAGCCTGAACAATTCAGAAGCTGCATAAGAGGTAAAGAAACAAATAATTTAATGTCAACACTCACACTTGTCAAACTGTCCAGGTCAAAGTCAGAGCCAGGATTTGCGGTGAAGATCTATAAAAACATTGGAACACATGTAAGCAGCAGGTCCTTATTGCTTGCACAATCATCCAAACTAAATCAAATGTGGAAAATCTTTCTGGAGGCTCACCATCTGCCTCAGTGCACTTCAACATCATAAACCGTACAGCTACTGAAAATCTCATGCAATACTAGCTGTCAAAAATTATGAAATGCTTCGTATGCCTACACTGAAAACGACATTCGTAACACTTATGTTGACATTAGAAGAGGAAAAAAAGAAACCCACTCACATCGAAGAGAGGTGAAGAATCAAAATTTATGGACTGTGTGCTGAGGATTGACTGGAGGTTTTCCAAGCCAGTGTCAATGCTGTCCAGGTGATCGCAGAGCTCAGTCCTGGAGAAGGGGGGAAAAAAAAACAACAAAAAAACCCACTACTTCGGTTGTCAAGGTTTGATGGGACCTAGTTCTGTTCTGGTTTCTGTTCATTTTTATTTCTGAAAATATGGTTAGAAAAGTAACAAGCTTCGTGGAAATTTTCAGTGGTAACCACAAAGCTACAGAGCTGTGCCACACGCTGGTGAATATGGGAAACAGGCCAGTCCCCCAATTTCTTCTATTTTCTATATGCAGGCAGTGTTGCCCCACTGCATAAATGTCTAGCCAGAAATGGACATGCATCTCAGGCTGTATACCAAGCCACACTGCAATACGATCAAATTGTAATATATCTAGAAATAAAAATGAGCCATCACTGATAATCATGCCATTATCACAGATTCCTGTCACACAGAAAGAGCGGTGGTTCTCACCCCAGTGCTCTATTCCCTAGCCCATAAGGGCAGCAGTGTACCTGAGCCATTACCTCATCTTAACCAAGAAGTCAATTAGGAAGATCGTTTGGTTGTTTACAATATAAACAATATGCAGCTATGTGCATTTCAGCCATCTTCAACCATAAATGGCTTAGGAAGAGCTGGCGAGTGCATGCCCCACAGTGGCCCAACGGCAAA
Source organism: Phenacogrammus interruptus (assembly GCA_037974425.1). NCBI lineage: Eukaryota > Metazoa > Chordata > Actinopteri > Characiformes > Alestidae > Phenacogrammus > Phenacogrammus interruptus. The sequence continues at coordinate 6,069,161 of JBBPCW010000139.1, read as the reverse complement.
ACACCAGCCTCGGAAGACAGCCGGTTTGAATTTAATGCAAACACTTTTTTGCCAATAAAACCAATGTTTTAGTTGGAATGATCCATTAATTAATATAAAAACATTCTTCCATTAGAGATGTAATTAAATAATTTATAGTGCATTCTTAAAAACGGCCTACACAACTACAATCCGTGTGAACACTTGGGAAACGCAGAGGTGACTAAAGCTCCTAGAGCACTGAGGCTGACAGCCGCTGCTGTCCGTGGTTAGTGTGAACGGGCCTTAGTAGCTTTTGAAGCACAGCACTGCGTGTTATGGGGATGGCACAGCCAACTGAAATGCTAACCCTGGATGTGGTCTGAGGTGAGGAGACGAGGAGATGCTGGGGAAAAGGTGAGAGACCTCAGACGTCTGGGAGGAACTGAAAAGACAGAAGCACAACATGGCACTAGAAACAGTGGGAGGGGAAGCACTACACAGTTACTGCGCTCTCCCACGTAGAAAAGCCCAACTGAAGGTCTCAGAGGAAATACAGGATTATCCATCGGGTGAACAATGGATGCTTCCACATTCATTCACATGGTATAGGTTACTGTCAATAAATCAAGTCTTTCTGCATTATTCCACAAAGAAATGAACTTGTCCTAAAACCCATGACCCTATAATGATTTTTTTTCTAAGGCATATCAATAAAGTCATTGGAAGAGTCAGAAAAATGCTACTTGAGCACAGAATGTTTCTTGGTAAGTCAAGGCTTCTACAGCTGAATGAAAAAAGCCAAGGTCAGGGATTAGCCTCAAGGTGAGTGTAGGTGCAGAATAAAAGTTTCATGATGGGATCATGAGTTTTAGGACCAGTTAAATGCTTTGGGAAACAATGAAACTTTTATTCTCATGTGCATCAACAAAGTCTTTGAAAGTTTGAGTGGAAGAAAGTCAGAAAAATGCCAAACAAGCACAGACTATTACTAGGTAAGGCAAGGCAAGGCAAGGCTTCTACAGCTGAATGAATAAAGGTAAGGTCAGGGATTAGCCCAATGCTGAGTGCAAGTGCGGAATGAAGACAGTTCCTCTATGTAGTGTTAACATTGCTCCTTTACTACATAGAAAGGGCACATTTGCCATGAGAACACATGTTATGCCGACCACAAATCTGGGAATCACTTATGAATGAAAGCTTGGAGTGTACGAGTAGCATTGTGCAAATTAGATGAGTTAGACAGAGCCTCAGTAAAACAGCGTAATCTTGCAATCTGTGGGATGGAATGGGTCATACTCACTTGTCCAAGCATGCCACACTTAAACATTTGTGGTGTGGGGTTGGTGCAGCCGTGGGATCACTCTCCTGCAGGATGGAGTTGATGAAGGTGGTTGGGGAGAGAGGTGTGTCGGCAGGCACACTGGAACCTGCCCCAACTTCAACCTCCACAGGACACACTTCTTCTATCTCAGGACAATGGGTAGGACTTGATGGCTCTTCCTTAATGTGCACCAAGGGGCTTGTTCTGTTAAGAGTGTTAAGGGGTGGCAGCTTTTTATCAGATGTTTCTGCTTCATATTAAAAATATTTATAAAAGAACACCCTTTAAAAGCCATAGCTGGGCTACAAAAGGGAGGGAAGCTTACATTCTATACTATTCCCTAGGGATGGCCAAAATAATGACAGAATGTTAACTTACAAAAGAGTAACAAGAGATTCAGGTCAAAGATAGGAGAATTAATATGGTATATATGGAAACAACGTGGAATATGAGACTGGTATTGAGTATGGGCAGTCAGACACTTGCTCAGTGTAGATTAGGTGTTAGTTTGTTGCTATGACAACTCATTCCCATCTAACACCTATGGTGCACCTAAGCTGAGTTTTTAAACAAGTCTGACACCTTGTGAAAAAATTCTTTTCACAATTCAAGATTGCAAATGAGAAAGAGAGGTTAATTCTTCGGTAAGGACTTGCCTGTCCTCAATCCAATCTTCCTTGCTGACCGGGCTGGACTGGGCCATATCTGTGATGTCGGAGATGATGGGGCCGGTCTTGACGGACGAATTAGAAGAGAAGATGCCAGTTCCAGCAAAGGTTGTGCCAGAGGGCTGAAAGGGAAGGAGGAGGGGGGAAAAAAGACTTGAAAAAAAAAAGTTGTGCATCTATGAGTTTGTACACATTCACCTACCACACGTTTACTTAATTCTGTACATTTCAAAATATTTACTTATGCTATTTGGGATTAAATAGAATATAGAATAAGGTCCAATTATGAAAACTGTAACTCTTGAGGCACACTAAATTTACTTCTTGATTTTTTTATTAAAACAGAGCTAGAGTGCTCACAGAGTGCCCAGAGTACTCACAGAGAGAGTGGGTGAATGCTCGAGAGAGTACTGCCTGTTGTATTTGGGCATCGAGTGTGCTGTGCTGCCATCATTCAACATCAGAGGCCTAAAGAGAGTAAGAAGAGAGTGAGAAGAGTGATTAAGGCAGAAATTTCATTTGAAATATATACAAGTTGAAAAGATTAACAAAGCTGGAAAATAAAGCTACAAATGTAGCCAGCATATATGCAAAATGTCTGAATGACTTGCATCTTTCTTTTAACTCCGAGAACTCTGTTGGACCGTGCCAATGTAACAAGGAACTGGATGAGCTATGGAGACAAAGAAACAAATGTTAAGCCACATAATTTAATGTATTCCCAAGCAAACATCAAATTAATGAAATTAAAGGTGAAACTTAATCTGCCCTAACAGTTTTCACTACCATGATTTCACTTGCAAGCAGTGTTAATGGGAGTTGGGAGGCTGCATCATGACATCTGTCATCTACAGTCAAAATGTATGTACAACGCGACAGAGTGTAATAACTTGTAGCTTATTAACTTTAATAATTAACTAAAAAGTTTCTAATACACTACATTACATAAGGTCATACATATCCTGCAAGGAAAAAGAAGCACTGATTTCAGAAGACAAAGTATCACCTTATTGACAACTTTCTGTTGCTGGGCATGTTTCTGCCTCAAGGTAGCCACTTCTCTCCACAGAGCTTCATTCTCACTGAAAAGAGGGATAGAAAGAGAGAGAGAGAAAGCAAGAAAAAAAAGTATGTGTGTGACTGGCTGAGAAACCAACAGTGACTGAGCAGTAGGCCAGATGTTTTTAAAATAAATAAATAAATAAATAAAGACTAAAATGGAAAGTGTCACAATTTTGGATGATCTAATTTTAACAAAATTTAAAGGAAAGTTATTTTAGTTAATTGTGAAAAAGGTACATTAAACTAAATTTTTAAATGTGAAATATATATGCACACACATATACAGTCCTGATCAAAAGTTTAAGACCACTTGAAAAATGGCAAACATTCATATTTTGCATGGTTGGATCTTAACATGGTTCCAAGTACAGCTTCAACATCCAACAAGAAGAAACATGAGTGAGACAAAACATCGTTTTGAGCATGCAATTTATTGAAAACAATGCCTAAACTGAAACAGGCTGTTTTACAACCATGCACAATATGAATTTTTGCCGTTTTTCAAGTGGTCTTAAACTTTTGATCGGAACTGTATATATATATATATACACACAAATGCACTCTCTGGGAATCATGTGTCAGTGTATCATATGTAAAACCTGTGCTCCACTTGCTTAGTAAGGAGGTCCTGAAGTGGATGACAATGTAGAACAGTGATGGATATACCATTGCTTGTTGATCCTTGGTTTAAAACCTCCTATATGTAATCTGAAAAAGTTTATGTCCTGAAAGTCAGAGCTGTACCTGAAATAATGCCAGAATGCCAAAGCATTTCATCTACTGGACTTGACAGCTCTGTTGCTACACCAGGAGCCGAAGAGGCACTAGTTAAAAAAAACAGAAGACGACCCTGGGTAGTTATTTCAAGAACCCCCATTCTGTTGCAGTAGCAGCTGGACTCAGACCAACAGTCAGCTTAAGCTGAACTCCAATCGCCTCGTGTGGACAGTGAAATCAGTCCTCTGGAATGGTGGAAAACTCACACTACTGCCTTTCCTAAAGTGAGCCTCCTAACTAAGTGGTATCTTTGTATTCTTGCCACCAGTTCACCTTCAGAAATTGTTTTCAATACAGGAGGCAACATTGTTACCAGCAAAAGAGCATCAACCAAACCTGAGACTGTAAACCAGCTAGTCTTCTAAGCAAAACACCTGTAGTGTGGCAAAGCAAATGAGCGCTTTCTTTTTTGTAACATAAAGGTCCAAATTATTCTTGATACAGTTCTAGTTTTTAGAGATACAAAAAAAGGGTAGACATTTGTTGCCAGCAAGGCAGACTTGACATTATGTTGCTTTGTGTTTATACATAAATATACTTGCACTGTTAAACTACACACAGTTTATTTATTCTGAACATTCCGAATACTTGAAAAATCCAAAACTTACATTTTATAAGTAGAGCGTTTTGATATCATTTATTTGGGGTTTTTTGTTGGGCTTATATACTTTTCTACCTCAGCATTTTTTAAAGTTTTTATAGAGGCAGATACTTTATTATTATATGGTTTTGTTCATTTGAGCCTTGGTATGTGTTTCTTTAAATACTTGAAAATCAATAACCTTTTATAATTTTAAGGGAATTTTGTATGTAAATAGTAAAATTCTACGACCACAAAAAAACTTTTTTTCAAGTTTAAAGGCTGACTATAATGTCAGTAACATACTGAATTATTATAGTATTGTTATTTTGTCCAAAACCTTTACCATCACTCTGTGCCTTGCTGTGTAATTTAGAAACAGGCTACAGCGAGACTAAACTGAAAACATCTGTGAGTCATATACGTGGTTTGTCATCAGTTCTTTAAGGGATAAAACGAGTTCACTTTCACTTTTGGGCCACTCACTGGTTCCACTGATTTGTTTAAACTTGTTTCAAGAGCTTTTCTTGTTGCCAGTAGCTCAAACAATGCTTTGTGATAGAAAACTGGCATGCATTTGACATGCAAGCCAATAACTGGAGACTGGTGGGTGGTTCATTTCTGCTGTATGAGATTGTTAAATCAAGCCACAAAATAAAAAAAACAAAAACAAACCTAAAGCTCATCATCGACTTTGACAAATTATTTCAAACCCGTTGCAATATAGTTTTATTGCCTAGGCCTATCTCGGTATACAAAATAACACACCAAATAATAACTTGCAGTACTTACAGTGCCACCTTATGATTAATGTGCATTAACCAATCGCTAGAGTGATTTTAAAGAAATTCAAATGGACTTTAGTTGAAGTTACTTTTAAAGAGGGTGCAATATACACCTGTGAATTAGTACTCTGCTATGGAATGTGGAAAAAAGCAGCCCGGCTTTTTATGGAAGTGTAAAAGAAGAGACATTCTTGGGGACTTTATTTTGCCAAGTTAATGACTATTAAAAGATCTAAGCAGCCCTTGTTTATTCAGGTTTTTACTACAGCCTGGACCACTTCAACTCGGTCCCCCCGACACTGTTAAAGCCGCTCTAAGTGTGTGCACATGGTCCCCTGACACACAGTTTAAATCACCAGACCACAGCACAAAGGCACACAGGTGGATATCAAACAATTCTGATACATGGAAATTGATATATATTGCACTTCATTTCTCCATGGCCCCAGAGAACCAGGCTCCAGAAACACTTAACCAATAATGAAGTGGTAAGCTCAGCACATGCCACGCTGTAATGTCAGCAGATGTCTTCAAAATGTTCCCGTCAAAGAACGCAAGGAAAAAGAAATACTGTCAATATGGGAGAACATCCATTCAACACTGATCACAAACAGATACAGGTTTGGCCTTGTTGAGGCTTTTTAAGAGCGCTGGTGCTGCATGGAGAGTTGTCACAGTACCACGTTTTGACCAGGATATCAAGTGTAGTGCCTGAAATTTAAATGAAAAATAAACAAAGAAAAATATTCTTAGCAAGCCTGATTCTCAGGTCTTGTTTGTTTGAAAAAGTAGGGACTAACTCAGACTAATTACTAATGTAGCAGGAATTTGGCACCTCCTCACTTCCTACAGTTTCTGAAACACTGGCATGGATCCAACATCAAAACATCTGTTAACATCTGAAGTGCATGCGCATTCAGATTTTTGATCGCTTGAAAAGATGTCGAAAGAGAGTCTATGACATCACAGCTAAGGCAGCCAGACAGGGACAAAAAACACAAATGCAGAAAAAACACTAAAGCTAAGTGGGAAAAAATAGATAAAGTGATTCACAGATTTTTGTGGTTTGTTTAAAAATGATAATCCGGAAAGTGCAGGTTTTATG
>JBBPCW010000139.1:6026863-6038181 GCA_037974425.1 Phenacogrammus interruptus | reverse complement strand
TTCTGGGCTCGCCTTACACTCTGTGATGGTAGACACACACACATACATACACGCATGCAGGCAGACACACACACACACGACTCACATTTCTGTGTTTGCTTTGCTGCGTGCAGCAGCAGATAGAATGGCATCGTTTCCAGTGTTGTGTTCTGACAACGACTCAGTTTTAGTCTAAACAACTGAGCCTTAATTGGTGAAGTCAGACAGAAGCTCGATTACACGTGTCATGTCTCTCTCACACTCTCTCTAGCGCTCGCTCTCTCTCTCTCTCTCTCTCTCTCTCTCTCTCTCTCTTTCTCTCTGTATGTCTCTCTCTTTGTGGTAAAACAAATACACTTTAATATTAGAATAAATATAAATACTAATACCTAAAAAAATACATTTTTAAAATATTCATCAAGAGAACACAACTGTGGTTTCTGACTTTTCAGTAAATGCCAGTCATTGCATGCATGTGTTAATGATGAGCTGCTGCAGGTGGTGGGCAGTAGCAGGAAACACCAGCGTTCCTCGAGGAGAGCTTTGAGAATGATTCAATATTCTTACAACTTTACATACAACATTAATGTTAACCCCCCCCCCGGTAAAGTCAATGCCACTTTTAAGTCTTCAGTGCTGTGACCCAGGGGATCACTTGCAGCAAACTAATAGGATTTGGTCTACATTTGTTTTTCATATCCTGTCTTACACGCCATAAAGAAGCAAGTTTTGCTGGAGTCTGAACTCCAGTGCCCAGATTGATTATAATCCTGCCTGCTCTTAAGTCCTTAGCGCCTTTTATTTCCAACTGCTGTGAGCCATTCGCCCTGGAGCACATCTTAAATTTTAAATCGCTGCGCCAACATAAAGACATTTAGCCGCACTTTTCTCTTTCCTTCAGCTGTCACTTCAGACTTGAGACACAATGCAAATATTTGGGTTCACCCCAGGTTGACATGTAGTGATGGCAGCTTGGTAGATTACAATGAGGGGACTTGTGCATGTGTGTTCTCTGAGCTGTAACTCTAGCCTTAAGCAGTGCCTGAACAGACTTTACAAGCAGCTTTTTTTTTCTTCAGTTTTTGTCATTTGGTTGTCAGACTAATTTGGTTTTTAGAATTTTTTACTTAACGCATGAAAGCAAAAACACATGTGTGCACAGTGTAGTCAAATATACCTGTATACAGACACCTGCCTGTTTTGGGCTTGTGTGTGGGCTGAATAATCTTGGTGTATTTTGGCTCTGTTAGACGATCATGCCTTTGGCTCTCAAGATTTTCAAAGTGAGAAAAATATCTTTGCATGTATTTACATATATTTAGCTTTGGATTGGATATCAAGAAGCACTGCCACACCTCTAATTATGTACCTTTTCAGTTACATATAATACTCAGATCACTGGGGAAAGGTGTTTGTTCCATTCTGTGTGTGTCTGTCAGGTGTCTGCTCCTGTTAGCATGAATGCCTGCTCTGAATTCAGTAAAGGACGACATCTGAACATTTGGGCATGTTGTGGAGGCACAAATCTTGGACATGTAACTTACTCCTTTAGCAATTATCACCCTTTAACGCACAGACAGCAGCGAAGCCACCTCAGAAGGATCTCCATGCATGCTTTCTCTCCACAGCCTCACCCCCACTCCCGCTCCCCACTCGTCAGACCTCTACTGTGCATCCGGTTGAGCAATCCCCTGCCATCTTCTTCTGAAGCCCCTGTCCTCACCTGCTAAAGCTATTACGCCGATATTTCATGTTGCAAGAAGAGCGCGCAGGTCTAATGACCTGTGTGGCTCTGCGGGGGAAAGGACAGGGATGTGCATTCGAAAAACAGAAAGTGGAAAATGTTCTGTCACTTGTGAAGTGTAGCTTTTTCTTATGGCTGGACAAACTGTGGAGGGCGGTGCTCACTGTAGTTTGTTCAGAAATGCTGTGTTGCAATTTGTTGACGTGTGCGGTGTGAGTGAGAATATATGTTTTGGTAATCACCCTCCCATCACAGGTACTGGTTGAATGAAATCTTTACCAGATGTAGGGCTTTTTAGTGGGAAGTACTTTTTTATGGTAAAATTTATTTCCCCCCACTATCACAAATCAGCTTTTACCCATGACTTGCGTGTTACAGCTGACGCTCTGCCTGAATGCCTGTATTTCATTTAGGCTGCCACTCTCGAGCTTTGCTGGTGGTTCCCAAAGAACTCGGTCTCCTGTGTGTCAAAACGCGGACATTTTTAACGCTGCCAGCAACTGAACATTTGCGTTTCATTCTACCTCAAAGTGTTTTCTTTTCCGCATGTTTTCTCCCTCTTTCTTTAGAAACAATAAAACGGTACTTCTTGGCCGAGCAGCACTTTTCACAGCATAATGAGCGCTAAGCAGGGGTGAAGAGCCGAGTGCGGTTTGGAGGGAGCCTTCATGCCCCTTAAACCCCACTACAAAGACGGGCTCAATCTGGTTTAAATATCGCCCTCGCACTGAAACCCTCGACACAGATCCCTCATTCTACCTTTAAGACTTTATGAACGCTCATTTCAGTAAGAAGGCTGCTGTGGATGCTAGACTTTCGCTGGCTTTTTTTTTTTTTTTGGTAATTTTTAATATTTTTGCTGATGAATGCTGTCCAGTGGGAATCCTTGTACTAGGTTGAGTCAAGGAATGGTGTGTTGGTTTCTTAAATGATCATTTTAATGGACCGCAAATTTCTTGCCTGCGTCTGGTAGTTTGTGGGGGACTCGAAGATCATGTGATCGGAACATTGTGGTTTCCCTGTTTTTCTGTATGAATAGACTTGGATGCAGCATTTCCATCATTAAATTGCTCCTGAAACAGTCACATAGGATAGGTCTCTAGGATATAACCGATTCCTTCTGCAAGTTCATGTCTTCAGCAAATACCAGTTAGTTTGTTCGAAAAATCTCCCTTTTCATTTCTTTCTTTGCTTCACTGTTCACGATGCCCCTTCACGGAGATTTATCTCTGGGCTGAGGACTTGAGCAGGTTGTGTGTTTTGCTTGACAGGGTTATTAATTGGGCAGTGAGGAAGAACCTTAGAACAACACAGGATGTGAGTGTAAATCGCTCAGGATGGCGCTGTGCTGCTTGGCGGAAGAGACTGGAACAGATGTTCCCAGAATGCTTTGGGTCTGATATTTAGATCACGGAACATTTACATTTGCATATTTATGTCTCCCATTTGGCCATTTGTCATAAGTACACATATTTTAATTCGCTGGGATACTGAGCGTCTGCATCAGCACCAGCTCTCGGCTTCTGCACCTTTTTTGGCGTTTGCCGTTTCTGTTCAATGAATCCTGAATTCAATAGTCTTCCTTTTTTTCTTCCTTTTTTTTAAATGAACTAGATTTTCTGGATGAGCATCAAGTTTTTGAGCGGTAAAATGCACATTGTGGTGGTGATATACTGAACCAGAATAGGTTCCAACTCCATGGCTGACTCTAATTGTCTCAGGCGCATGTTATATTTCACGTCTGACGGCTCTTTGCAGCGCAAGTTTAAATTACAGTTTTCCCCTCTGTTTTTGGTTTGGTGTTATTGTATTCCTCATGGCCAGGGCGTGATTTACGGTTTTATTTTTAATGCGCCGTGGTGTTGGCTTTACAGGCTAAGGTCAGGGCAGTCCCTCTCGGAGGACCGGCAGGGGGGAAGACAGATGATGTGTTTGTATACCGCCTGACAGCCTCTTGTTGATCGGTTACTTGCCGTTCATCTCTGCAGCCAATATATTTTGTTACATCAATATATGAAGGAATGGTAGCAGCATTAAGATACTGATATAAAGGGACAAAAGGCTCCAGTACTTACTCAGGGTTGGAGGTGAAATATTGGGAAGCTGGAATTGTCAGCAATAATTGCACTACATCAGATATTGGACAGAGTAGATTTGGGGATGACCATAATCTTTTAAGAGTATTTTTTCTGTCTCAAGTAATCTGTCATTTTAGGATTTTGTTGGTCAGAAACCTTGTTCTAATTTTCAGTTATTAATGTTTGAGCCTAACATTAAACAGTACATTCATAGGTTTACCTCCATGACCTTATTCAGAGAATCCTTTGCTTTTTCTTACCACTTCAAACCAAATTTCATTCATTTGACTCTGAGAGGAATGTCTATGGAAATATAGTCCGACTGCTGCTTTTATTTAAATTGAATACATTTCAAATACAACACTTCATTCTTGAGTCTACTTCAGGCTACCATTAATGTCCCATTCTGTATTTATGCAACCAGTTCTGTTTGCCACTCACCATTTTCCTCTGGTTGCTGAGGCAAAAAGTGCAGATCTGTTTGGGCTGCGAGTTCTCTGCGTCTCGTCCAGGCGACCCGTGATGGTGGTAGTAAGAGGCTGAGGGTCCGCCGCTGTGGCATGGCTGCCCGTCCCCGCAACCCTCGCCTACCAGCAGCACGTTGCCCAGGTGCGAGATGTAGCTGGAAGCGAGGCGCAGGGTTTCAATCTTGGATAGCTTCCTGTCGGCTGGCTCGGTCGGGATCAGAGTCCTGAGTGCAGTGAAGGCCGTGTTGACGCTGTTGGTGCGGTCCCGCTCCCTCGCGTTCGCTGCATTGCGCTGCCGCCCTTCACCCACCACGGGAACATCTCCTGTGATCGGCGGCACTACCCCAAGCCGCACTCCTCCGCCCCCGCCACTGCCTGGCTTCCGCTTCCTGCTGCCCACTTTGAGCTCGTAACTAGAAGAGTCCAGACGGAAGGAGCGGTCGTCGGAGCCTGAGCTCTCACTGCCGTTCTCGTCATCCTCCGACATCATGGAGATCTCGGAGTACAGGTAGCGGCTTGGGGCCGGTCGCACCATCGCAAAGGACATCTTTTGATAGGCGTTGAAACTTCTAGAGCGGTCTTTAACTTCGATCTCAAACGTGGGCCAGAGTTCCGCTGTCATACATGAATGGGTCACGCAGTATGGGAGTGCATGCAGGGTTGTGACTTACGTTACACGCTTCCTAGTCCTCCCGAGCATGGGTTATGCGCTGCTGTGGTGTAACTTTGCTGTTAAAGTCCAGAGTTCTACTCAAAAACGTCCTCCTCTGCTCCTCTTTGGTGTTCCTGAGGTAGTAGTGTGCTATTCCCTAGTTTTTTGTGAACTCAGCTTCTTCACATCCACTTGGTTTGACACTCTCTGAGAACTCAGTCACGACTGCTTCTTCAAGGCTTGGTGCTTTGGTCTGCCTCTCATTGGCTCAGCAGCGAGCTCTCTCCCTCTGAGACGAGATCCACGTGTGGTTTCTGTCTGAGCGATTCAGTATGGCAGCACTTTATAGACTGTGGGAGTGTCTGGGATGAATACACCCCTCCTCTCTGTGTCTCGCTCTCTCATTCCCTCTGCTTAACTGCTTATGCAAATATCCCAGCTGGCTGCACCATGGAGGCAGGCAACACAGCAGAGCTGCAAGCTCCCTCGCTGCTAGCAGCTCCCTCATTTAACCTGGATTTTTTTTTTCAGTATTAAATTCACAGTATCCATCACAACTTTGTATTTCTTTTTCTTTTTAGTTCTGAATATCTGTCCTTTAAGAAATATACATTAATTTTGTCTTCTGAGGAAAATTTTCCATGATGACACACGAGACTTCCATCCATACGTCTCAAAATGTTGCGGTTTAGTCATGCTTTTTTGCGAAAGGAAGCAAAACCCTGTCCTAATGGACCATAAGTCAGAATTGAACACCTGTTTCTCTCTAACTCATCCGTGTCTTAACATGTAATCGTTAAAGTATTTTGAAGACTTTGTTAGGTTTACCGCAAAATATATGTTCAGTGACTGTTAGATAGAGGTCCATTTTTCCCCTTGAAGATGAGTCATTTGACCTCACTTTACCAACTTTATCATGCGGTATTACTTTATAGAAGAAAGGAAGATACTTGTCCTAAAAAGTGCCAAATGTTTTGCTTACCCATTATTTATCACATATCTCCAGAGTGTTTTTTCAGGAGAAGGAAACACTTACAGTGGAAGTGTATAGATATGTATGTATATATAGGTAGATAGAGACTTTTTACATTTAAGTGGCATAACTTGTAACTTTAGCATTGTAATGGCAACTTTGTGATACAGGGTGAAGTTTCATTCTAAGTCTTAGAAAATGTTGAATGTCCAAAGTGACCGTTTGTTTGAAGCCGAACACCCATAGCCCAAACCAAGAAGTGCGGTATAAAGCAAAATCTAATGTCAAACTTCATTTGCAGACAATCTTTTCATGCAATTTGGGGTCAAGTCGTGATGTCAGCATGCTCTCAATTTCTGGAAAATATTAAGGTATAAATGGTGAATAGCCATTTTTTCCCTCAGTTTTCCCTCAAGATTCAAATTTTTTACATGTAAGGTCAAGCCTAGTCGGGTTGTTTAATGATGTGGTTTTGTAACATCTCTTTAAAATGATGGCTTGAGATTGACTTAGATGGAGATGATAAAAAAAAAAAGCTCAAAAGCTCAGAAGTTCTGAGGGTGCAGTAAATCCCTGTAAATGCCGGCGTTCTGTTTAGTCTGTCCTGAACCATATCCTCATTAATGAGCGATGTGAGCTGAAGTCAGATGGGTCAGCTAGACGGGGTAGCTCATTTCCCAAAAGGCTCAAGAGCTCCCCAAAACCTTCCATGGTCATCAGCACTGGTGGAGGTGGAGTCTCTCACTCTGTCTCTCTCTCTCTCTCACTCTGTCTCTCAGTCTCTGTCCCTGTCTCTCTCTCTGTCTGTCTGTTTCTCTCTCTCTGTCTCTCTGTCTCTGTCTCTGTCTCTCTCTCTGTCTGTCTGTTTCTCTCTCTCTGTCTCTGTCTCTCTCGCTCTCTCTGTCTGTCTTTCTCACTCACTCTGTCTCTCTCTCTGTCTCTCTGTCTGTCTCTCTCTCTCTCTCTCTGTCTCTCACTCTCACTCTCTCTCACTCTCACTCTCACTCTCACTCTCTGGGTGTTGTCTGCCCACTAATATTTTTCTTAAGTAAGAGAAACACATTTTTAAAAGTCATTCATCTTAAACATTTTAGGATGAGGAAATGTATATTGCATATGCATTTCACATTTTCATTAATAAAAAGTTTTCTTAATGGCTGCTACAAGCACAGAGATTTATAATGCTCTCTGAGTGGGAGAGGACTCCTTAACTTTATCCTAATAAAAAGGATTTTTTTGATTCTCTTTACTAGAAGCAGTAAATCATTAGTCCTTTTTTTTTTACACAATTGTACTAAACTAATGTTTTCCTCATGTGGAACCATGTACAATTACTCTGTTTCAAACAGACTTTTCCTCTTGCAGCGGAAATAGAAATAAAATCTGAAGTTGTCTTATTTTTTATTTCCTCATGAAACCAATTTTAAATCCGAATTGCTTTACCATTCTGTTCCCAGTTAGAGCCTGAGAGAACACTACAGCCTATTAGTCTGTGTGCTTCCCTTTTTTATTTATTTTTTTAATAAGAAAAATGTTTCAATTATGTTTAAATATTAGATTTTGGATAAAAGCATCTGCAGAAGAATGCAATGTAATGATGAAATGTCTTTGATAGCTCCCCCAAATGTTGTGTAAGTGTTCTTACTGTAGTTTTGATTTCTTGTCCATTCCTCACTTGGGACGGGGACTGGAAGCTTGATGAAGCGTTGAGTCACAGTTATAATTAGGGCTGGACTATTTGGCCTAAAATCAAAATCTCGATTAATTGAACATTTTAACTCTATTACAATTAATGAACGATTATTTTATTTATTATTTATTTTTTGCCCTCATAGTTCACTGACAAGTTGCAAGTTGCTCAGTTGTTTAAGCTCTCCGTGCTTGACATATAGGCGGAATAACGTAACGTAACGGAGCGGGGTCACGTTACTCCACACGCGGCAGTGTTTTTAAAGGGAAAGTAATTGATATCAACCTGGAAAAATACGATTATAGGTTCTGAATGTCGATCGCCCAGCTCTAGTTATAATAATAGCAGGGTTTTACTTATTTTACTTTACTTTTTACTTATCGTAAAAGTTAACGTGGGGTTTGTGAACTTCCTAATAAGAAGCAACTGCACACTTGCAAAATATGAACATGAGAACATAACAGAAATAACACATTCGATTCAGTGTTTCTGGTTGTCTTGGCCAAAAAATCAAGGAAGATTATTTTAAGGAAAGACAGCAATATTGACCCCAAGTCATTCAGCCCTCTGATGGGATAAAATACCTTTTAAATGTGCACCGCCCCCCTCCCCTTGTTGATGGACTGGATAGATGCATATGGGACCTTGAGACAAGCTAAATTCTTAGTTGAAGTGCAACTGTCTCCAAATCAGAGTTTCATTCCATGAGCAACAATACGAAGAAGTTGAAACTGATATATTGCTCTCTCTGATCTCTCTCCTTTATGACAACAAACTCAGTAATGCTCTTCAGGACTTCAGCTTTGACCCCCAGAGTATTAAATAGCAAACTCCACCACAGCAGTCAATATATTAAAAGTGGAGTTGGCTCGTAATATGACGACATTCATTAGGACTAAGTGAGAGCACAGCGGCCCTCTCCTCAGACGGAACGTTTTGTTACCTCATAAAGCCTCGCGTCCGGGGTAACAAATGACAATGCTTGTTATCATCCTGTCACAAAGGGCCCCTGCCCACTCTTTTCCCTTAAAGCAGGAGTAGAGGCTCCCAGCTGACAGCCATTAGAGCCCCTCTCCCCTACGCTGTGCGACATCTAATCTGCCCCCCTCCTGTGGAAAGCACTTTCACAACCTCATGCGTCTCTCCAGACTCTCTTCTCTTGCTGTGGTGGCCAGAGCGCTGTCAGGCTCGGGTTATGCACCCGGCCGGCCACAACCGACGAGTTTTGGACCATCAGAGCCCCCCCCCCCCGGCTGTTGGCCCGGACTCGCGCGTAAGCGTGTGGGCTTGCAGCGGGGGCGTCTCCGTCTGGACGAGCTTGAGGAAACGGGCCCCTGTATCACTTTCAGACCAGCGCAACACAGGCGGTTTAATCTAAGCCAGATGCGGGCCAGCTGCAGCCCCCCATACACACACACACGCACGCCTGTGTACGCATGCACGCAAGCGTTCAGTTCACACTCTCTCACTCATTTGCAAACACAGACCCCGCTGAGGTCGCACCAGCGATGACTTCAATTAATTCCTTTAAAAGGGGAGGGGAGGTTAGGCCGAGAGGAGGAGAGGAGACAATTAGGTTACCCTTTTGTTCTGGTTTGAAATTGCACTTACTCTGACTTTTCCATTGTTAAAGCACTCTTTAACCCCTGTTCTATTCTTTTATGGCATGTTTTCTCTTGGGTACATTTACGCTGCGCTGAGCATATAAACAGGCTGGAAACACAAAGGAGCAGAGGGCGGCTTTGGTGACTTTAGTTCTTCCACAGTAATAAGGAGAGGGCTCTGTGCAGGCCAGTCCGTCAGACCATGCAGCAGTGACCGCTTGTCGCTAGCGGATCTGTGTGTGTCAGTCAGTACGAAAACTTCCGAGAGATATATGTGTATAAAAAAAAGAAAAGGACACTTTATTCTTCTTTGAGTTGAAGAGAATATGTTAATCTGGTGCGGTTTACGTAGCGTACTCTGAATTGAAGCAGTGTATGCGAAAAATAGTCACTTTTCAGTGCGTTTGCTAAGTCTTTCATTTTCTAATATTCTTTATTCAGGATATGTGGGTTTGGATAGTATTCCATGGTCATTTTCCAATTTCTGATTTTTCCACCAGTCTGTTAGTGGTAGCTGTTAACAGCGCTCCTAATGGGCCGCGTGCTGCTGCCACTCACGGAAATCACACAGGCATAAGCACACACACACATGCACACATGGACGGACGCGGTGCGTAACACGTCGGCACACATTCCCCCGGCAGACGCGTCGCTCCGTTTGGACGACTCGAGTGGAAAGTGGAGCGGCAGCCGAATTCCACGGTGGGGTAAAGATTACTTGGATTATAAATGATCCCATTAGAGGGAAATGCAAACCTACAGTTGCGGAGAAGAGACGCGGTCTGCTGCGTCTGCACATGGCTTGTCTCTCTGAATTGGGTATTCTATAGAACCACTTCCATAAATCCCTATGCTTAAATAGCATTCGTCTCTCTCAGCTGGTGCCCCCATCCCCCTCAGCCCCCGTTACAATAAGCAACACTGTAGGTTAGGTGGACTCTATAGCTGCCAAGATGTGGCAGCACAGCCAATCCAGTGCCATAGCTGGAAAAAAAGCAGATGCCAGCTTGAATTCATAAATCACGTCAACTTAACGCTTAATTCTCCAGTGGCTGTAAGCCTATTAAAGTCTGAAAATGCTTTAGGTTCCCAGTTTTATTCTAAGAGCACTAGACTGTCTCCTGCCCCTCCCAGACGGCAACAACATAGTAGACTTTATATCAACTGTTTTGCTCATCATTACATTTACTTATAATGAAGGAAATTGGTTTGATTTATTTTACATGGTTAATAAAGATGTAAATTCAGTTTCCTTTAACAAAAGAAAATCAAGTTTATTTCAGATGGACAGCAGGAAGTGGAGAACCTGTTATACTGCACAAACAGTAAATAGATGAAATGGAGTACATGAAAGGGATAAACATGTACACAGAAGGTCTTTTCAGAAAACTGAGGCACGAGTTGGATGTGATTCATACAAAATAATTTAAAGTGATTTAAACTACTTGACTTGCCAGTGTCGAAGTGATCAACATTAGTAAAGTCACCCAGACCTCTTTCTACACAAAGGTATATGCAACCTCAGTACCAAAGTAGCATTGATCAAATGTGATCAAGAATTACTAGTTTTTATTGTGCTGAGATCCAGTATGTATGTATGAGCTACATGTTTTTACATGTGTAATGTGTGTTCTTTGTTAGAATGGTAGGGAGGGGTTCTGCTGCTCTTGTTGGCTTAGGCCGATCATGCCTTGTGTGTAGGGATGGCTCAAGTCCTCGTTTTTCCCCCACAGTGTCATTGGTTGGAATGGTCGTAAATGGTGCGGCTGCAGTGTTGATTGCCAACTTATGTTAGACACATATCTAATGAGGCACCCTTTACCCTTTAAATGTATCAGATCAGTCAGGGGTCTCTTAGGCATTTCATTTGGTACCATTTAGTTTAGAGATGCTTCGATCAGCATTTTTGGGGGCGATTACCGATCACCAAGATCATGATTTGCCGAATGCCGATCACTGCCGATCACAGAATGGCAGGGGAATGGGAATCTTTTATCTATAAATGGTTTGCACCATTTGTAGAAATGAAACTAACTCTAAATTAACTAGATTGCAGAAAAAAACTGTAGAAATAGGCTAGAGTCAAGATCTTGAAGAACCACCAAGTGTTTATTTTAGAAAATGAGAACTT